>CM031601.1:13102798-13105298 GCA_018398815.1 Conus ventricosus
TCAGGGGTCCAGGGGTGTGGGTCTGTTCTGTCTATCAGGGGTGTGGGTCTGTTCTGTCTGTCAGGGGTCCAGGGGTGTGGGTCTGTTCCGTCTGTCAGGGGTGTGGTCTGTTCTGTCTTATCAGGGGTGTGGGTCTGTTCGGTCTGTACAGCTGATTGCACTTCACCTGACATCTACTTTTCAGTCATTCTTTGCACTTTCAGAAAAAAAAAGAATTTTCTCTTCGCACTCAGTGTATCATCGAACACAGACCCACGTTTAAGTCATTTTTGTTGGTGTCAGAAAAAAAAAAGAATTTCTCTTGACACATGGTGTATCATCAAAGGTAGTAGCAGAAATTTCTTCATATCCACTGAAAACAGAGGAACAGTCTTAGTAATGATTCTCTGAAAGGTCGGAGTTACTAAGAAAACAAAGAAAAGGAACAGAAGGTCAGATGAAGCTTGATGACTGGATCTTTGCCACAGACATATGTTCATGTAATGTGAGTTATTAGTTACTTGCTGGTACCAGGGTCATGTTCTCATGTGACGATTTGCTCATGCTTTCATTGTGCTCCTTCTGCCATACTTCATGAAAAGTCGATCGGGGAAGCAAGTGTGGATCTGTGGATGGTTTTATCAATATAATATCACATATGTTTTCATTCATTGACGTGAACTTCAGCTTGTCACTGAAGTGTGATGGGAAAGGTGTGAATCTATTTCATCAGATGACAGCCGCCATTTATGTGTTGTCATCAGTCTGTTGATATGTCAGTATATTTCATCAGATGACAGCCGCCATTTATGTGTTGTCATCAGTGTGTCGACATGTCAGTATATTTTATCAGATGACAGCCGCCATTTATGTGTTGTCATCAGTGTGTCGACATGTCAGTATATTTTATCAGATGACAACGTTTGTGCTAGAAACTAAACTTATTTTTTAACATTTCAAAGTTGCCTTCTTCTTTTTTCTTTATCAAGAAAATCTTAATGTATGTTTTCTTTCGGATAGCTGCCAGAAACTAACTTGTAACTTTTTAACCATTTTTTGATGTAACTTGTATCAGTCTTTCGAATCAGTTTTCCCAAAACTCTTACAAGCTGGGGGATTGTTTGTGCGAGTCAAACCAAATGTATGAAAATTTCATGCTGGATGGAGTGTGATGCATGTGTGTCTGTGTGGTGTTGATGTTTACGGCTGACATTGGTGGTCCCTCAACTGCACTGTGAAGATTCTAACATTGATCCAAATGCCGAGTCACTGCATCTTGCTCACCAAAGTCTCTGTGACTTGAGCTTGAATCCTCTACACGTAGATATAATGCAATGTGCGCTGTGTGAGAATTGTCATAATCAGTTTAGCCATGTGTGTGCTGCTAAATCATCCACAGTCATGTTGCATGGGTTACCCTCAATTGCTGTCGGTCACACACCCACAGTAAGACGTTACTCACACATTGTGAAGCAAAGTGCAAGAGGTGCCTTGAGGAACTAAAGCTGCAGCGTCAAAAGACTGCTTCATAGTGTTAACCCTTCTCAGATAAACCGTATGGAAATGAAATATAGATCAGAATAGATGAAGAGCAATGCCGAATATAGGCAGATCAGTAGTCAGTAGAGTGCTTGAATGTTTAGGATGTCTAAAGAATGACTCTCAGTTCTCAGTCCACCCCATCTTGCAAACAGTATACACACACACTGAGGAAACTGGTAGTATGCATCTTCAGGTCCTTTGTACATAGTTCCGTTTACACACAAATGGCCTCCTGTTGTTCAGATTTAGGAACTTGTGCTGTATAGCTGTGAGGGTGCTTTTAGGCACATGAAAACGAACACGAATAAAAGCCGGCAAGTATGATTCTGTAAATCCAACACATGAAGGCTGTCACACTGATATGCTTACATACATGTGTGCACCTGCTGTGCACACACACATACACACATGCACACACTCGCACAAACACACACACAGTATCACACACACACACACACACACACACACACACACACACACACACACACACACACACACACACACACACACAAACAGAGTATCACACACACACACACACACACACACACACACACACACACACACACACACACAGACACACACAGACACAGTATCACACACACACACACAGACACACACACACACACATGCTTACGCTCACACTCACGCTTACGCATACACACTTGTACTCAAACACACATTCACGCATGTGTGCATGCAAGCATACACATGCGCTCACACTCACATACACACACGTGCATGCATATGAATGACATATTCTCATTCACCCACACATGCAACATATGCAGGCGCTGGCTGTATATTCTCTTAGAAGGTATTAAAAAAACCTCAGTTCTCCCATTGCCCCACTCTTTGATCTAATGGTGAAGCCACCACACACTGTGTGACAGAGAGTGAGGACAGTGTAGAAGACCAGGAAGGTGAGGCCCCGCAAGGGGATGAGGCCTCGCAAGGGGGTGACCTGACTGAAGAAGGGGAA
>CM031601.1:13110298-13120298 GCA_018398815.1 Conus ventricosus
TTGTTCTGCAATGATTCAAGTTCACCCCCCCCTCCCCCCCCCCCCCCCCCCCCCCCCCCCCCCCCACCCCCCTGTGGTTTACCCAGAATCATTGTCACCAAATTTGAATTGACTTCAGTTACATCCATATAGTTTGCACTGATAACTGAATAGTCATTATTGATCAAGTTGCACCTGGGCCATAACATCCTGCACAGGCATGCTGGATTTACTGTCACTTGTCAGTCATACCTCATACAACTTAACAAGATAGAAATTATAACCACCATTTTTTTTTGTTTTTGTTTTTAGCTCATTCAGTACAAATGCCTGCAGCAGTAATTTAAGCTGCCTGGTTGTAACGCATGTCTTAATACTCAACTTTTCCCAAATAACCAGTTGGCAGTGGAAAGTAGACTGACCCGTGACTGGTGGAACAGAGCACAATGGTAGTTGGCAGGCAATGATCAGTGTGTGGAGTGGGCTGAACTGGTGGTGGTTTATAGCAGCGATCTATCTTACACCAGCTAGGACCACATTTGGAGTGGGCTGAACTGGTGGTGTTTATAGCAGCGATCTATCTTACACCAGCTATGACCACATTTGGAGTGCGCTGAACTGGTGTTTTTTTTTATAGCAACGATCTATCTTACACCAGCTAGGACCACATTTGGAGTGGGCTGAACTGGTGGTTATTTATAGCAACGATCTTCTTACACCAGCTATGACCACATTTGGAGTGCGCTGAACTGGTGTTTTTTTTATAGCAACGATCTATCTTACACCAGCTAGGACCACATTTGGAGTGAGCTGAACTGGTGGTTATTTATAGCAACGATCTATCTTAAAACCAGCTAGGACCACATTTGGAGTGGGCTGAACTGGTGGTTATTTATAGCAACGATCTATCTTAAACCAGCTAGGACCAAATTTTTCTGAGAATTCTCATTGGGCTGAACTGGTGGTTATTTATAGCAATGATCTATCTTAAACCAGCTATGACCAAATTTTTCTGAGGATTCTCATTGGGCTGAACTGGTGGTTATTTATAGCAATGATCTATCTTAAACCAGCTATGACCAAATTTTCCTGAGGATTCTCATTGGGCTGAACTGGTGGTTATTTATAGCAATGATCTATCTTAAACCAGCTATGACCAAATTTTTCTGAGGATTCTCATTGGGCTGAACTGGTGGTTATTTATAGCAATGATCTATCTTAAACCAGCTATGACCAAATTTTCCTGAGGATTCTCATTGGGCTGAACTGGTGGTTATTTATAGCAATGATCTATTACCCTCTTCAGTATGCACTTACCTGAGCTTAGTTATGCTGAAAACCATCAGCAAGATAAGTAACTCTGTAATTTGAACATGGTTACCCAATTTAGAAATTAATTTAAAAGAGAATAAAGGAAATAATGAAATGAAAATCATTAAAAAAATTCCTACGAATATATATGTTGCTATATCATAAGTTTGAAGAATGTCACATGAGCCATTTACTCAGGAGAAAAAAAATCTTCTTCTTCAGAACTTTCTTCCGAATTATTGTTTATCATATCTGGAACCTCATCCCAGTCGAAATCTAGGTCACTGTAAGCTTCATCACCCCAGCACTTTCACTAAGTGTTATGCCGTAAATCCCACAAATCACAGTATCTTCATTACTAAATCTCATTATAGAACAGCAGAAATCAAGGTCAGCCATGGTGAAAAACAGCATTTCGACCACAAAACTTTAAAAATTCGTAACTCGAGAACTATGGCACATATCGATTCGCGTTTTTTTGCAAACGGAAGTGAATGGCTACAGGAAGAAGGAAGTAACGTTCTCGCGAGACTGCCATTTCTACAAGAAACATGGCGACGCCCATTGTTGCCACGTGTTTTACCGGGCGCTGGCAGGTGCTCAGCATTTTGGCTGTGTTATTTCTGGTTGGGCGCTAGCAGGTGCATGCTTGTCAAGAGAGTTAAACCAGCTATGACCAAATTTTCCTGAGGATTCTCATTTGGCTGAACTGGTGGTTATTTATAGCAATGATCTGTCTTAAACCAGCTATGACCAAATTTTTCTGAGGATTCTCATTGGGCTGAACTGGTGGTTATTTATAGTAAGCAATGATCTGTCTTTAAACCAGCTATGACCAAATTTTTCTGAGGATTCTCATTGGGCTGAACTGGTGGTTATTTATACCAATGATCTGTCTTAAACCAGCTATGACCAAATTTTTCTGAGGATTCTCATTGGGCTGAACTGGTGGTTATTTATAGCAACGATCTGTCTTAAACCAGCTATGACCAAATTTTTCTGAGGATTCTCATTTGATAATTTCATAGCACACATTCAATCCTTCCTATGTCACATGACATGAATAGCGAACCAGTAACAGCTGATTTCTTTGGCAGGCGGAACAAAAAAAAGAAAACCAACCCATGTCTCTGTGGGAATAAGGCAACAGGATTCGGTTGAAGATTTTGTTAACAGACGACTTTCAATTCCATCAAACAAAAACAATATCATTATTTTGACTTTTAGAAAAAAATGTTATCAAAAAGTTAAAAGGCTGCGTTATGTTACAAAGAAAAAAATAAGAATGAAAGTCACTGTCAGGTATTGGGTTTCTTAAAATAGTTTATAGGAAGGCTAAGGTGGATCATCCATAAGGATTTTCTGTGTCTCGATTATAGTGTTGAAACAATGCTCAGTGAATGGCTTGATGGTTTATGTCAATGCTGTTAACAGAAAAAACAGTGTGCACGATACATATCCATCCAACAGTTTCTGTTGGCCTGTGTCCGGTGACAGTGTTTGTGTCTGATTGTTTGTTTGAGAATGATGATGGATAACTGGAAACAGAACATGACAGTGTTTGTGATCATTGTTTGTTTGAGAATGATGATGGATAACTGGAAACAGAACATGACAGTGTTTGTGATCATTGTCTGTTTGAGAATGATGATGGATAACTGGAAACAGAACATGACAGTGTTTGTGATCATTGTCTGTTTGAGAATGATGGTGGATAACTGGAAACAGAACATGACAGTGTTTGTGATCATTGTCTGTTTGAGAATGATGATGGATAACTGGAAACAGAACAGGCCGTGTCATGGGATGACGGTTTAAAGTAACTGTGGCTGATGGCATTGTTCTCATTCACAGGCACGTGAAGGGACGAGTATTTGTGGCTCTAGCTGATGGGACGTTGGCAATATTTCACAGAGGAACAGGTTGGTGGATTGCTGTTTGCATCATGTTCTGTTGTATAATGTAGTTATTGACTGACTTTGCATGTGCTGTGTAGTGTTGATAAGTTGTGATGTTCTGTTGTCATGTTGGATATTATTATGTTCTGCATATTGTTGTTCTGTAAGGTATTGTGATGTTCTGTGTATTGAAGGTGTGTGTAGTTATCATGTTCAGCATATTGTTGTGAAGTGTTGTGATGTTCGTCATATTGAAGTTGTGTGTGGTATGGTGATTTTTTGTATATCAGTGTAGTGTTATGATGGTCAGTATATTGTTTTTTTTCTGTTTAGTGTTCTCATGTTTTGTTTATTGATATTTTATGTGGAGTTCTCATATTTTGTGTAATTTGCTGCTTGTGTATGGATGTTCTGTTTAGTAATGTTGTGGTGTTTTGTATGATGTTCTGTATGTTTATTTTCTGTGTAATGTGGTTATGCTGTATTTGTTGATTTTCTGTGGAGTGTTGTGTTCTGTGTTATGTTATGATATTCTGTGTATTGTTGTGTTTTGATGTTTGATGATATTCAGTGTAGTGTCATACTGTTCTTTGTAGTGTTCTGATGTCTGTGGTGTTGTTATCTTCAGTGCGGTGTTTTGATGTACAGTTTAGTGTTGTAATGTTCTGTGTGGTGTTTTGATGTTCTGTGTGGTGTTTTGATGTACAGTTTAGGGTTGTAATGTTCTGTGTGGTGTTTGATGTTCTGTGTGGTGTTTTAATGTTCCGTGTGGTGTTCTGATGTACAGTTTAGGGTTGTAATGTTCTGTGTGGTGTTGTTGTCTTCTGTGTGGTGTTTTGATGTACAGTTTAGGGTTGTAATGTTCTGTGTGGTGTTTTGATGTTCTGTGTGGTGTTTTAATGTTCCGTGTGGTGTTCTGATGTACAGTTTAGGGTTGTAATGTTCTGTGTGGTGTTTTGATGTTCTGTGTGGTGTTTTAATGTTCTGTGTGGTGTTTTGATGTACAGTTTAGGGTTGTAATGTTCTGTGTGGTGTTGTTATCTTCAGTGTGGTGTTTTGATGTACAGTTTAGGGTTGTAATGTTCTGTGTGGTGTTGTTTTGTTCAGTGCAGTATTGTGATGTTCTGTGAAGTGTTTTGATGTTCTGTGATTTTTGTTTGTTTGTTGATGTTCCATATAGAGTTTTGAGGTTCTCTGAAGCTTTTTGTTTTGTTTCATGTAATGTGATGTTTTGTGTTGTTTGTGTTCTGCTCAGTGGTTTATTTCTGTGTGTAGTATTGTGATAATCCATGTTGTGATGTGATGTTCTGTATAGTGTTTTGATATTCTGTGTAATTATATGAGTTTTATATAGGATTGTGATGTTGTGTGATGTTGTGATGTTGTGTGTAGTCTTCTGGTGATCCTTGAAACATGAAAGTCCTTGTGGCGTTGTAATGTTCTGTACAGTGTTAAAGTGATGTTTCTGGTGATGTAGTGATATTGTATGCAGTGTTGTGTTCTTTAAAGTGTTTGGTTTTCCACATAGTGTTGTGATGTTCTGCGTAGTCTTGTAATATTCCTGTAGTGTTGTGATGTAATTTGCAATGTTGTTGTGTTCCATCTAAAGGTTGTGATGTTCCGGTAGCATTGTGATGTTCTGTGTAGTGCTGGTATGTTGTATGTGTAGTTTGGATCTTCTGTTTGGTGTTCATATGTTCTGTGCTATGTGGTGGTGTTGCTTGTAGTGTAATGATATTCTGCGTAGGATTGTGATATTTTGTGTACTGATGTGATGTTCTTTGTATTGCGTTGTTTCATTTAGTGTTATAATGTCCTGTGCTGTTTTCTTTTCTTTTCTTCTGTAATTTTCTGTGTAGTTTTGAAGTTTTCCATTTATTGTTGTGATAATCTGTATAGTGTTGTGTATATTCTGTGTAGTGTTGTGCTATATAGTGTGATATTCTGATATTTTATTTACATTTATGTTCTGATTTTGCATATGATGATGTGGTGTCCTTTGTGTACTCTCATGATTTATGGTGTATAGTGTTGTGATGTTCTGTGCAGTGTTTTTATGTTCTGTATAGTGTTACTGTGTTCCGTGTTGTATTTTGTAATGTTCAGTGTAGTGTTATGGTGTTCTGTGCAGACATGTATACCATACAATTTTGCTGTAATTTGTACACATGTTTGGTGAGAATGCGATTGAAACGACAAACAAACTAAAAAAAAATTTTTTTTTAAAGTAAAGAAAAAAAACCCAAGCGGTAATTGCACTAACTAATTAACTAAAGTGGTAACTGTGTTTGATTTGAAGATCTGTCCATGTCTCCCTGTTTAATGTGAAGATGTGTCCATGTCTCCCTGTTTAATGTGAAGATGTGTCCATGTCTCCCTGTTTAATGTAAAGATCTGTCCATGTCTCCCTGTTTAATGTGAAGATGTGTCCATGTCTCCCTAAGATGTGTCCATGTCTCCCTGTTTAATGTGAAGATGTGTCCATGTCTCCCTGTTTAATGTGAAGATGTGTCCATGTCTCCCTGTTTAATGTTGAGATGTGTCCATGTCTCCCTGTTTAATGTGAAGATCTGTCCATGTGTCCATGCAGACGGTCAGTGGGACCTGCTTAACTACCACATCCTGGACTTGGGTCGGCCCAAATCCTCCATACGCTGCATGACGGTAGTGGCCAACAGTCGGGTGTGGTGCGGCTACAAGAACAAAGTGCACATCATCAGACCTAAGGACATGAGTATAGAGGTCAGCCAATCTGACAGAAGCAATTTAATTGATTGTTCCTATAACAGAAACAGTTTGATCAATTGTCCATCTAACAGAAGCAATTTCTGATTGTTCCTATAACAGAAGCAGTTTGATCAATTGTCCCTGTAACAGAAGCAGTTTGATTAATTGCCCGTTTAACAGTTTGATCAATTGTCCCTGTAACAGAAGCAGTTTGATCAATTGTCCCTGTAACAGAACCAATTTGATCAGTTGTCCATTTAACAGTTTGATCAATTGTCCAGTAACAGAAGCAGTTTAATCGATTGTCCCTGTAACAGAACCAATTTGATCAGTTGTCCATTTAACAGTTTGATCAATTGTCCCTGTAACAGAGGCAGTTTTGTCCCTGTAACAGAAGCAGTTTGATGCCCACCCTCGCAAGGAGAGTCAGGTGAGGCAGCTGTGCTGGGTGGGGGATGGGGTGTGGGTGTCGATACGTCTGGACAGCACCCTGCGGCTGTATCATGCCCAGACCCACCAGCACCTCCAGGATGTGGACATCGAGCCCTACGTCAGCAAGATGCTGGGTGAGGGCATTGGCTGGATGCAAGTGTTCTTGGAGTTGTGACAGCTTGTGGCATATAACACAAACGCAGTGTGGTTCAGTCTGCAAGGTTGAGTGTGTGTGTGTGTGTGTGTGTGTGTGTGTGTATGTATGTGTGTGTGTGTATGTATGTGTGTGTGTGTGTGTGTGTGTATGTATGTGTGTGTGTGTGTGTGTGTGTGTGTGTGTGTGTGTGTGTGTGTGTGTGTGTGTATGTATGTGTGTGTGTGTGTGTGTGTATGTGTGTGTGTGTGTGTGTGTGTGTGTGTGTGTGTGTGAATGTGTTTCAGGGTATGTGTCTGAAAGTATGTGTGTGTGTTAACACTTTTGAAGATGAAAAGTGTCCAGAATGCTTGTGAGTAATTTCCATGTAAAGTGTTTTGCAGCATTGGACACAGAACATTTGTCAGATGTTTTACCAAGTCTGATGGGCATGGTTGTGTGTTGCTGGACAAAAAAAACACCCAACTGTTTGTCGGATAGGTTGATAGCCATGATTAGCAGTGTTTCGTGTTAAGGTGTAGATTTTAGGGTATTTTCATTTTTCAGGTTCTAGATAAGCTATCATTATGACATTTGGCACAGAATGAGAACATGTCAAAACTATACCACAGGTCAGTTCACCAACACATTTATCAACGTGTCACTTACACTGACATGCGTGCCATGTTTGTCAGACGTGTGAATAACACTGATTCATAGTGTTTGGCATTGTTGGATTCAAGGCACAGGCAAGCTGGGATTTTCCTTTGTGCGCATCACAGCCATGGTGATATCCTGCAACCGCCTGTGGATTGGGACTGGCAATGGCGTCATCATCTCAGTGCCTCTGTCTGAAAGTGAGTCAGTCGTAGAGGGGTGTGCATGTGCAAATCATGTTCATAACCTGTGCATATAAATGTGCATGTGTGTACGTGTGTGTACGTGTGTGTGTGTGTGTGTGTGTGTGTGTGTGTGTGTGTGTGGCGAAGGTGCTTACGTGTGTACATGCATGTGCACTTGTGTGTGTTCCTTGCATAAGTGTGTGCAGGCGTAGGTGTTTTAAAAAAAAATTCTTTTTTTTTTTTTTTAGCCACTGCAGTGCAGTATAATGAACAATAATCATTTTTGTTTTGTTTTTTTGTCTGACCAATTTTATGTTTCATGATATCTGGATGTCATGTATAATAGCATCTTTAGTTTTCTCCCCTGGGGATCTGCCTCCACTTCTCCCTGTAACAAACAAACACACACACACACACACACACACACACACACACACACACACACACACACACACACACCACACACACACACACACACTTATACACATGTGCGCAAGCATACACATACACTTGTTCACATTTTTATCATATTTAGATACTACCCACGTCATTTGACATGGTTTGACATATGATTCACTGGAGACTACTCACACACTTAACCAGCTGATTCAGTGATTGATAGACGTGATCAGTGGATTGACAGATCAAAGGTTACAGGTGGTCTGTGATTGATAGACTGGATCAGTGGATTGACAGATCAAAGGTTACAGGTGGTCTGTGATTGATAGACTGGATCAGTGGATTGACAGATCAAAGGTTACAGGTGGTCTGTGATTGATAGACTGGATCAGTGGATTGACAGATCAAAGGTTACAGGTGGTCTGTGATTGATAGACGTGATCAGTGGATTGACAGATCAAAGGTTGCAGGTGGTCTGTGATTGATAGACTGGATCAGTGGATTGACAAATCAAAGGTTGCAGGTGGTCTGTGATTGATAGACTTGATCAGTGGATTGACAAATCAAAGGTTACAGGTGATCTGTGATTGATAGACGTGATCAGTGGATTGACAAATCAAAGGTTGCAGGTGGTCTGTGATTAATAGACTGGATCAGTGGATTGACAGATCAAAGGTTTCAGGTGGTCTGTGATTGATAGACTGGATCAGTGGATTGATGTATCAAAGGTTACAGGTGGTCTGTGATTAATAAACTGGATCAGTGGATTGACAAGTCAAAGGTTACAGGTGGTCTGTGATTGATAGACTTGATCAGTGGATTGACAAATCAAAGGTTACAGGTGGTCTGTGATTGATAGACTGGATCAGTGGATTGACAAATCAAAGGTTACAGGCAGTGTGTGATTGATAGACTGGATCAGTGGATTGACAAATCAAAGGTTACAGGTGGTCTGTGATTGATAGACTTGATCAGTGGATTGACAAATCAAAGATTACAGGTGGTCTGTGATTGATAGACGTGATCAGTGGATTGACAAATCAAAGGTTACAGGCAGTGTGTGATTGATAGACTGGATCAGTGGATTGACAAATCAAAGGTTACAGGTGGTCTGTGATTGATAGACTTGATCAGTGGATTGACAAATCAAAGGTTACAGGTGGTCTGTGATTGATAGACTGGATCAGTGGATTGACAAATCAAAGGTTACAGGTGGTCTGTGATTGATAGACATGATCAGTGGATTGACAAATCAAAGGTTACAGGTGGTCTGTGATTGATAGACGTGATCAGTGGATTGACAAATCAAAGGTTACAGGTGGTCTGTGATTGATAGACTTGATCAGTGGATTGATAGATCAAAGGTTACAGGTGGTCTGTGATTGATAGACTTGATCAGTGGATTGACAAATCAAAGGTTACAGGTGGTCTGTGATTGATAGACGTGATCAGTGGATTGACAGATCAAAGGTTACAGGTGGTCTGTGATTGATAGACGTGATCAGTGGATTGACAAATCAAAGATTACAGGTGGTCTGTGATTGATAGACGTGATCAGTGGATTGACAAATCAAAGGTTGCAGGTGGTCTGTGATTGATAGACTGGATCAGTGGACTGATTATAAGTGCAAAGTAACAAGCAGTATGTGATTGACTTTATGAGTGGATGGATGTTGTTGTATCCTAGGTAACAGTCTATGATGATTGATAGACTTGATAGTATGTGATTGACTGACTTTATGAGTGGGTGGATGTTGTTGTATCCTAGGTAACAGTCTATGATGATTGATAGACTTGATAGTATGTGATTGATTGACTTCATGAGTGGGTGGATGTTGTTGTATTCTAGGTAACAAGCAGTCTGTGATGGGAGCGGCCAGCGGTCAGGGCAGCACCGCTAAGGGCGGGGGTCGTCCAGGCGGCGTTGTGCGCGTCTACAGCCAGCCACAGAAAGACAGCGCCTCGCCAGGGACCTTCACCCCATACTGCTCCATGGCGCAAGCACAGTTGTCTTTCCATGGCCACAAGGATGCGGTCAAGTTTTTCGTGGCTGTTCCGGGTAAGGGGATTACTTTTTCTTTAACTGCGTCTTGTAATTGATTTCTGTTGGAATTTTTTTTTCCCCCTGATTTTGTGGCCTGATGACTTGTAGTTTAACTGTTGTGTGATGTTTTTCCTTACAGGGTGTAGGGAAGGATCTGAGTGTAGCTGTCCCTTTTGTGAGTACTGAGCATGATGGGTGATGTGCTCTCAGGGGTAGCTTCTAGAGTTAACTGCCT
>CM031601.1:13125298-13135298 GCA_018398815.1 Conus ventricosus
GCTGGTGGGGTTGTAGGCATTAAGACAGCCCTCCCCACCCCCTCAAAACTGACAAAAAAAATGCTGGTGGGGTTGTAGGCATTAAGACAGCCCTCCCCACCCCCTCAAAACTGACAAAAAAAATGCTGGTGGGGTTGTAGGCATTAAGACAGCCCTCCCCACCCCCTCAAAACTGACAAAAAATGCTGGTGGGGTTGTAGGCGTGAATGCAGAGTGTCATGCAGGAAAACGTTTCATTTTCTTTGAAAAGAAAAACCTTACATTTTATTTCTATGTGCAAAGATGTGGTGACCCATGCAAACCAGTATTTCACTTCTGACAGGCTAGATTTTAATTCCCGTGTTGAGTGTCTGAGAAAATGAGTCTTTTCAGAAATGCAAAAAAGAAAATTATGGCAGTTTAATTGAGTGCATGCTTTACTATTCTCAGCCAAAGTAAAGCTGAACCATGATCAGTTTCATTTCTTCTGTCATATCAGCTGGCCTGTCTTTGAAACCAGTTTATGAGGTGATGTCCCATACCTGTGTGCACAGACACACATGAAAGTGTATGTGTGTGTTTGCTTGTGCCTGCATACACAAAGGTAGACCATATGTGGGTTTTTTGGTGTTTTTTTTTGATGACTTGTGAGTTGATTTCAACGTGGTGATAGTCCTGATATGGCCCATTGCGGTCGGTTGGGCTATAAGCAACATTACCTTACCTCCTTTCTCTCTCACTCCCTCCCTCCCTTCCGCCTCCCTCGCCCCACCCTCTCTCTCTCTCGCTGTCTTTCTGTCTCTCTCATATCCCTTACCCCCTGTGTAAGGCTTCTCCAGAGTAAATCAAAAGGTGACCGACTTTAGAAGCAGTTCATAAAAACTCGGGTAAGAAACGATGATAGGGTTATGCAAACTAAGTTAAAAGAAACATCAGAAAAGCAGATAGGTTTCAGCTCTTTTTCAACGTGTTCAGTGAGATAACCCAGCAGAATTAGGAGTTTCTTTGTGTGCCAGAAAATGATGAACTTCCAAACTGTCTTCACTGCCCAAGTGCTGATGACATTATATAGGGCTGAGGCAGAAGTTAGAAAAACACCCTTCAAACATGCTACATCAGGCAAAGCTGTGGGACATGATAGTCATTAAAGAGGTGTTGAAAAAGACATCCTTCAAACATGCTACATCAGGCAGAGCTGTGAGACATTTAAGAGGTGTTGAAAAAGACATCCTTCAAACATGCTACATCAGGCAGAGCTGTGGGACATGATGACTCAGTTAAGAGGTGTTGAAAAAGACATCCTTCAAACATGTTACATCAGGCTGAGCTGTGGGACATGATGAGTCATTTAAGAGGTGTTAAAAGCTGTAGAACCGTTCTAAGTCTTATTTTGGACCAGCTATTCTAATACACCTTTTTGTGGAGATGTGTATCCCCTTGAGTGGTCGAATGCCGTCATACTTCCACTTCACTGAAAAGGAAACTTGAACAATCCTCACAGTGACCACAGTATTGCTCTCCTATGAACATGTCGGTAACTTGTATGGTCCTATATTAGGTAAGCACAATGTCTCATAGAAAAAGTCCAAATGATTTTCAGATGACAGTCTGAACAGTAGACTGTATGTTTATGCTGTGTGGTCTTATCCGTGAGCATGTTGCTGTAAACAGGGAAATGTTACGTTGCCATTCAACAGTTTGGAAATCGTTTGACACAGTACAGCAACATGTGTCCAGGAGCATTCTTTTATAGAGCAGAGCGGGAGGCAAAATGATTTTGGTACTGCAAGCAGTATAAAACTCTGTCAGATTCTGTGCAAGAGATACTGTAGCACGTACACTCTATTTCGTATGTTTACAATGGTTAAAACAATGTTTACTATGTCCAGAGTTGTTCTGTTTTGTAGTGAAGGAATGAGGCCCTGACATTATCTGTCAGGGCAGATAGGGCTTTCAGCTAAGATGCACTCAGGCTGAACTGTTTCTTTTTAGTGTTTGTTGATGATGCTGTTCCATTGTCATTGAGTTCTAGTTGTGAGCAAGCTCTGATGAACAACTTGTTATGTATTGAATATCTACGAGGACTTGACCTTTCATTGAACACAAAAGAAAAGAAAATAATAGTGTTGAGAAAAAGTGGTTGTTTGTCAGATCATGAGATGTGGAACTATGGCTCATAAGAAATTCAAGTAATGAATATGGTTTACATGTGTTTTTTACTTACCCTTGCTACCTGTTGACTCTTAAGTTGTCTGTGAAGAGATTGTTAAAAGCAATGAAATATGTCTTTGATATGCTAAAAACTCGTTTGTTGATGATGTTTGGATTGTGCAAACTCAACAACATCTTAAATGCTTTTTTGGTCACATCACCAACGTTCTGCATTATGCTTCTGAAATCCAGGGTACAGAAGATTTGTCATTGATGGAAAAGTGCATTTATTTCCATGTAAACCTGTGCTGATTCACATGTCTCCACACCAAAACAACCTATGATGAATGTTGTTTTCCCTTCCTCATGTTGCGTGGACATCGCTCACTGCCTGAAAAGAGATCATTGTGTGGCATATGGCATGCTGGTTTTCTCAAATGTCGTCCGGTGTGGTGAGAGAACAGGTGAAGAAAAAGGACTTGAAGGTGAAGATATTATTGTTTACACTCGTTTGAATTCACAGGGTGTCATGTGACGTAGCCTCACATCAAGGCATGTGACGCTCCATCACATGTAGTTTAGTGATATGAATCATTTCCCCATGCCACAACGGAAAAGGAAGAATATTCATGTGGCTTGACTAGTGTAGCGGGCGTCCCCAAATAATTGTGAGAAGGACTCATGAAAGAAACAAACGTGGTCATTGGGTGAAAGTGACCACTGAGAGATAGTTTAACAAGGGCTGGTAAGGTGCTGGTCATGTGTTTTAAACACTGAGTATGCACTCACGAGGAGGAGGGAGGAAAGAATCAGTTTTTAAACCAGCAGATGGCCTAGAGACTCGAACTGTCAGGACGTTGGTCCTCGCTGCTGACCAGTCATTACCAGGTGAGCGATAGATAGTTGGGGAAAGCTACAGGGGAAAACTTAAAAGAAAAGAAAGAAAGAATTCATATGTTGAATTAAGAAGCAGGTTACTTACACGAACCTTATTCGTGTTTCAGCCCTTCACCTTTTACCCTTCGCCCTTCACCCTTCACCTTTCACCCCGTGAGGTGGTTGAAGATGGCCATGGTGTGGGGAACACACCGGTAGGCAGCCCCAGGAATTAAGGACTCCAGGGAGAGGAGTCGGGAACTCGTCATCTCTCCAGGGACAGGAGAGACGAGGGAGAGGAGTTGGAACTCATCTCTCCAGTGACAGGAAAAGTCGAGGGAGAGGAGTCGGAAGTCATATCTCCAGGACGGGAGAAATCGAGGGGGCGAGATGATGTCTGAGAGAGACAGGGAATCATGAAAGGATGGAGCGAGTCTTATATCTGATGCAGGTAGGACATCGATGATTTCAGGAGTTATTTATTTTCCTGGTCTGGATTTTGTGGGCCAATGTTGTGTGAAGGCCGTGACTTTATGAAGTCTTGAGTGAGTTAGTTTGCCTCTCAGTGGAAAGAGAGCTACATGTATAAAATCTGTTTATAAATTGTTTGATGTGATTTAGTAAAGTGTTTTCCCGAAGGAGAGGGGGAGAAGAAAAAACATTCGGTAGTGCGCCTTTTGGTTGATTGGAAAGATTGCGTGTGCGTATGGAGTAAATGCTGTCATGAATGCGCGTGTGCAAAAGTGACAGTGTGACAGTGGTGACCCCGACTCCAGTTTCACCGACGTAGCTGCCGTTGTTTTGTTTCCCCTAGAAAAAAAAAAGAAGAAAGATTTCTATTTGTACCTTCAGAGGAAGGATTTCTATTTGTGCCCTTGGGGCCTGAGAAAAAAAAGATTTTGATTTGTACCCTCAAGGGTTTGAGGGAAGGGAAAAAAAGAATAAAAAGGATTTTGATTTGTACCCTCAAGGGTTTGAGGGAAGGAAAAAGGGGAAAGATTTGTGTTTATACCCTCGGGCCTGAAAAAAAAAGATTTCTATTTGTACCCTCAAGGGTTTGAGGGAAAGGGAAAAAAAAAGAAAGTATAATTATTTATTGTGTATAATATTTGCATTTTTTTTGGTTCTATTTCTATGTGTGTTTCAGGTGGTTGAGTTTTTCTTGGTTGCCCTTTACTCCGTTAAGGTTTTTTTTTTGGCAGGATTTCTTTTGACCTTCCCCCATCAGGACCGATAGCCTCAACTCCTCTTGCTCGTACCTGGCAGCAGGGGGCAGGGCCCGTTGAGGAGTCGCTTGTCCTTCCCCTAGAGTATTAGATTTTGTTTTGTCCCCTTCCCAGGATGATTGACCCAACCTCTTCCTGCGGTTTGCAGGGGGCATGGCGTTGGGGAGTCGGTAGTCCCTTCCCTTCTCGTAAATATCTATTCTTTCCCTTTCCTATTGTTTCATTTGATTTTTCCCCATTGCCCTCAGAGTGTGGGATCGACTTCAACTACCGTCACGCAAATAGTGTAGGTGGTGGAGTTGATTACGCTCAGCCCATTAAAAAAATCTTTATCTTATTGAATCATTTTTTTTTTCTGTGTGTTGCGAGATTTTCTTTGCGTTCGGGTGAATGAAAACATTTATTGATTGATTGTTTATTATTTTATTATCTTTACTGTAGTGTTGCGTATATTGTGCGTGATTTGTTTTCCCGTCGCAGTTTCACGGGGACAGTGCTACTAGGTGCTGTTGAGGCGTCTTTTGCTGTTCTTGATTTGTCTCACTGTTCCGGTCATGTGTTCCGTTCTTTCCTTGACCCCTTTTCAAAACCTCTTAAACCTTCTCATCACTAAGCTTTTTTTCTAGCTAGTTTTCATTTCTAATTTTATCTTTTAGGTAAGATTTCCGCTAGGTTGTGTTTCTTCCCTCTTTTTAATTGTTGGTGTTCCATTTGTTTTGTAAATTTATATTCATTTTTTGCTATAAGGAGGTTTACATTTGTTTGTAAATTCATTGAAATTAAGTAAGAAGAATGACTGACAACAAGAACATTTAAGAACTAAAACTTTATAAAGGATTTATTTTCAGAAAACTTTTATTATTGTGTTTTGTCCTTTCTTAGGAAAAAAGATTTGCATTGAACTTCATTTTTTTTAAAAATTCCAATTGATAGCTGTTTGCAAATTACTTTTGGAAAAATACATTCCTTGGTATTTGATATCTACCCTGTTTTTAGTAAGCTGTTTTTCTGCTTTACACCGGAAATTGAATTCTGTATTTGTATATTTTATTAATTAATTTTTTGTGGAAACATTAAAGCGCCCCTCATATATCGCCTTATTTTTTTTCATACTTAGAAATTGTGTTGTGTTTATATCTGTTGACGGTTCATTATGGATGATTTTTCGTAAATAGTTCAACAGCGGAGCGCTTGGGTTTTGATGGAGAATAATTACCAACTATGTGCAACAATGCATAGATAGGGCAGACAGGTAAGAGAGAGAGAAGAAAATCAAAGCGAAACTAGAAAGAGGAAGAAAATCAAAGGAAACTAGAAAGTGAAAGAAGGGAAACTAGAAAGAGAAGAAAATCAAAGGAAACTAGAAGAGAAGACACTCAAAGGAAACTAGCAAGTGAAGAAAGGAAACTAGAAAGAGAAAGAAAATTCAAGGAAACTAGAGTGAAGGAAAGAAGATTACAGAGGGACGCAGAAAATTGAAGAAAAAAGGCTACAGAGGAAGCTGAAGTGAAGAACGTCAATTTAAGTTGAGGCAGTTCGAACTAGAGACTGATAGCTGAAATTAAAGATTATCAGGCATCGAGAGAACCTCCACCAGTCGGTTCCGCAAGCGCCGCCCTCACGAAAACAGATATATTCCAAAGTTACCGCCCTAGAGGAAAAAAACAAGATACATCGATAAGGTTTTCTTTTCGAATTTGAAAGTCACGCAACGTCTTGTGTGTTGGCCAAAGGAAAAAAAGTGGACATTGTATATTTGCGTCGTTGTTTTAAGTGTAGCGCTTTGGCACTGTACCACACACTCGCGGCGAAGCAAAATTTAACTTGGGATCAGGTGAAAGAAGATATCCTCAAGAAGAAATTTCAATGTTCTGCTGATCGTTTTCGTGCACGTTTCCAGTTCTGTGCGCCCTCTTGACAAAGGAGAATCGTTTCCGTCGTTTCTATCGTATGAGTCATTGTTTAGATCGATGGAATCGATTTATCAACGACGAGCAAAAACTTTTCAATCCACTGCGAGATCTCCTTTTAGAGAAAACACTTTTCCAGAGCGTGGCAAAGATCTGGCCACTTCTTAAAGAAAGGCAATTTGAAAGCGTTGAGGACAACATGTGTCAGATTGGCTGATCAGTATTGTATCGTCACCAGATAAGGGCACGTGGCTAGGAAAGTGAGTAGTTTCCATCTTTGAGTCTCATTGCGTCATGTACTATCTCCATCGGCAGACAGGGAAGTTACAGGAAAGGAAATGTATGGGTCTTTTCTGAGTCCTCAAGGATGATAACTTATCCTAGGACACGGACAGGGACTCTTCGCGGGTTCGAGTGACCTTTCGTCAGTACCGAGTACTCGCCGCCAGAAAGACCCGTTACTCTCAGCAAACGTTCGAGGTCGTGGTCATCAGACCACGCGTAGACCTTTTGGGCCAGTTCGTGGACCAGGAACGAAGTTACAAATCAAGTCAGCTGCCGATAAGACAATGCGTTGTTTTTATTGCGATTGCAAGTTCATTTGAAAAGGAATTGCCCTTTCAAACCAAAGATTCCAAATATCGCTCAGGTCTCCACTGATGTGAAAGAAGGCTTGTTTTGGCACCAGATCAATCGGTTGATGGACTGGTGTTTAGAAAACGGAGCCATCAAATGGATTGCAGGGCTTCGGTTTTGTCGAGACACTGGGTGCACAACTGCTGGTGTACGGAAAATTTCGTTGCTTCAAACAGTATCTAACACTGTCCCAAAGTGTAGGTCGTTTGGAGGCAAGATTGAAACGTTTCCGCTGGCGAACTTTCAGTCGATACACCGTACTACTCCGGATTTCTTAATCCTGTGTTATTGAAACCCAGTCTGCGGACTTGATCTTGGGCAATTTGCCAGGTGTGCTACTGTACATGGTGGTGCTGGAGGATCGTTCATTCCTTGTTTGTGAGTACCAGATCAGACATCTGTAGAGAGGGAAAGCTACCAAGCCGCTAAACGTCATCAAAACTGGGATGAACTCAGATTACCCCCAGATGATCTAAAGAAATGCAGGAAAAAGACGAGACGCTTGACGACAATACTTTATGATGCTTAAACAGACTGTAAGGACAAACTAACGGACAAACCAACGTAATTACTGGAATCTGACATTTCTTACAGGTGTTTTGTACTGGACAGGGAAAACAAACAAGTTGTGTTCCAAAGCACCTTAGAGGAGACAGTGCTACACCGGCTCATTGATGCATTGTTCGCTGGTCACTGAGGAATCAAAAGAACATCAAAGGCGAGTTCTTGATTCTTTTTATTGGCCTGGTGTTCACAAAAGGAAGTAACAGGAATACTGCCGTTATGTGACATCTGCCAAAAGACAATCTCTCCTCTCTAGAAAGGTCGCGTCCCATGTGACACATTTGCACAAAAATGCCTCTCATTTCCGTTCCCTTTTCGGATGGTGGCTATGATCTTGTTGGGAGCCTTTACCACTGTCTTCTTTGGGATATCGGCTATATTTAACTTTGGTGGATACAGCGACAAGGTATCCAGAGGCGATTCCACTGAAGAAATGATACAGTGTTCTGTCGCTGAAGCCTACTGCGATTTTTTCCAGAGTGGGTCCTTCCAGACGAAATTCTCTCGGATTGTGGAACGCAATTCATTTCCGATCTCATGAGAGAAAAATTTACAGACTGTGTCAAACCTCTTCCATTTCAACCACGCCATATCATCCCCAATCGAATGGCATGGTTTTTTGATCGTTTCAATGGAACGTTAAAGTCATGTTGAGAAAGTTGCAAGGCAGGAACCCCAGGGGAATGGGATCGTTTCATACCGGCTTTGCTTTTCGCATACAGGAAATGCCGACGAAAACGTGGGATTCTCCCATTCAGAGCTCTTTTTCGGACATCACATGGGCGTACTCTTGGATTTACTGATGACACAATGGACGTAAAAGACGGACATCCTGACAGTAAACTGTTTACCCAATTCGTTTATGAATGCATAATCGTTTGAAGGAGCATGTGAGCTTGCTCAAACAGTCAGCTGATAGAAAAATCAGATGTGTTAAAGGTCTTTGCACGACAGAAAAGCAAAGCAGAGCACGTTCCTTCAGAGTAGGGGATATAAAGTCCTTGTTACTACTCACTGAGAACATAACAAGCTTCGTGTTATGTGGAAGGGTCTTTTCAGGGTGGTCCGAAAAATTTCTGCAGTTAATTATAGATCAAAATGGCAAACATGAGAAGGTATTTCATGTGCACATGTTGATGAAGTATGTTTGAACGTACAAATGTTTGCATCCACCAGTCAGTTGAGTGGAATATCGTCCTGTTGTCAGAACAAAAAACTGATGTCAAACATGCACAGACATTATCAGTGAATGATTTGTACCAATGTGACGTTACAGGGAAGATCCAAAAGGTTGTGAAAACAGCAAATGTAGGAGATGTTAACATCTACAGTGCAGATGAGGTTGACCCATTCCTACTCTGTCTGTTCAAGGTGAAACCTATGATGATGTGATTTTGTCGTAATGATTTGTCTTCAGTCAAACGAAAAGCTCAAAGTAAGTTTGAAGCTTTCAGGATGTTTTGACAGATACCCAGGTAACATTTACTGGTTTTGACACCGTTAGTATTCAGATAATATGAAATACCAGTGCGAAACAGACCATACCCCCTCCCATTTGCAAAAAAAAGAGGTAGTCGATGAGAGAATCAACAGTAATGCTGATTTAAAGGTCATAGAACCTTCTACATCTCCGATACAGCTCACCAGTTGTATTGGTGGACAAACCTGGATGGATCGGTGCGTATTCTGCATCGTTACAGGAAAATTAATAAGATCACTGGTGTTCGATGTCGAGCCCATCCCGACATTGAAGAACTTTCTGTGTCAGTTCATGAAGGGAACTATTGTGTGAAAAGTAGACTTGACTAAAGGATACTGGCAGATTCCAATGGCTGGAAGCTGACAAGGAAAAGACCGCATTTCAAAACACCTTTTGGTCTTTTCCAATGGACGCAAATGCCATTCGGTTTGCAAAAATGCCAGTTCTTTTGCTAGAATGATGCGAAGCCCTGAAAACTCCCATGAATGTGGTGCAGTCAGTTTTTTTGACGACATTTAGTTGGCTGCAAAGTCATGGAGTGACCTCCTTTTCTAACTTGCGAGCTGTTTTTTCCAGACTCAGATGTTTTGGGTGACTGCAAAGACCATCAAATTCGTGCCGGTTTTCAAAAAACTCTCGAGTTTTTGGGGTCACACTATTTCATTGGGAAAAATGTGCCAAAAGGAAAGAAAGGGAAAAGATTTTATCCTTACATAACCCTTACAAAGAAAAACAGATCAGGTCACTAATGGATTGTTGTCTTTGCTATAGCGAGATTGTACCCACTTTGCGTCCAGAGGCCCCTTTGGACTGAACTGACGAAAGGGACGAAGAACAAGAGTATTGGTGGTTCTGATGAGTGCCAGAAGGCTTTGGAGTGTGTCAGAATAACCTACTATTTCCTGTACTTTGTTACCCACCCTCCAGAAGACTTTATTTTGAGAACGGATGCCAGTTCCAAAGGAATGGTGAGCGGGTACTGTTTGCAGGAAAAAAAGTGCTTGTTACATCAGTGCAATACGCGTAGAAGTTCTCCAAGACACAGGAGAAATACTCATAATGAGAGAGAGTGCTTGGCTATTGTATGGCATGTGAGAAGTTCGCCAGGGTCTTGACTGGAAGGAAAGTTTCGGTTACAGACTGACCACAGGCCACTGACGTTCTTGCAATCGTTCAAA
>CM031601.1:13140298-13142798 GCA_018398815.1 Conus ventricosus
TGTATGTATCGGCAGACATGCTATTCTCCATCCCAAACCCATAGGTATCGGCAGACATGCTATTCTCCATCCCAAACCCATAGGTATCGGCAGACATGCTATTCTCCATCCCAAACCCATAGGTATCGGCAGACATGCTATTCTCCATCCCAAACCTGTATGTATGGTCAGACATGCTATTCTCCATCCCAAACCCATAGGTATCGGCAGACATGCTATTCTCCATCCCAAACCTGTATGTATGGTCAGACATGCTATTCTCCATCCCAAACCCACATGTATGGTCAGACATGCTATTCTCCATCCCAAACCCACATGTATGGTCAGACATGCTATTCTCCATCCCAAACCCATATGTTTCAGCAGACATGCTATTTCCCATCCCAAAGCCATATGTTTCAGCAGACATGCTATTTCCCATCCCAAACCCATAGGTATCAGCAGACATGCTATTTCCCATCCCAAACCCATAGGTATCAGCAGACATGCTATTTCCCATCCCAAACCCATAAGTATCAGCAGACATGCTATTCTCCATCCCAAACCCATATGTATCGGCAGACATGCTATTTCCCATCCCAAACCCATGTGTATCAGCAGACATGCTATTTCCCATCCCAAACCCATGTGTATCAGCAGACATGCTATTTCCCATCCCAAACCCATGTGTATCAGCAGACATGCTATTTCCCATCCCAAACCCATGTGTATCAGCAGACATGCTATTTCCCATCCCAAACCCATAAGTATCAGCAGACATGCTATTTCCCATCCCAAACCCATGTGTATCAGCAGACATGCTATTTCCCATCCCAAACGCATAGGTATCAGCAGACATGCTATTTCCCATCCCAAACCCATGTGTATCAGCAGACATGCTATTTCCCATCCCAAACCCATGTGTATCAGCAGACATGCTATTTCCCATCCCAAACCCATGTGTATCAGCAGACATGCTATTTCCCATCCCAAACCCACAAGTATCGGCAGACATGCTATTTCCCATCCCAAACCCACAAGTATCGGCAGACATGCTATTTCCCATCCCAAACCTGTATGTTTCAGCAGACATGCTATTTCCCATCCCAAAGCCATATGTATCGGCAGACATGCTATTTCCCATCCCAAACCCATATGTATCAGCAGACATGCTATTTCACATCCCAAACCTGTATGTTTCAGCAGACATGCTATTTCCCATCCCAAACCCACAAGTATCGCAGACATGCTATTTCCCATCCCAAACCTGTATGTTTCAGCAGACATGCTATTTCCCATCCCAAACCTGTATGTTTCAGCAGACATGCTATTTCCCATCCCAAACCTGTATGTTTCAGCAGACGTGCTATTTCCCATCCCAAAGCCATATGTATTGGCAGACATGCTATTTCCCATCCCAAACCCATATGTATCAGCAGACATGCTATTTCACATCCCAAACCTGTATGTTTCAGCAGACATGCTATTTCCCATCCCAAAGCCATATGTATCGGCAGACATGCTATTTCCCATCCCAAACCCATGTGTATCAGCAGACATGCTATTTCCCATCCCAAACCCATGTGTATCAGCAGACATGCTATTTCCCATCCCAAACCCACAAGTATCGGCAGACATGCTATTTCCCATCCCAAACCCACAAGTATCGGCAGACATGCTATTTCCCATCCCAAACCTGTATGTTTCAGCAGACATGCTATTTCCCATCCCAAAGCCATATGTATCGGCAGACATGCTATTTCCCATCCCAAACCCATATGTATCAGCAGACATGCTATTTCACATCCCAAATCTGTATGTTTCAGCAGACATGCTATTTCCCATCCCAAACCCATATGTATCAGCAGACATGCTATTTCCCATCCCAAACCCATATGTATCAGCAGACATGCTATTTCCCATCCCAAAGCCATATGTATCAGCAGACGTGCTATTTCCCATCCCAAAGCCATATGTATCAGCAGACATGCTATTTCCCATCCCAAACCCATAGGTATCAGCAGACAATGCTATTTCCCATCCCAAAGCCATATGTATCAGCAGACATGCTATTTCCCATCCCAAACCCATAGGTATCAGCAGACATGCTATTTCCCATCCCAAACCCATAGGTATCAGCAGACATGCTATTTCCCATCCCAAACCCATAGGTATCAGCAGACATGCTATTTCCCATCCCAAACCCATAGGTATCAGCAGACATGCTATTTCCCATCTCCTCCTCTTCTTCCCCTCGCTCTCTCCCTTCACTGTCATCTTCCTCTACCCCAAACCCATAGGTATCGGTAGACATGCTATTTCCCACCCCAAACCCATAGGTATCAGTAGACATGCTATTGAGTAGTGTTTTCCCTGGTTGTCACTTTGTTTCTTTTTTCTTTCTTTTTTCTTTCTTCTTTTTTTTCCTTTGCCTATTCAGTAATTGTGAGTCCTTAAGTGTTGAATCTCCCCTGCCCCTCTCTGTCTCTGCCCTTTCAATTGTTTCTGTGTCATTGTCTTT
>CM031601.1:13145298-13152798 GCA_018398815.1 Conus ventricosus
TGCCATCAAAACGAATCGTAAGATCAATGCCATCATCAGTAAGATCAATGCCATCATCAGTAAGATCAAGGCCACATCAGTAAGATCAATGCCATCATCAGTAAGATCAATGCAATACATCAGTAACATCAATGGCCATCATCAGGGACATCAATGGGGGTGGGGTGGTCAATAACGTGAGGGGCATCATCAGTGCATCAAGCCACCATCAGTAACATCAATGCCACCATCAGAACATGCAGCCATCAAAATCAGTAAGATCAATGCCACCATCAGTGACATCAATGCCATCATCAGTAACATCAGTGCCATCATCAGTAAGATCAATGCCATCATCATGACATCAATGCCATCATCAATGCATCAATGCCATCATCAGTAAATCAATGCCATCATCAGTAGATCAATGCCATCATCAGTAAAATCAATGCCATCATCAGTAAGATCAATGCCATCATCAGTAAGATCAATGCCATCATCATAACATCAGTGCCATCATCAGTGCCATCAATGCCATCATCAGTAACATGAATGCCATCATCAGTAATATGAATGCCATCATCAGTAACATCAATGCCATCAACAGTAAGATCAATGCCATCATCAGTAAGATCAATGCCATCATCAGTAAGATCAATGCCATCATCAATGCCATCATCAGTAACATCAATGCCATCATCAGTGACATCAGTGCCATCATCAGTAATAAAAGATGGGTGCAATGACTGAGAGAAACGGGGCCCTTCCCCCCATTTGTCCTTCCCCCCCCCGCTTCTCCACTCCCCCCACCCCCACCCCCCCTTTCATCCTTTTCTTCACCATCTGTCCTTCTTCACCCCCAATCCCCTCCCTCCCCATACATACATGTGCACACACTTACACACACACACACACACACACACACACACACACACACACACACACACACACACACACACACACACACACACACACACGCAACAGGCACACAATGCACACACACACACACACACCCCACACACACACACACACACACACACACACACACACAACGCAACAGGCACACATGCACACACACACACACACACACAAAACACACACACACACACACACACACACACACACACACAATGCAACAGGCACACATGCACACACACACACACACACACACACACACACACACACACACACACACACACACACACACACACACTAATTCTTTCTCTCCTCTGTCTCTGTCTGTATCTCTGTCTCTGTCTCTCTCTCCTCCCGCCCCCCCCCCCCCCCCCCCCCTCTCTTTCCTGAAAGCGGAAATATCTTCTTCATGATCCCAGAAGAGACAAGCTCCCTGTGCCTGTGGTCTGATGTAGATGGCAGTGGAGACAAGCTCCCTGTGCCTGTGGTCTGATGTAGATGTCAGGGGTTACATCATGGCTGGCAGGAAATGACAAGCCCCTGTGCCTGTGGTCTGATGTAGATGTCAGGGGTTACATCATGGCTGGCAGGAAATGACAAGCTCCCTGTGCCTGTGTCTGATGTAGATGTCAGGGTTACATCATGGCTGGCAGAAATGACAAGCTCCCTGTGCCTGGGGTCTGATGTAGATGTCAGGGGTTACATCATGCTGGCAGGAAATGACAACCTCCCTGTGCCAGTGGGCTGATGTAGATGGCAGTGACCACATCATGGCTGGCAGGAAATGACAAGCTCCCTGTGCCTGTGGTCTGATGTAGATGGCAGTGGTCACATCATGGCTGGCAGGAAATGACAACCTCCCTGTGCCTGTGGTCTGATGTAGATGGCAGTGACCACATCATGGCTGGCAGAAATGACAAGCTCCCTGTGCCTGTGGTCTGATGTAGATGGCATGACCACATCATGGTTGGCAGGAAATGTCTTGCCGGCAGACAGAGAAAAGCCTCCCATGAAATACCAGGTAGTGCCTGTTTAAACCTCAAACTACCAGCAGTGTGGCATGGTGCAGTGGATGGCTTGATCATTATGGGGATGAAGAACCATGATCGTCGGAAGAGAAACATCAGTGACATGTGTGTATGTGTGTGGCAAATTCCTTCACTGTTCCCTGCTCTTGTTCAGGGTAGAGGAAATAGAATGGAAGAAACAGAGCAAATGAATAAAAGCATCCCCTGCCCTTCCCCCCATTTGTCCTTCCCCCCCCCCCCCCCCCCCCCCCCCCCCCCGCTTCTCCACTCCTCCCCCCACCCACACCCCCCCTTTCATCCTTTTTCTTCACCATCTGTCCTTCTTCACCCCCAATCCCCTCCCTCCCCATACATACATGTGCACACACTTACACACACACACACACACACACACACACACACACACACACACACACACACACACACACAACGCAACAGGGACACATGCACACACACACACACACACACACACACACACACACACACACACACACACACACACAACGCAACAGGCACACATGCACACACACACACACACACACACACACACACACACACACACACACACACACACACACAACGCAACAGGCACACATGCACACACAGACACACACACACACACACACACCACACACACACACACACACACACACACACACACACACACACACACTAATTCTTTCTCCCTCTGTCTCTGTCTGTATCTCTGCTCTGTCTCTCTCTCCTCCCCCGCCCCCCCCCCCCCCCCCCTCTCTTTCCTGAAAGCGGAAATATCTACTTCATGATCCCAGAAGAGACAAGCTCCCTGTGCCTGTGGTCTGATGTAGATGGCAGTGGAGACAAGCTCCCTGTGCCTGTGGTCTGATGTAGATGTCAGGGGTTACATCATGGCTGGCAGGAAATGACAAGCTCCCTGTGCCAGTGGTCTGATGTAGATGTCAGGGTTACATCATGGCTGGCAGAAATGACAAGCTCCCTGTGCCTGTGGTCTGATGTAGATGTCAGGGTTACATCATGGCTGGCAGGAAATGACAACCTCCCTGTGCCTGTGGTCTGATGTAGATGTCAAGGGTTACATCATGGCTGGCAGGAAATGACAAGCTCCCTGTGCCTGTGGTCTGATGTAGATGTCAGGGGTTACATCATGGCTGGCAGGAAATGACAACCTCCCTGTGCCTGTGGTCTGATGTAGATGTCAAGGGTTACATCATGGCTGGCAGGAAATGACAAGCTCCCTGTGCCTGTGGTCTGATGTAGATGTCAGGGGTTACATCATGGCTGGCGGGAAATGACAAGCTCCCTGTGCCTGTGGTCTGATGTAGATGTCAGGGGTTACATCATGGCTGGCAGGAAATGACAAGCTCCCTGTGCCAGTGGTCTGATGTAGATGTCAGGGGTTACATCATGGCGGGCAGGAAATGACAAGCTCCCTGTGCCTGTGGTCTGATGTAGATGTCAGGGGTTACATCATGGCTGGCAGGAAATGACAACCTCCCTGTGCCTGTGGTCTGATGTAGATGTCAAGGGTTACATCATGGCTGGCAGGAAATGACAAGCTCCCTGTGCCTGTGGTCTGATGTAGATGTCAGGGTTACATCATGGCTGGCAGGAAATGACAAGCTCCCTGTGCCTGTGGTCTGATGTAGATGTCAGGGGTTACATCATGGCTGGCAGGAAATGACAAGCTCCCTGTGCCTGGGGTCTGATGTAGATGTCAGGGTTACATCATGGCTGGCAGGAAATGACAAGCTCCCTGTGCCAGTGGTCTGATGTAGATGGCAGTGACCACATCATGGCTGGCAGGAAATGACAAGCTCCCTGTGCCTGTGGTCTGATGTAGATGGCAGTGGTCACATCATGGCTGGCAGGAAATGACAACCTCCCTGTGCCTGTGGTCTGATGTAGATGGCAGTGACCACATCATGGCT
Source organism: Conus ventricosus (assembly GCA_018398815.1). NCBI lineage: Eukaryota > Metazoa > Mollusca > Gastropoda > Neogastropoda > Conidae > Conus > Conus ventricosus. The sequence continues at coordinate 13,149,149 of CM031601.1, forward strand.
GGCAGGAAATGACAAGCTCCCTGTGCCTGTGGTCTGATGTAGATGGCATGACCACATCATGGTTGGCAGGAAATGTCTTGCCGGCAGACAGAGAAAAGCCTCCCATGAAATACCAGGTAGTGCCTGTTTAAACCTCAAACTACCAGGCAGTGTGGCATGGTGCAGTGGATGGCTTGATCATTATGGGGATGAAGAACCATGATCGTCGGAAGAGAAACATCAGTGACATGTGGTGTATGTGTGTGGCAAATTCCTTCACTGTTCCCTGCTCTTGTTCAGGATGTTTTGGGTTTGAAACGAAGATTTGTTTGGTAGTAAGTGGTTCCACGTATCATTGTTTTAAAAATTTGTTGCAAAGTTTAAAGAGAAATTTTAGTTAATGTGCCAGACAACAGGGACAAACAAATTACAAGACGAAACACCATGAAAACAAAGAAATAGCAATCACTGCCCATCTGGCGCTGATTTCGATTGTTGTCTGTCTGCTGAAAAAAGAAGATGGGTGCATGACAGTTCCTATGTGCATGCATGTAGGTTGATGTGCATCAGCTTGGCAGTCACACAGAGGTTGGAAGTGGATAAACAGAGACCCATGTTATTTGATTGATTATTCAGCTAAAATGATGGCATGATTATTGTGGCAGCAGGGAGTAAACTGGATCAATAGCACTTTGAATTGACCGTATCTTGGCTGGCTGGTGTGCAGGTATTGGCTATAGGCTGACCACACCCGTACATTTTCTTACGTCAAAGTTTTCTTTTATTACATTTTTTGGATAGGTGTTTCATGTGGAAAGGTTTACGTTAGAAAAAAAGAAGGGAAAAATAGACTGATTGTACTACACCAAACTTCTTAACTGTTGATTGAATTAACATATTGGTTAATTTCGATTTCTAGATATACAAACACTGACACTTGCAAACACATATCCAAATACATGTACATAACAACACACGTGCATACACGAATACACGCGTACACCTTTGCACTCTACATTCTCCATCCCAAGCAAACACATTCTGAAACACAAGCTTACACACACACACACGCACGCTAGTGGGAGAAGAACAAAGATAGGGGTGTTTTCCCCAGTTGCCATGTGACTGGAGTGTCGGTTCAGTTTTCGTTTTATCATGATAACACGTTGGACCATGCAGGGCATTTTCATGGCTGTCAACCCACATTACAGAACCCATTGTGGGAGAAAAGAAACAAACGATGTGCACATCAACATGGTAGCTCAACATCTGACACTCTGAAGGCAGACAAGATTAGATTGTGCCAAGAGCACCAACCATTCTGCTTCAAGTATCACTTTTAATAGAAAAATAAAGTAAAAAAGTTGTATGGAAAGCATTTAAATGTTACAACAACATCAACAACAACAAAAGCGTAAAAAGGCTTTATGAACAAACAGGCCCTGCAGAAGAGACTACTACTAGTGTCCATGGTGGACAGTGTGTACATTCACCTTCCGCAACATGGACAGTATGTACAATCACCTTCTGCTACATGGACAGTGTGTACAATCATCTCCGCAACATGGACAGTGTGTACATTCATCCTCCACAACATGGACAGTGTGTACATTCACCCTCCATTGTCACCAGGGTACAACAAAAAGCAAACATGTTATAAATTGTGAGCAGAAGAGGAAAAACTAAAGGGGAAATAACGAGAAGAAAAACAGAAAAGAAAAGGAAAAAGAGTTTGAAGAGAAAAAGACAGGAGAATTGGATGCAGAGCCAGACAAACAGCAGAAAAAAAACACGGGGGGTAGAGTCAAGCTGAGTGGAAGAACAGAAGAGTTGAAAAAAATAATGGAAGGAGGTGGGGGGGGGGGGGGGGGGGGGGGGAGGGGAAGGGGGGAATGCTGTTTTTAACACAAACTAGAAAGAGGCCTCCCTCTCTGTCTCCTCCCCTCCCAGCAACTGGAGTATTACATCTTGCATCAGTGCAGTTGGACGTGTGTGAGCAGTTGGACTGTGTGTGTGTGTGTGTGTGTGTGTTGTGCCTAAACAAATGAGCGAGTTTCTTTCCCAAGTTTTTTTTCCCCACCTCATGCATGGCAGGCTGCACACTGTGATGTGATTTGCTGACAATGTGGTCAGACTGTGGGCATTGTCTAGGATGGACATGAGCATGCATTCTGCAGTGCATAATGTATTAGCCAACATATCCTTTGTTTTCATGATGTATGTTGCGTTGTTTTTATTATGTTTCTTAATGCTTAAAAAAAAATCTGGGGTGGCAATAACTAAATCGGAATGGCTGACACCTCCCTCCACCCCACCTCACCTCCACCCACAAGCAGGGATTTAGTGATCACGTTATTAATTGATGTAGGTAATCATTTGTGGTTATGCATTAGTTTCATTCTTTCCATGACACAGCTGTTCTACCTGTAGACAGCTGCTGACCCTCACAGCGTCATGTGTGATGGGCTGGGCTCTGGGTTCACAGAATGTGAGCCATGTGGTCTGTGGCCGTGGAAGATTGACCTGCTCTGTGTTACTGGACCGCTTTTCAGAAGTGACTCATGCATTGCAGCATGCGTGGTATTGATTGACGCCTGCTGTGGTGGGGAAAGGTGTGGAGACGTTTGTCAGAAAGCTGAGCGATCAGAAGACTAGACCGGAGAGCAGACATACACACACACACACACACACACATGCACTCATGCATGTAGGCATCCACGCTCATATGCACACACACACATATACTCAGACACACACACACACACACACACTAATTCTTTCTCCCTCTGTCTCTGTCTGTATCTCTGTCTCTGTCTCTCTCTCTCCCCCCCCCCCCCCCCCCCCCCTCTCTTTCCTGAAAGCGGAAATATCTTCTTCATGATCCCAGAAGAGACAAGCTCCTGTGCCTGTGGTCTGATGTAGATGGCAGTGGAGACAAGCTCCCTGTGCCTGTGGTCTGATGTAGATGTCAGGGGTTACATCATGGCTGGCAGGAAATGACAAGCTCCCTGTGCCAGTGGTCTGATGTAGATGTCAGGGGTTACATCATGGCTGGCAGGAAATGACAAGCTCCCTGTGCCTGTGGTATGATGTAGATGTCAGGGGTTACATCATGGCTGGCAGGAAATGACAACCTCCCTGTGCCTGTGGTCTGATGTAGATGTCAAGGGTTACATCATGGCTGGCAGGAAATGACAAGCTCCCTGTGCCTGTGGTCTGATGTAGATGTCAGGGGTTACATCATGGCTGGCAGGAAATGACAACCTCCCTGTGCCTGTGGTCTGATGTAGATGTCAAGGGTTACATCATGGCTGGCAGGAAATGACAAGCTCCTGTGCCTGTGGTCTGATGTAGATGTCAGGGGTTACATCATGGCTGGCAGGAAATGACAAGCTCCCTGTGCTGTGGTCTGATGTAGATGTCAGGGGTTACATCATGGCTGGCAGGAAATGACAAGCTCCCTGTGCCTGGGGTCTGATGTAGATGTCAGGGGTTACATCATGGCTGGCAGGAAATGACAAGCTCCCTGTGCCAGTGGTCTGATGTAGATGTCAGGGGTTACATCATGGCTGGCAGGAAATGACAAGCTCCCTGTGCCTGGGGTCTGATGTAGATGTCAGGGGTTACATCATGGCTGGCAGGAAATGACAACCTCCCTGTGCCAGTGGTCT
>CM031601.1:13157798-13225298 GCA_018398815.1 Conus ventricosus
CATAGCCTCCCATACCAGCTGTAAAAATTCGCCTACGGAGTCCCCGCTAGGGTCTTGCCTTCCCTGACCCGCTGTGAGGAGGTCTTGTGACGTCTTCCTCGTGTCCGCGAACCTGCTGTCCTCCGGGGACTCTCAGGGAGTGCCAGCCGTGATGTGATCATTAAAGCAGACTTTTATGTCTGTGTGCTCACGACCAGTGCAGGCGTCAGCACGGACACACACACATACGCACGCACGCACGCGCGCATGCACGCACGCACGCGCGCGCGCATGCACACACACACACCACATACACACACACACACACACACACACACACACACACACACACACACACACGTATACACGCACACACGCACACACACACACGTGTGTGTGTGTGTGTGTGTGTGTGTGTGTGTGTGTGTGTGTGTGCAAGTGAGTGCGCACACACATATATACACATGTGTGCGCACTCACTTGCACATGCACACAGGCACACACACATGCACAAAGGCACACACGTACACACACACACACACACACACACACACACACACACACACACACACACACGCACGCATTATGCACACCTGCTCTAGATATGCCATATTTATCTTTGTCTAGCATATGCACAGCTAGAATCAATATTCTTGCGTGAAAGATTACAGAATGATTTTGCGTTTTATTTTATTCTTTGTAGAAGATTAAAGGTTAAGGTAGCCTTAGCTGATTGCATCTTATTTCAATTTTTTAATTGTATGCCAGATGTCATTCTTGTGCATGTGTATTATTGAGTGCATGTGTGTATGCGCGTTTGCATGTGCGCATGCGTTCATGCATGCGTGCGCGCGCGCTCGCCTGTGTGTGTGTGTGCGTGTGTGTGTGTGTGTGTGTGTGTTCGTGTGTGTGTGTGTGTGTGTGTGTGTGTGTGTGTGTGATCATCATGTTTGGCATGTGCATCCATGCATTTGCGCTCGGGTGGGTTTGCGCGTGTTTTCATATGCAGCTGTGCCCACAGAGGCATGCGCGTAATTGCATGCTTTTATGTGCAAATGAAGGAACATGAATTTTCCACTGTAAATTGATCAGGTGGCATAAACGCTCTTCAGCCGCCAATTACGCGACTCACTGAGCTGGCAAATGGCGTAACATAAGCCGGTCAGGCATTGTTACTTTTTTTTCCAAGTCATCTCCCTCCAGACCTCTGGAGCCCATTGCCATGTGGTCGCAGCCATGGCAACGCTGGATCCTGCAAGTCTGGAACTGATTTTCGCAGCAGCAGCCAGTGTCGTCAACCCAGCTGGTGTGTGAGAGGGAAGGGGTGAGGTGGGGGCCGGGGTGGGGTGGAGCGAGGATAAGGGAGGGAGGGAGGGGTGTCACTGTTGTAGCCTGCTCCCCAGACCATTGTGTGGCCAAGTCTTGACGGCTGATTGCCTCACAAAATGGAGAGCCCAGGGATATGAACACAATCCATTATACGCCAACTCGTCTTCACAGTGGCTAGCGGAGCCAAGGACCGGCCAGTTTTCCTGATTATCCGCGAATTGTCTGGCTCCGAGGGGTGCTGTCCCTTTGCCGTGCTGTCCCTTTGCCGTGCCCAGCAGCCATCTGAGCCACAGCCTGTCGGGGCCGGAGCGGGTCAGTGAGGGCACGAGTCGGGACAGTGAGGGGCCATCAGTGACGTCATCTTCACAACGGCGTTGGATGTGACGTTCCTTTTGCCATCCCACTTGATGTAGCTCTTCCAGGTGATTGAATAGACTCACTTGATCGGTCAGAAATGAAGGGGTGGGGTGGGTGGAGGATGGGTTCAGGGTAGAACAAGTCAGACAGAACAACAGCCTGTCTTTAGATCGGAAGAAGACGGGAGAAACAGTGCCGGAGTAAGATCTACAGACATGCTTGGCGTGCTTTGCGAAAAGAATCCGGTGAATGCTGAGGTACCCAGCTTTTCCATGGTTAGTCAACCGTTGAAGAACATTGAGGCAGCAGCACCTAGCCGACCGTGAAAGCCTGCTGCAGACTTGAGTTAACTATCAAATGATGATAAATGAGCGGTCAGAAAATCTGTAGAAACAGGTAATTAGACAAGCTGCAGTTAACCTTTAAAGCGAGCCGCAAAAGAAAAAAAAAGAAAAAAAAAGGGCTGGATGGGTACTGACTAAGTGAAATGAAATGATGTGTGATGGTCATTTGAAAGAAAGGGTCGGGGTTGAGAGAGAGAGAGAGAGGAGAGAGAGAGAGAGAGAGAGAGAGAGAGGAGAGGAGAGGAGGGGGGGGGGAGAGAAGGGTGGGGGGTGGGGAGCGACAGCAGCCTGAGCCTTGGTGATTGCTTGCTACCACCAGATTATTGGTGTGGGAATTCAATGCAGAGAATAGACCAACATCCAGATCAAAGGGAGATCACTAATCCATCGCGTCATGTGCAGAGAGCATGAACCTGTGGAAAAAGAAAGATTTTCGCCCTCCCCCCCCTCCCCCTCCGCCCTATTCCATCTCATTCAGCGTGTCGTAGACCACATTATCGATCTTGATTGCCCGATGCTGCCATGGATAGTGACGATGACGGTGTGGCTGAATGTGTGTGTATGTAGGATATTGGGGAGGGAGGGGGGAGGGTTTAGACGATAGAGAGGGGTTTTCATGAAGGCATTTCATCAAAAAGCGCTTTATCCATTTTCTACTTATGTGTATTGCGCAAATCAAGTATGTGAACACTCTCCATACGCTGACAAGCATGCACTCTGCCCCTCCCGCCTCCCTCCCCGTCCCTGATGGGGTGTTGTAGGATCTAGGTTGATGGGGTGTTGTTGGGTTTTAGGTTGATGGGGTGTTGTAGGATCTAGGTTGATGGGGTGCTGTAGGATCTAGGTTGATGGGGTGCTGTAGGATCTAGGTTGATGGGGTGTAGGATCTATAGGTTGATGGGGTGTTGTAGGATCTAGGTTGATGGGGTGCTGTAGGATCTAGGTGATGGGATGTTGTAGGATCTAGGTTGATGGGGTGTTGTAGGATCTAGGTTGATGGGGTGCTGTAGGATCTAGGTTGATGGGGTGCTTTTAGGATCTAGGTTGATGGGGTGCTGTAGGATCTAGGTTGATGGGGTGTAGGATCTATAGGTTGATGGGGTGTTGTAGGATCTAGGTTGATGGGGTGCTGTAGGATCTAGGTTGATGGGATGTTGTAGGATCTAGGTTGATGGGGTGTTGTAGGATCTAGGTTTATGGGGTGCTGTAGGATCTAGGTTGATGGGGTGTTGTAGGATCTAGGTTGATGGGATGTTGTAGGATCTAGGTTGAGGGGGTTTGTTGTAGGTTTCTAGGTTGATGGGGTGTTGTAGGATCTAGGTTGATGGGGTGTTGTAGGATCTAGGTTGATGGGGTGCTGTAGGATCTAGGTTGATGGGGTGCTGTAGGATCTAGGTTGATGGGGTGTTGTATGATCTAGGTTGATGGGGTGCTGTAGGATCTAGGTTGATGGGGTGTTGTAGGATCTAGGTTGATGGGATGTTGTATGATCTAGGTTGATGGGGTGTTGTAGGGTCTAGGTTGATGGGGTGTTGTAGGATCTAGGTTGATGGGGTGCTGTAGGATCTAGGTTGATGGGGTGTTGGTGCTGAACTGAAACTGAGGCAGGGCAAGGGGTGGTGAAGCGGAGTGGTTGGAACTTCAGACGAACAGCAGGTGGGTGACCTGTTTGATCCCTGGCGGCCCCCCGATAGTTGAGGATGAAGATGAGAGTGAGAATGATCTCCCTGTTTCCGAAGATCAGCTCCAGGGTAGCAGACCTGCTGGGCGGCCCGAATTTGGTTTTAGGTGTTCTGTTGAACTGTATGGAGAACACAAAAGTTTGTTAGCGGAACTGGAATTTATTTTCATTACGAAAAAAACAAACTATCATTTAAAAAAACCCTTCACCAAGTTAATGGTATTATTTTTTTAGGTGAGATGACATCTTTTTTTTTTTACAAGAAAAATGTATTCCTTGAGGTATTTTTAATGTCCGAATAATGTTTAAATTAATTTATGGTATTCAGCTTTCGTATGATGAAACGAAGCTGAGTTGTGTCTGTCCTGTTTGTTTCTTTGCTTTTCTTTTGTTCTGTTTAATTTTCACTGTTGGCAAATTGATATACTGTTTATGACTGTTCTTTGTTGTTGTTGTTTATCTCTTGATATCCCACGTGGGTGAAGGAGGAAAAAAAGAAAAGATGTGATTTTACTTTGACACCGAATGTCCTGTCAGCATTAAGGTGAATGGAGAGGAGAGAGGCGCTTGTCCCGTCAGCATTAAGGTGAATGGAGAGGAGAGAGGCGCATGTCCTGTCAGCATTAAGGTGAATGGAGAGGAGAGAGGCGCATGTCCTGTCAGCATTTAAGGTGAATGGAAGGGAGGAGGCGCATGTCCTGTCAGCATTAAATGAATGGAGAGGAGAGAGGCGTTTCGATTCCTGTAGCATTAAGGTGAATGGAGAGGGAGAGGCGCATGTTCTGTCAGCCATGTCCTGTCAGCATTAAGGTGATTGGAGAGGAGAGGGCGCGTGTCGCTTGTGATGAGAGGGGAGCCAAAGTCCTGTCAGCATTAAGGTGAATGGAGAGGAGAGAGGCGCGTGTCCTGTCAGCCTGCCTTCAGCTAAGGTGAATGGAGAGGAGAGAGGCGCATGTCCTGGGGCAGCTTGCATTAAGGTGAATGGAGAGGAGAGAGGCGCGTGTCCTGTCAGCCATGTCCTGTCAGCATTAAGGTGAATGGAGGAGGAGGGCAGTGGTCGCAGTTCTGTCCTGTCGCATTAAAGGGGAATGGAGAGGAGAGAGGCGCATGTCCTGTCAGCATTAAGGTGAATGGAGAGGAGAGAGGCGCATGTCCTGTCAGCATGTCCTGTCAGCATTAAGGTGAATGGAGAGGAGAGAGGCGCTGTCTTCAGCTGTCTGTAGCATTAAGGTGAATGGAGAGGAGAGAGGCGCATGTCCTGTCAGCATTAAGGTGAATGGAGAGGAGAGAGGCGCATGTCCTGTCAGCCATGTCCTGTCAGCATCAAGGTGAATGGAGAGGAGAGAGGCGCATGTCGAGAGAGCATTCCTGTCAGCCATGTCCTGTCAGCATCAAGGTGAATGGAGAGGAGAGAGGCGCATGTCCGAGAGAGGCGCATGTCCTGTCAGCCATGTCCTGTCAGCATCAAGGTGAATGGAGAGGAGAGAGGCGCATGTCCTGTCAGCATCAAGGTGAATGGGGAGGAGAGAGGCGCGTGTCCTGTCAGCATTAAAGACCTACTTGAGTGCTCGGCTATTTTTTGTTTGAGAAGTCTCTAAGTTGTATAAAAAGCGCTCGCGGTGTTGTTTCGGACGAAAAATTACCGTTTGGATTTATTTTGCGTAAATTGTAGAAAGCACACCTGCGGAAGTTGCAAATCCGACACTCCAACCCTGTGACGTCACCAATGTGTAATCGTCAGTGAAAATGGCAGCCGAATCAACTCCCGCGGATTGCATCGCTGCGAAGAAGAAGCGGGCGGGAAAATTTTGTGCGGTTGCTGAATGTACGGGGACTAATACTGATGGTATAAGTCTGCATAAGTTTCCAACTGACGTGCAATTAAGAAAGAGATGGACTGATTTCGTCCGCACATGTCGAGAGAACTTCGGGCCACAGTACTCGACACCAAACAAAACTCGTTCGTCTGCTCAAGGCACTTCACAGGTGACGATTATCCAATAACATACAGTCTGTGCGCGAATTCAACATCCCGAGAAGAAATAAATATTTGAAGCCCGTCTCGATAGATCCCCATCTCGATGGATCCCTGTCTCGATTGATTCCTTTCTCGATGGATCCCCATTACTGTTTTTGGATCTACCGAGACGGGGATCTACCGAGATGGGATCTACTGAGATGGGGATCTAACGAGACGGGGATCTAACGAGACGGAAATTCGTCCACATGTAGCGGGGGATCTATCGAGACTGGGATCTACCGAGATGGGGATCTACCGAGACGGGGATCTATCAAGATGTACCCAAACGTAAGCCAGTGATCCAGGGTTGTACCAAACTTTTACAAATTCAAAGAAATTTCTAACAAGGTTTCCATTTTGGCTGCTCGCTCTCATGGACTAAACCTATTTCGACTTTCCAGTGAGTCGATACTCCTACACACACTGACACAGTCGCTGCGACAAGACGAAAAAACGGGGTCATGCCGCTGTTCCCCAGGTTCTTTGTTCTCCAGTCTCTATATTCCCAGTCCCGGTGTTCCCCTCAAGAAAAAATCGAAATTCAGTCCCTAAGTTCCCAGTTTCGTTGTTCCCCACCCTGTGGCGATCCCGCTGTTCCCCATTCCCGCAAATCCCGGTCCGCGTTCCCCAGTTGCTGTTCCCAGGCCCGCTGTTCCCCAAGTTTTTGCCGTTGGTGGTGTTGGTGGAGCTTTGCTGACTTAAACGTTGTTACTGTTGTTTTCATTGTTATAGGCGAGGCAGTGGGAGGGTGGGGTGGGAGGGTCGGGGTATTGGGGGTGGAGCGGGAGGGCCGTAGAAGAGGGGTTTCATGCCGACTGGACGGCGCTGGAACCAGCAGGTCAGCACTTGCATGACCCCATCAGGTCTGTGCAGACAGTCAAAAGTAAAATGGCCCGTTGCGAAAGAAAGGTGTAGCTCACGCAAAGTGTGATATAAAGGGATAGGAGTTCAAAACGTAAAAAGAAGCACATCACTGTCAAAACCCTTTGCTGGCGTCACAAATTCATGCTTTCCGTTCTAGAATCATACACGATTGAAATATTCCGTTTTTCTTACTGATTTGACCAAGCAACTCACAGCGAAATTGCCCTCCCCCCTCTCCCCCTCCCCCCACCGCCCTCACCCTCTATCCGTTGAACGGTGCCGGGCAATGCGCCCTGGGGGCCACGCCAAGTGACACGCTTCGCAGACGACAAAAGCGCGATGACACTTCCAATGTCGCGGTTGAAATGGGAACAACCTGAGTTGACACGCGTGGGGCACGTGCAACTCTCTCTCTCTCTCTCTCTCTCGCTCTCTCGGTGGGGAGGGGAGGGGGGTGGGCATGTGCATTTTTCCCCTATTATTCTGTTTACCTTGGGATGTGCCCGGCGCAACAACCTCTCCTTGTACAGTAGTGCCCGTACTGGCGCTAACGTGCATTGAAATCGGTTTGGGGAACAGCGCTGCTGGGGAACAGAGAACCTGGGGAACACCGGTACGGGAACAGCGGCACGCTTTTTCGGTCGGGGAACATCGACACTGGGGAACAGAGACACGGGGAACAGCGCTACTGGGGAACATAGAACCGGGGAACACCGGCACGCTCCCGAAAAAACAACGATGCTCAAACACTCGACTCTGACGTGACTCACGCCTAGTCTGGAACTTAACCATTCAGTCGACTCCAGTCTAGATCTATCGTATTCAGGTTTCTGTGATGTGTCTTCTTCCTCATGGTCATCCACAGGTGCAAAGGGTTCGTATCTGTACGGCTGAATTCGGAATTCCGATTTATGAACCACTGGAAGTGGTAATGGGGTCAGCACGCTATTGCGCGGGCCCGCTATTGCGCGATTGCGTGGGCCCGCTATTGCGCGGGCCCGCTATGCGCGACAGTTAGGGTTAGGGATAGGGTTAGGGATAGGGTTAGGGTTAGGGTTAGGGTTAGCCGCGCAATAGCGGGCCCCGCAATAGCGGGCCTCGCAATAGCGGGTCCCCGCAATAGCGGGCCGCGCAATAGCGGGCCCGCCCCGTGGTAATTGGCCGTCTTTTTCATGGCAAAAGCAGCTCTCTCCCGTTCCGTCTGCCATGCTTGCTATACACCACCTACGTCACAAGGCGAGAGTAACTCCCCTTGAAATCTTGATTGCAGGTGCAAAAAATGTCTCGAAACCACTTTAATCCAGTTATTTCTAGCTTATTTGATTGAATTCAAACTCCGTATTCTGGATTTGTCAGTTTCTGATGTAGATAAATAATTACAGAAAAAATAGCCGAGCACTCAAGTAGGTCTTTAAGGTGAATGGAGAGGAGAGAGGCCCATGTCCTGTCAGCATCAAGGTGAATGGAGAAGAGAGAGGCGCATGTCCTGTCAGCATCAAGGTGAATGGAGAGGAGAGAGGCGCATGTCCTGTCAGCATTAAGGTGAATGGGGAGGAGAGAGGCGCATGTCCTGTCAGCATCAAGGTGAATGGAGAAGAGAGAGGCGCATGTCCTGTCAGCATTAAGGTGAATGGAGAGGAGAGAGCCGCATGTCCTGTCAGCATTAAGGTGAATGGAGAAGAGAGAGGCGCTTGTCCTGTCAGCATCAAGGTGACTGGAGAGGAGAGAGGCGCAGCTAAATCAGTCCCGAAGACCTTGCTCCGTGAAATACAGGCTCTGGAGTTTTCAGGGCACAGAGCAGGAGCAACGTGCGTGGAACTGCAACGCCAGATGCTATGCCTGGCGGGGATGACCTTCAGCCAGGGAGAAAACTGTATTACGGGGCTCCCATCTCTCCTTGACTTCACGGGATTCGGCACCACAATATATAAAAATGGGAATCAGTTTGGGGGGGGGGGGGGGGGGGGGGGGGGGGGGGGGGGGGGGGGGGGGGGGGAAGAGAGAAAAGATAGGGGAGAAAAAAAGTGTCCGTGGAATCTGCAGAACGCTGGTCGCCTTTTCTGGCATGCTAGCACAAGACAGTTAGGTCATGGGGGGTGGGGGGTGTTTGCTCTTCATATGCTCACATGTCATAGACACATACCATATCAATCCACAAGTCTGGTCTCCACTCACAAACATCCGTGCCACCCACTTCACACCTTCGGCCTGCAAAGCTCAAAGCGTCCAAAGCGCAATGCAGACGTTGACACCGCCAGTAACAAGCCGGGAAACAACCACAACACAACAACAACAAGAACACACACACACACACACAACACACACACACGAACACGAACACGCGTGCGCATGCACACCATAAGAAGCAACAGTGATGTTGTAGATGCTGGTCACGTACGCCATGTCGAGAAAGCAGTGGAGGGGTGTGTGTGAGATGTGTGCGTGTGTGTGCATGAATGGAGTGGGGGGGGGGGGGGGGGGGGGGCTGAGGCTGACAGGCCGAAGTGTGCGTGCTTGGAATGGAGGGCTGGCCTGTGTCCTGGGCCAGCTGTGACAGTCTCTGGCAGCGCCCCTCCCTGAAGAACAGACAGAGGTCAGTGGAAGGGGAGGGGAGGGAAGGACAGGGAATGAAGCAGTCCTCCTCCCTGAAGAACAGACAGAGGTCAGTGGGAGGACAGGGAATGAAGCAGTCCTCCTCCCTGAAGAACAGACAGAGGTCAGTGGAAGGGGAGGGAAGGACAGGGAATGAAGGGAAGCCAACTGACATCCAGGGGAGGGCCATTCTGAACGATTCTTCCTCGCCACTCCGCCTCCTTCCCTTCCCCTCCCCCCCCCTACCCCCCAGTCTCTCTTCGCGCCCCCCCCCCCCCGCCCCCCTGTGGTGTGTGTGTGTGTGTGTGTGTGTGTTGTGTGTGAATGAGAGAGAGAGAGAGTGAGAGAGAGATAGGAGAGAGAGAGAGAGAGAGAGAGAGAGAGACTGTCCTCAGCCCTACTGCTCGCTCTGTCTGTCAGTCAGTCTGTCTCTGTCTGTCTGTCTGTCTCTCTCTCTCTCTCTCTCTCTCTCTCTCCTCTCTCTCTCTCTCTCTCTCTCTCTCCATGTCGATCGGGAGGCAGTGTGATGTTCAACATGATGAATGAACATTTTTCCCACTGGCGTTGATATTGGTCTTTGGCAACAACCCACCTCCAGCCCATAATTCCTCCTCTTCTCCACAGCAACCTCCTCTCTCTCCCTCTCTTTCTGTTCACCAGTGTCCCCTTTTATGATGACCGCATAGTGTCTTTGCCCTGCAGTGTCCTAACAGTGCAACTGGTCAAATATGGATTTCCGGCTGCGCAGTCCGTGTTGACACTGCCCGTTGATGCATGTAGTGTTGGTGCGTGTTTTTTGCGCGCTCGTGCGTCTGTATCAGACTAATCTTTTCTCCGTCCCTGTATCTGTCTCTGTCTTTCTCTCTCCCCTACTGCGTTGTGCGCGACCGTGTGCGTGCGTGCGTACGTGCGTGTGTGTGTTTAGATAATGTTTGAGGATTAAGAGAAATTAGACTGTGTGCGGTCTGCGGCATGTTCTTTCATCTTTAACATAAGAAAATACTTATCAACAAATGAATAAGCTGACTCATTAAAAATGCGAACTGAGGCCTGCCGATCAGTGGCCGTGATTGTGACGACAGGCATTCATTTGTTGGCCGCCTTTCAAAGACGGGAAGAAGAAGAAGAAGAAGAAGAAAATTCTCCAAGCTTGGATGCCGATTGTTGCGCATGACGGAAACGGAAGGCCGCGCTTGTTCGCCTGGGTTTGTGTTTGGTTTGCCGGGCCCACGCTATCGTCTGCTCCGGCCACCAGGGATTTCCAACTGCACGTGGAGGATAATGAATTTTGAGAGAGGATCGTTTAGTTTTATTTGCTTTTGAATGACGATGATTTCGGACATTTTTCGTTCGGATGTGGCTTCCCAGCACGTGCGCGCGTGCGTGCGTTAATAATGCGCATGCGCGCCAGTGAATGTGATTTGGAGAGGCTCCGTTTAGTTTGAATCGTTAGTGTCGTGCTTCACAGCTGAATTGAATTGTGTTACCGTCGTCCCGGGATCGATCCTGCAGGCTTAGCCCAGCTTTTGGGTCAAAATGTTCATGAGGACTGAGAGGTGTTGGCAAATGAAACAAACTGCGGCGTTACTGAAACACGACAAAAACGCAGAAGAGCGCACAAAACAAAGTGTGAAGTAACGACGATTTAATGTACGACACAAAACAGGACAAGAAATTTTCGGCAAAATGCCTTCCTCAGCGACAAAAAAATACAGACATAAACATGCACAATACTCCCCACTTTGGCTTCACAAGGGGAGTATTGTGCATGTTTATGTCTGTATTTTTTGTCGCTGAGGAAGGCATTTTGCCGAAAATTTCTTGTCCTGTTTTGTGTCGTACATTAAATCGTCGTTACTTCACACTTTGTTTTTGTGCTCTTCTGCGTTTTTGTCGTGAGAGGTGTTGGTTAAGGTATCTTTGTTTACTTACTTTATTTTTTCATACTGCGTTTTTTCCCCCTTCCTATCACCCGTGTCTCCTCAGTGCCATTATAATCCTGTACCTGGCTATAAGTCCCGTGTACATTATGGTGTTAGGAGAATTTCTCACTTGATTTGAGTCAAGGGGCACCTAGACATGAAAAATCACGGAGGTGATCGGGCACCACCCTGGTACATTTTGCGTAATGGCCGATTCAAATATGGCCGCCACCCGCCGCCGTGAAAATCCTAACTTTTGTGTTTTGACAATATATACACTTGTAACACTTCTAATCCAACTGATTTGGTGTGCTGAGTTCATTTCTGGTATTGTTTTGTCCATTTGGGGTCATCTTGACCTTCAAATGCCATGGTCAAGGTAATTTTCTTATACTGACGGTCTTGGCCGTAACCTGGCGATATTCTAGCTGTAACAACAGGGCTCCTATACATAATGCTACTAATTCTGACATGCATTTTCACTGTATGATTCACTATTAAAGATATAAGTCATTCTGATCTTGAATTCACAAGTGAACGCCGTTTTCACCTATTCAACTAAAACTGTCTTTGCTGCTTTTTCACTTTTTTCTGTATTGTGTGGTCAATGACACATCCAACAGAAACAGAAAAAGTTCTCAAGTATGCAACAAACATGCTCAATGTGACTGACTGTAATTGCCTCTTTCCATCACTGATTGGAACATGGAGAATTATTTGCTTTTCCATGGCAGAATGTGACGCAGCAAAATCCAGTAGAACAGCACCCACACCGTCGAGTGTCACACTTGCCTGCCCACTTGCATATTGTGAGCAAAGTGGGTGGCAAGGGCTTCATGCATTTAGTTGGCAACAGGGTGTCAAAATGTTGCTCCCACACATGTTCTAGTGGTTCTAGGTAGTCCTCACGTTGACTGGCCGCCCCAAGCAGATGGCATGCTTTGTGCACCAGAAAGGCTTCTCGGTGGATGTGACCTCTGATGACACTGCTTGTGGGTGGGAGAGAGTCAATTCCAGCTGTAGCACTGCTGTAGTTCTCCACTCTGAGCTGGTTGAACATTTCAGCAGTTGTTGTTGGTCTGACACCCGCCCAGACATGTACACGGTACATTTCTGCCAGAGCTTCATCTTGCACTGACAAGCTATCTGTCTATCCAAAGTTCGTCAGATGCTGTACAGGGTCAGCGACCTCACAAACTTTCAAAGGTGTTGCAGACAGCTGAACCAAGCATCAATAGCAGTTTGGTGCGATGAAGGCGTGTTTGCTGTGGCGGCAGATTTTACCTGCATGAGACAGAACAGTTCAAGGATCTGCTCATCTGCTTGGGACCCTTCCACTGAACTCGCATTCTGCTCGGGTCCCAGGGCAAACTGCTTCGAGGTTCTGGCTTAGACGACGCACTGGTTGAATGTGGCGTGTTTGGACGTGGCCTTCAAGGACATTGTGGAGGCACAGAGAACCATGGACATTGCAAAGGAGCATGGCATGGACATCAAGCAGATACTTGCACACGATCTGCTGCCAGTGACTCCACTGTTTGATGGTGATCTTCACGCTCACGTCAACAAGTCAACACTTGTTGGTGAAATTGAATCTGAACTGGACCTCACACAATGGAATCAGACGTCTCTTCTTCCACTCATGTTGTGGTAGACTTCATGTCAAAGATGCGACAGATGTCGCTAGCAGAATTCTCTACCCTCGGTGATGTAGTCACTGCAGTCATCACATCAGCCACAAGCCTCTGCCATGAGTCGGACTACGTTCACCTGCTGTTAGATTCATACGTTGAACTTTCCCTGAAAGAAGGACAGCCCATGAGGCGAGCTGGTGTGACGCCCATTGACAATATTGGCATGAACGCAGACACACCCATCCCTCGACAGCTTGACAAGTTCTGGGCATCTGAGAAAAACAAACAGAATCTTCAGCTGCTGGTTCAAGATATGGTGAGCAATCGAGCTGAAGGAAATCTTGTCATCATCGCCAGCTCTGTCGTCTCTGATGATGAGGTGACTTGACTTACTTGACTTAGTCCTCTGAATTCCCTGGTGAACATAGGGCCGCAACCACATTCTTCCAGCGGACACGGTTTCGGGAGATCCTCTTCAGCTCGGCCCACGTCATTCCGGCGACCTTCACCTCTGCGTCGGTACTCCTTGGCCATGTCTGTCTTGGTCTTCCCACTTTTTTTTGCCCTGGGGGTTCCAATCAAGGGCTTGTCTTGCGATGTTGGATGGAGACTTTCTGAGGGTGTGGCCAATCCATCCCCACTTCCGTTTTCTGATTTCTGATTTCATTGGAACTTGCTTGGTCTTGTTCCACAGTTCTGTATTGGCAATAATATCTGTCCATCTGATGTTCACAATGTTTCGCAGACATCTGTTGATAAATGCTTGGAGTTTGTGAGTGTTTGTCTTTGTTGTTCGCCACGTTTCAGAACCATATAGAAGGACAGATTTTACATTTGAATTGAAGATTCTGATCTTGTTGTGGAGTGAGAGGGCAGAGGAATTCCAGGTAGGCTGTAGCGTAATAAAGATCTGCCTGGCTTTACTGATGCGGCTTTTGATATCCTAATCTGTACCTCCATCTTTGCTGACCACACTGCCAAGGTAGACAAACTTATCAACTTCAGTGATGTCTTGCTGTTGCAGTCGTAGTGGGTCTCGTTGTTGGTTGTTGACTCTCATGGTTTCTGTTTTCTTTGTGTTGATTTGAGCTGGCGGTGAAGAAATCCGGACCTGCACAGCTGGATTGAAGAGGCAGACGCCAGACTGGTAGTAGATGTGGAGTGGGCTGTTCGCGTCAAACAGTGCAAGAGAGTTACAGCAGTTTCCAACGACGCGGACACTTTCCCACTACTGCTTCACTACACCCCTCAGTTCCAAACGCTGTGGTTGAAGGAAATCTGGCAGCAGTTTGGCACACGTGAGAAGCGGCGGATGCTTCCACTGCACCAAGCAGTTTCTAGGCTTGGAGCACCGCTGGCCAAGTCAGTGATCAAAGCACACATACTGACTGGCGATGACTGTGTGACTAAGGTAGGGGCGAAGAACGCTGCTATGGCAGCTGACCCTGTACAGCATCTGACGAACTTTTGAGCGACGGACAGCTTGTCAGAGCAAGATGAAGCTCTGGCGGAAATGTACCGTGTACATGTCTGGGTGGGTGTCAGATCAACAACAACTGCTGAAGCGTTCAACCAGCTCAGAGTGGAGAACTACAGCAGTGCTACAGCTAGAATTGACTCTCTCCCACCCACAAGCAGTGTCATCAGAGGCCACATCCACAGAGAGAAGCCTTTCTGGTGCACAAAGCATGCCATCTGCTTGGGGCAGCCAGTCAACAACGTGAGGGCTACCTAGAACACTAGAACATGGGTGGGAGCAACATTTTGACACCCTGTTGCCAACTAAATGCATGAAGCCCTTGCCACCCACTTTGCTCACAATATGCAAGTGGGCAGACAAGTGTGACACTCGACAGTGTGGGTGCTGTTGTACTGGAGTTTGCTGCGTTGCATTCTGCCATGGAAAAGCAGATAATTCTCCATGTTCCAATCAGTGATGGAAAGAGACAATTACAGTCACATTGAGCATGTTTGTTGCATACTTGAGAACTTTTTCTGTTTCTGTTGGGATGTGTCATTGACCACGCAATACAGAAAAAAGTGAAAAAGTAGCAAAGACAGTTTTAGTTGAATAGGTAAAAACGGCGTTCACTTGTGAATTCAAGATCAGAATGACTTATATCTTTAATAGTGAATCATACAGTGAAAATGCATGTCAGAATTAGTGGCATTATGTATAGGAGCCCTGTTGTTACAGCTAGAATATCGCCAGGTTACGGTCAAGACCGTTGGTACAAGAAAATTACCTTGACCATGGCATTTGAAGGTCAAGATGACCCCAAATGGACAAAATGATACCAGAAATGAACTCAGCACTCCAAAATCAGTTGGATTAGAAGTGTTACAAGTGTATATATTGTCAAAAACACAAAAGTTAGGATTTTCACGGCGGCGGGTGGCGGCCATATTTGAATCGGCCATTACGCAAAATGTACCAGGGTGGTGCCCGATCACCTCCGTGATTTTTCATGTCTAGGTGCCCCTTGACTCAAATCAAGTGAGAAATTCTCCTAACACCATAATGTACACGGGACTTATAGCCAGGTACAGGATTATTAATCCTAGGCGACTTTTCTTGATTCGCTCAGCATAGCCACCCGTAAGATTACTTAAGCACGCGTGCGCGCGCGCGCGCATGCACGCACGCACGCACACACATACACACAGAGAGATAGGTAGCTAGATAGAGAGAGAGAGAGGGAGAGAAATTCAGAATCCCAAAAATGGATTCCTGGAAGTTTTAATTTTTTTTAATTTTTTAATGAGGTTTCATTCATGGAGAGAACCACATCAAACATACAGTTTTTAGACAAAAACCCCTTCCTTGAAACAAAAAAATATATGTTGCATGACGATTTTGTGGATTTTTTCCTTTGATTTTTTTATTTACAAATTATTTGATAGAAAGAAATCTACTTGTGAAATATGACTTACAAAATAATTTTAATCACCTGTTTAAAAGTTTTTGATTATACTTTGAGTATTTCCAACACTAGAAAATATAAGTGGATTCTTTAAGAGAAAAAAGGTATCTAAAAAAAGGTTGAAAAAAGGATCCCTCGGTTGGGTTTTTGTGATGGTTTAGGAGCCTACTGTACCAGTTTTACGTGTACCCCCCCCCCCTCCACACACACACACACACACACACACAACACACACACACACACACACACACACAGCCTACTTACGTGCGCTCTCACGCACACGCGCACGGTTGCACGCACGTATACGGAGGAAAACCGAAAACTTTGGTGTGTTCTGCAGACTCCATCTGCACGCAGACTAAAGAAATATTATTAAAGAAAAAAAGAAAATCCACAAACGAGCGTTGATACCAGAAGGGCGGCACCTCCACAATGAACCACATGCACTACAGAGATCAAGAGCGACCAGATTTAATGGCAAGAGGAGCGGTGATTTTTCCCCTTGGCTAAGCTCCCTTTGCCGTAATCTCCTGTAGCAGACTGTAATGGGTAAGTCGAACTGTTAGAAGTATAGAAACATCAAGCAGACTGTAATGGGTAAGTCGAACTTGTTAGAAGTATAGAAACATCAGAGTGCCAGGCTTTGGGTTTTCAGACAACTGCAGTCTATACATCGATTCCTGGTGTTGCACATGCGAAGCATTATTACAACTGTTTCAGTCAATTTCCACATTAGTAATATTGACTTTTCCCCTACCATTTTTAGAATGAGGAGCATTGCCACCCCCCCCCCTCCCCAACACACACACAAACCAGAAGCCTTCCCTCATCAAGAGAGACAGTCACGAAAGTACATTACAGGTGATTTTTTTTCTATCGATTTTGTTAATATTGTCCCCAAAGATATGATATAGTGGGTAGAAGGATGCATGTTACGTAGTTTCATTGGTAACAATACACATTAAGCTCACCTGCACAACCTCCACGTTGGGACTGTCGGGCGGTGTTGCCCTTCTCCTTCACAAAACTTTGTTGTATAGTCCTGTCGCTCTGTCTACCTCCTTCAGGCTGTAGCTGCAGAGTCACTCTCCACAAGACTGTAACAATCTGTTCTCTTTATCTACCTCCATCTGTCCCGGTTTGTCGTCAGGACTTGTCAGTCTGTTAGGGGAACTTCCTCGACTTTTTTGCTGTTGGGTGACTTTAACGGTCACAAACCCTCTTTGGGGTAGTACCGGTTCGTCATCCAGAGGTCTGCTGATTGAAGATGTCCTTTCGGATTTGGATTTGTGTTGTCTGAACGACGGATCTGCAACTTACCTCCATTCTTCCACAGGTTCACTTTCGTGTTTAGATTTGTCGGTTTGTGACCCCTCGCTGGTCCTTGACTATGAGTGGTCTGTCCATGACGATCTGCACGGAAGTGACCATTTCCCTGTCCTTCTACAACCTGTAATAACTGAACACGTCTCTGTCTCTCAGCATTTAAATTATAAGAAAGCAAACTGGGATCTATTTGCAGCCACTGTTTCTAAGGAGTTCCAGGACACTGATTTTTTTCAGAGTCCTGACCCAGCTGAATCACTGACTAACACTATGATCAAATGTGCTAAGGCATGTATTCCAGTGTCTTCCAATAAACTTCAAATGCCAAAAACACCCTGGTTCGATTCAGAATGCCAACAAATTTCCAAAGTTAGAAAACGGGCTCAGCGTCAGGTATACCAACGACCTTCGGGTCCCAACGCTCGAGCCCATCAGAAACTCCGTGCTAAATCAAGACACACTTTTAAAATCAGTAAAACGTCGGTCTGGAGAAGCTTCTGCTCCAGGCTGACATCAAAAACTTCCAAGAAAAAGTGTGGAACATCATTAAGAAAATCAAAGGGAAGAAACACCTGTCCCACTGTGAACCATCTCAAGTTATCGGATTCTTTAATAACAGAGAAGAAAGCAGTTGCTAATCTGCTTGCTTCAACCATTGAAAAGAATTCCTCTCTTCTAATAAATCAGCCACTTTGTCAAAAACAAAGCCCTAAAAGAAAAATCACCCTGCAACTTTTCATCCGACAACATGGAAGACTACAATCTTCCTTTCACGTTAAACGAGCTGAAATCTGCCTTGCTTTCTTGCAGCGATTCCTCTCCAGGTATAGATGAATCCATTATCAGCTGTTGAACATCTTCCGCTAGAAGGTCTGAACATACTGCTACAGGTCTACAACCATGTGTGGACTACAGGTTTTTTTCCACCCTCTTGGCGAAAAGCCCTCATTATTCCCATCCCCAAACCTGGAAAAGATCTTTCTAATCCTTCAAATTACCGTCCCATAGCTTTGACCAGCTGTGTTTGTTAATTGATGGAAAAAATGGTCAATGCTAGGCTCATGTGGAAACTTGAAACCGATGGCCTTTTGGCGAAAGAACAGTGTGGTTTCCGCAAACATCGGACTACCGTTGACCATTTGATTCGTCTGGAATCTACACTTCGGAACGCCTTTCTGAACAAACAGCATGCAGTGGCAATTTTCTTTGACTTGGAGAAGGCCTACGATACCACCTGGAAGTCGGGGATACTTCATGATCTCCACGATCTGGGTTTTCGAGGTCATCTTCCGCTTTTTATTCAAAATTTTTTGGCAGAACGACAGTTTCAGGTCGGGTTGGCACCACTCTCTCTGATGTCCACGAGCAGGAGTTGGGTGTTCCACAGGGGAGCATACTATCTCCTGCCCTCTTTAGTATTAAGATCAACAACATTGTGAAATCAGTTCAGCAGGGTTCAGACTGCTCATTGTTTGTGGATGATTTTGCTGTCTACGCAACTGGAAGCCTGTACCCGAGTGTCCAGCGCAGGCTCCAGCTTTGCGTAGATAAAATCCATCGGTGGGCGGATGAAAACGGTTTCACCTTTTCTGCTACAAAAACCCAGTGTATTCACTTCCATAATTTCCGTCAGTTTTTTCCAGATCCGGAACTTGAAGTAGGGAAATCTCCCATTCCAGCTGTTAAAGAGGCCAAATTTCTGGGAGTCATTTTTGACCAAAAACTTAACTTTCTCAGCCATATTAAAAACCTCAAAACTGCTTGCCAAAAGGCACTGAATATTCTGCGGGTCGTAGCACACACCGACTGGGGCGCTGATAAGAAAACTTTGTTGCACCTCTTACAGAGCCCTGGTCCGTTCCAAACTGGACTACGGTTGTGCTGTGTACGGCTCCGCAAGATCATCTTACCTCAAACTCTTGGACCCTATCCACCATCAAGGGCTTCGTCTCTGTCTTGGAGCGTTCCGCACCACCCCTGTGTACAGCCTGTACGCAGAGGCAGGTGAACCTTCACTGTCCAACCGCAGGCTGAAACTGTCTTTGAATTATTACATCCGACTGTTCTCAGAACCGCAGAATCCTGCCTATGACTGTGTTTTTGACCCTCCGTTCCAAAGTAAGTTTGAAAATAACCCGAAATGTATTCCGCCGTTTGGGCTTCGTATGCAGCCCCATGTGCGGAATGCAGGTATAGACCTGGGAGTAGTTTCCGATTTTTCCAAGTTTCCGGATCAACCTCCATGGACCTTTTTCACACCAGAGATTCGTTTCGATCTTGCAGCTTTCCGTAAGGAGTCTACCAGCTCTCTGGCGTACAAGGCTTTGTATGCTGAGCTCTGTTCCAAATTCCCATCCTATCAAAAAGTTTTCACTGACGGTTCCAAGTCTGAGGATGGAGTGGCCTGTGCAGCCTACTGCCCTGGGGCTCTTCTCAGATACTGTTGGAACATATCCATTCCGATGCTTCTGTCTATTCTGCTGAACTTACTGCTCTGGTACTGGCTTTGAAGATAATCTCACTTTCTTCAAAGAGGGACTTTCTGGTTCTGTCGGATTCGCTGTCAGCTTTGGAAGCCATAGCTGGCCGCAACCTTCAGCATCCAGAACTTTTGCATTTCTTTGAACTTTTTAGCAAGTTGAAAGCGGACGGTTACAACATTACTCTTGCTTGGGTTCCTGGTCATGTTGGCATCGGCGGGAACGAAATGGTTGATCGTTTAGCCAAGAACGCCACAAGAGAGAAACTGTCCAACATTTATATCCCTGTTCAGATGTGAAACCCAAAGTTAACGATTATGTGAGAGATCTCTGGCAGGAGGATTGGAACACACAGACGAGTAACAAACTCTTTCAGATCCGTCCAAACCTTAAGGACTTCCTCCCATCCACGTCGGGAGGTCGTAAAGAGGAAACGGTTCTGTGCCGGCTGCACACCGGCCATTCGTATTTTACCCATGCTTACCTTTTAAAGAGTGAAGAAGCTCCGTGGTGCATTCCATGTCATGCGCCATCACAATGAAACATGTTCTTTTAGAGTGTTGGGACTTGCACGATGTGAGACACAAACATTTTACAGCGGAGTCCATGAAGATCCTGTTCAGGGATGTCCCGCCTGATGTGATCCTTGAGTTTTTGAGAGAGATTAATATTTTTCATCTGATTTAAGATTTTACGGAAGAAAGATTTTTAACAAAGTTTCTGGTGCGTTTGTAGACGATGTCATTTAATGAGATGTATGAAAGTGGGTTTTTTTTTTTTGTTTTTTTTTATATTTTTTTTATGACTGGTGAGTTGATTTTAACGTGGTGACAGCCCTGATGTGGCCCTTTGCGGTCGGCTGGGCTATAAGCAACATTATCTTATCTTATCCCCCCTCCCGTGCTGTTAGTCAAGTTCTCAGTCTTCATCCATGTCTCTCCCACTCACTCTCCTATCCCCTTCACAACTTAAAAGTTTACGAAAAGAAAAGTGAACGAAAATATGTTTATTTAACGGAAGATCTCTATTCTTATGACAAAAAAAAATAAAAAAAAAAAAAAAATGGCGTATTGAAAAACAGCACAGTTTTGCTAGGTACGAATGATTCACATGTATGCGAACACACGTGGGGATTTTTTTTTCTTTCCAGGCTTTTTGCTAGGTACGAATGATTCACATATATGCAAACACACGTGGGGATATTTTTTTCTTTCCATTTCAGATAACAGTCATATCTTTTTGTTATTTTTATTCATATATTTTCACTTTCTGTAAACTTTATAAAGTAATTAAAGATAGAAAGATAGATGTACAGATTGATGCTTAGCTAACTAATATGTTTGAAATATTGCGTTATTCTGTGTTTTTGTGTCAGAGCTCTTTAGTATTAGTGCTAAGAAAAAGACACCACCTCTAATTGTATATTTTGTCAGGAAAGTGTTTACACACACACACACACACACACACACACCACCTCTGCAAGATATAATAATCTATCCCAAAAACATGTACTGTTACGAAATGCAACAATCCCAAAGCAAGTACGGTTTCTAAGTAACAGAAACAGTCCCCCAAATCTTATCATTAAGTACATACAACAGTTCCTGAACAAATCTGTTGTTGAATACAAACAACAATCCCAAAATAAGCAGTGCTGTTAAGTAGATAGAACAGTCCCAAAGTAATGTAGCAAAATAAGCACAACAGCCCCTTAAAAGGTACTGTTACTAAATGAATAGAACAACCTCAAAACAGGTACTATTACGAAATTCTTACAACAGTCCCCAAATAAAGTACTGCTACAATACATACAGAAATCCAAGTCAAGTACTGTCGTTAAACGCGTACAACAATCCCAAAACTATTCCTGTCGTTAAACGCTGAGACCAATCCTAAAAAAATTACTGTCGTTAAATGCATGCAACAACTCCAAACTCAGCACTGCAATGGAAAAGTTCAGCTATTCCTAAACAAGGTGTTACTAATGCACTCGATAAACCCCCGCTGGACATTAATATACACAGTGCCGTCCATTTTGCAAAAAAAAAAGAAAAGAAATTGGGGAAGGACGGAAGTGTGAGAGAGCGGTTAGAAGAAGGTAGGAGAGGGTGGGGGGGGGGGGGGGGGGGGGGGGGGGGGGAAGGGGGAGGGGAAGAGGGGAACATGTGTTGTGCAACAAATGAGAACATCCAATTGTCGATGCATCGTTTGGGGGGGGGGGGGGGGGCAAGCTTGTCCGTTGCCAGATTAGTTGGCTGTAGCATGAAAAGAGTTGGACATACTTCTTTTGAAGGAAGAAAGAAAAGTTGTTACTGAAAGGAAACAAAGGAGAAAATAATTGAAGTCTAAAATCAAACAAACAAACTGAAAAAGTGCAGTTATTTGGATGCCGTTTTTGGATGCCATTTGTGACAATTGCAGGTAGCTTGTAGTGAGTTCTGTCTGTGTCTGTGTCGAAGAGCTGGCGGTGAATGTTTGGGAGTTGTTATTCTTGTTGACTAACCGTTCTTACAAATGGAAAGGGAAGCTCGTTGACAGGGAATTCAAGTCAACTATTGTTTCCAGTGAGGAGCGGCAACCAATTAGAGAGGTTGTCCCCCACCCTCTCTCTCTCTCCCTCTCTCTCCCTCCCTCCCTCCCTCTCCCTGTATCTCTCAATTTATACACTTAGTTCATGCATTGTTCAGTTCCTAGCGACGTCACCCTTCTCCTCCTTTCGCCCTATTTCCACCCTTCTCATTACCACACACACTTGAACACAAGCACGATCGCACGCATACACCACACCACACACACACACACACACACAACACACACACACACACACACACACACACAGATTCTCAGAATGAAGAACAAGAGGAAGAGAGAGAGAGAAAGAGAGAGAGAGAGAAGAAGAAGAAGGAGAACGGTGAATGGTGAATCAATGTTTTGTTTTTCTTTCCGTTTCCTCTGATTCATCTGTTGTGCCTCACCTCCAGCGCTGACTATCATACCCACCCACTCCCCTCCGCCACTCCTGCCCCCTTTCCACACCCCTTCCATTAGCCTTCAAAGATTAGCACAAGAAGAAAGAGAACATCGTAACAACCACCCACACCACTCTTCGTAGAACTGTGCTTAAGGATAAGGGGCGATGGTGAGTGTGGGGAGGGGAGGTGGTGGTGGGTGGGAGGAAAAGGAGGAAAAGAAGGTGGAGGTTAAAGTAAAGAAAAGAAGAAGAAAAAGGAGCATGCCTTTATTTTTTTTTTAATGGATAATATGGTAATGCAAACTACGCTGCACCATGCTGAAACAAGGACGTCCCATACCGCGCTCCACACACACCCCCTCCCCCTTCTCCCCAAAATAATCAGTGTGATAATGACTTCTAAGGGAGATGGGGAAGAAGAAGAACAATGCAGAGAACGACCGACCAAGCCAACGTATGTTGTTTTGATATGATATTGGCATTAGCGTAAAATAATACTTTGTTTCCCTTATTACATCCAGCCATCTCGAGATAAGTGAGAGGGGGGGGGGGCGATTAAAAAAAATCAGTGCAGAGAAAGAAAAGTCACGAGATGTAAGCAATCAGTGCTTGGATATGCATCCAGCCCTGGCCATCCAGTCCAGCCTCCTCCCTTACCACCCTTACTAGGCCAGAGAGAGAGAGAGAGAGAGAGAGAGAGAGAGAGAGAGAGAGAGCACGTAAACAGTATACATACAGTTCAAAGAAATCAAACCAAAGCAAATCAAAAGAAAAACAGAACAAAACGAACAAACAAAAAAGGAGGAATGCGATGATGACAACCCCCACCCCACCCCGCCGCCCCCCGCTCCTCCTAGCTCGGTGTACGAAAGAAACGACGACGACAATGACAGCGAACCCCTCGTCAAAACATCATGCCTTCAGGTCAGGTCGGAAAGTCGAAGGTCGACATGCGAGCATACCTCACTCCTCGGAGAGCCGCCGGTGAAATAATTACCTGGAGAGCCGGGGCCACGCCCTGGTCGATGGCTGGTGGGAACAGTAGGGGGTGTGTGTTGAGGGAGGAAAGGGTAAAGTTTGGGTTCGTTGGGGAGAAGGAGACGGGTTTGAAAGATCATCGTGGCTTTTTAAATAGAGCTTGATGTCTGCCCTATGGCATATGTCGGGGGCGGGGAGGGTGGGGTGGGCTGGAGGTTAGTGTGTGTGTGTGTGTGGGGGGGGGGGGGATGAATAAAGATTTTCAAGAAGGGAGTGTTGGTGGGAAAGGGTGAGGGGGGAGGCAAGAATCCGAAAAAGAAACTGAGGAGAGGTGACATGACAGAATATGTTCCTGTCCAGTGATTTGCTTCCCTTAACCTGCAGACTGCTGAGAACTACTGAATACTACAACAGCAAACAAGGAGGGTCACTCTTTGCTCCCATGATGAACTAATTACAGGCCCATAACCCCAAACGAACTCTGCTTACGACACCAAATCGCCAAGCAGAAATGACAACACAGAACACAGAGAACAAACAGGGAGACACCTGTGGGTGTCTCTTTGTTCTGTGTGCTCTGTGTTGTCATTTCTACTTGGCGATTTGGTGTAATAAGCGGCATTCGTTTAGAGTTATGGGCCTGTAGGTATTTCTTCACTGGAGCAAAGAGTTACCCCACTTGTTTGTTATTTACTGTTCGCTGCCTCGTTTCTTTTCATTACTGAATTCCAGCTGTGGTGTGCATATGTGAAGGAATGACTGCTTTGTGCAGACATCGCTTGTGTTAGTGCTTGACGTGAGTCAACGTTTCCTGTTTCATGTGATCAGGACATTGGTGGGCGGTGACCTGATCTGTCTGCCTCATCCCACCTCAAGGTTTTCCCTCAGGTTTTTTTTTCTCCTGTCGTAGTTGCCACAGTTAAAGTAGATGTCCATGTGGAAATAGGACTGATGTCTCTAGGAGAGTGATGTCCACCCCCCCTCTCTCTCTCTTTCTCTCTCTCTGGGGTGGGAGGGGGGAAGGGGGTAGTGTCAGGGTTTATAAGTGAAATTCAGACAAAAATTACGCGAGTTGTTGGTAGGTGTACATCTGCTCGCGGATGGCAGTGCATTGTTCAGAAAGGATAGAACAAAGACCTCTCGACAGAAGACTCCATGAAGACTGGCGTTCTTCTGTCACGATTTATTTCTCACGTCTTTTCTCCACTTCTGCCTTCAGCTTGCCACCTCTACGACTGACCTATTTCTGAAATGTGACTGTTCGTCTTGCACCATCACCAGTGCCGCAGAATTTGAACGTCAGACTTGGGCTGACTGTATCATGTTTTTCTTTCTTTTCTTTCAAGTTTTATCTTATGTTATTTCGTTTTATTTAATCCACTTATTAATTTTTGGAGGGGGTCGAGGGGAGACAAGCGGGAGGAAGTGGGGGGGGGGGGGGGGGGGGGGGGGGGGGCACGCTCAGCCGACGCTTTCTTTTCCACGTTTTTGCTACATATATTGTTCAGTGAATATTACCTTTTACTGCATGTGTCGTTCAGTCAGTACTTTTTCCTCCTGTTTACTATGCGTGTCGTTCAGCCAATACAACCTTTTCCTATTTCTTACTCCTTCATGCTACATGTGTCGTTCAGCCAATACAACCTTTTCCTGTGTCTCACTCCTTCATGCTACATGTGTCGTTCAGCCAATACAAACCTTTTCCTATTTCTCACTCCTTTTTGCCCCATATGTCGCTCAGCCAATGCAACCTTTTCCTGTTTCTCACTCCTTTTTGCCCATATGTCGCTCAGCCAATGCAACCTTTTCCTATTTCTCACTCCTTTTTGCCCCATATGTCGCTCAGCCAATGCAACCTTTTCCTGTTTCTCACTCCTTTTTGCCCCATATGTCGCTCAGCCAATGCAACCTTTTCCTATTTCTCACTCCTTTTTGCCCCATATGTCGCTCAGCCAATGCAACCTTTTCCTTTTTCTGACTCCTTTTTGCTACGTATGTCGTTCAGCCAATACAACCTTTTCCTATGTCTCAGTAACTCCTTCATGCTACATGTGTCGTTCAGCCAATACAACCTTTTACTATGTCTCACTCCTTCATGCTACATGTGTCGTTCAGCCAATACAACCTTTTCTATGTCTCACTCCTTCATGCTACATGTGTCGTTCAGCCAATACAACCTTTTCCTATTTCTCACTCCTTTTTGCTACATATGTCGTTCAGCCAATACAACCTTTTACTATGTCTCACTCCTTCATGCTACATATATGTCGTTCAGCCAATACAACCTTTTACTATTCTTACTCCTTCATGCTACATATGTCGTTCAGCCAATACAACCTTTTCCTATGTCTCACTCCTTCATGCTACATGTGTCGTTCAGCCAATACAACCTTTTCCTGTGTCTCACTCCTTCATGCTACATAGGCGTTCAACCAACACTACCTGTTCATACTTTTTGCTGCATGTGCGCTTCAGTCAGTGGGTACTTTTCCCTGCTTTTCATTCCGCATTTTGTTCAGCCAGCACGAACTTTTGCTACTTTTCGGTACTCGTGTCATTCAACTAACATGATCTTTTCCTACTTTTTACTCTATGTACATCTACTACAGCATCAGCCTACCTCTACCTTATTTACTACTTTGTGTACACGTGTCGTTCAGCCAACGCTACCTTTGCTACTTTTAGCTTCATGTGTCGTTCAGCCTATACTATTTTTCCCCCTGCTTTTTAGTACAGGTGTCGTTCATTCAGATCTGCCTTTTCCAACTTTTTTTTTTCTAAACATGAAAATTTGCACGTTGTTCAGCCCTTTTTATTCTAAGTACGTTTGCCGTTGAGCCAGTGATTTTTTTTTTCTTTTAACTGCATACATTGTGTGGCCAACACTACATTTCTTATTTTTTGTTAATTCGTGCTGTCGACCAACACTCAGTAAGTGGGACGGGTGCAAGGGGAAGGGTGAGTATTGGCGGACGTTCTTTCCTTTATTGCTAGGGAAAGGCGAAGATAACTTCATGCCCCCCATACACTGCAAGCACAATGATCAGTTATGGTAAGGATTTCATTAGGCTTAATACCGTCTCTGGTTAAGTAGGTTCAGTAATGCTTTGGGTTAGAACTAGAATACGCTTAGAGTTAGGGTCAAGTATTTTGGAGTGACTACCGGTTTTCTGATTGATTAAGTTCCCATCTCTTATGCATAAACGTGGCCACCAAATCCAAACATCAAAAGGGCGGGTATTACACATCGGAAGAGCAATGGGTTCGCACTCAAGGTTTCCGTCATTGTGGCGTGACATCTGGATGCTTTGCTGTGTATAAGGAAGAGTTGAGTTTTGATCGTGTGCAAAATATGATGACTGCTTTTTTTAAAATACAGTACAGTTGCGTTTGAACATTGTGGTTCTATCAGGTAACAATCCACACTATAAGTTGGCCATGGGGATCCCGTCTGATAACAAATAAACCCGGGCATGAAAAAGAACAAGGAAAAAAAAGTTTAGGAAGCTTAATAGAAACACAAGTATAAAAAGACAGTAAAAGTAAAATGTAGCTAGAGAAAGGAAAAAAAAACACCCAGAAAATAGTAAACGTAGGAAAAGTGAAAAGGTACAAAAAGGAAAAGAAGGAAAGGAGGAACAAAAAATCGGAAAAGTAGTGTTGGTTGCGCGCGTGCTCGTGTACACACACACGCAGGCACGCCCATCTCCACTGTTCGTTGCACCACAGGTCTGCTGGTCCACAAGCCACGAAAGAGCCGTTGCGAATACATGATGGCGGACTTGGAGACGTCACCTGGCCGTCAGAAGCCTCGCAGTCAGTTCCGGATTACCTTCATTGGTCAACGTAGGTTGCTGTTTTTTGGCACTATTATACTACACTACCACCACTGTGCATGGGACGTATATGCCAGACTTCTGCCTGCCAACTATCAGACAGGCTTCCTTCTGTCAGCTACATTACTGGCTTTTTGTCAGAGATGTTGTTTGTATCTTCCAGTCAAAAGTATATAATTATGCTGGGTTTGGTATTCTGGTAACTATAATATTATGCCCGGCTTCTTCCTGCCCTGCTTCTTCCTGTCAGATAGGTGTGCGTGTGGCGCGTGTTCATTCGTGTCAGATGCACCCTTGGTTTCTTTCTGTGAAAAATGCCAAAGCCTAGCATCTTTGGAAAATAAGGCGTCTTCGTTCTGTCAGACACGTGTCTAACTTCTTCTCAAATATATGCTTGGTTCTTTTTCTCAAACATTTGCCAGACCTCGTTTCTGTCAAGAGCATGTGCTAAACTTTGTCCTGTCAAATGTGACCGTCTTTTTTCTTTTATTGATAGCGTTTTTTTTTTTCATGTCCAACATATCTAGCTTTGTTCTGTCAAGTATATATTTATCTTCTTCCTGTCAGATGTGTGTCTGGCTTGTTCCTGTTGAATATATGCCTGGCTTGTTCCTGTTGAATATATGCCTGGCTTGTTCCTGTTGAATATATGCCTGGCTTGTTCCTGTCAGATAATTTTCCGGCCCTTCCTGTCAGATATTTGTCTGGTTTCTTCATGTCGGATATGACAGGCTTCATCCTGTCAAGTATATATTATTGGCTTCATCCTGTAGCATGTATGCCCGGTTTCCTCCTGTCAAACACACACCAAGCTTCTCCTTGTTACATATGTATCTGACTTCTTCTTGTCAAGTAATCAGCTGCCATCTTCTTGGCAGACACGTGCCTGACCTCTTCCTGTCAAACATATACCTGGCTTCTTTAGTCCAGTGCATGCCCGATTTCCGTCTGTCAAAAGCATGCTCGGCATCTTCTTGTCAAATACATGCTCGGTGTCTTCCTACCAAATACATGCTCGGCGTCTTCCTCTCAAAGAGATGCTTGTCTTCTTCCATGAAATAGATATCTGGATATCCAGGTTCTTGTGAGTGTTGATTGTAGCTCAGATTCCTTTTCATGTGTATGTCTGACTGAGAATGCAGTTTGGGTTCATCTTTTGATGTAAGCTTGGTCCCCTTTTGACTCTGTGTCTAGCGATTAAAAAAGAAAACAATCCCCACCGGACAATGCTCACGGTTGGCAGTACCAGTTGGTCCCTAGGGCCCAGCCTGGTCGTTTTTGTGTGATGCACTAGATGGTAAGACAGCCTGGTCGTTTGGTAGGATACTCCAGATGTAAGACAACTGGTCGTTTTTGTGCGATGTTCTAGAATGTTAAACAGCCTAAGACAACCTGGTCGTTTTTGTGCGATGCTGTAGATGTTAAAACAGCCTGGTCGTTTGTGTGCGATGCTGTAGATGGTAAAACAGCCTGGCCACTGTCGGTGGATCATACCTTGCTCTATTTCGGATAATGTTCCTAGTCGTTAGTACCGGCTGGTCCTTTTTTTCCCCGTGCATAAAGCTCGGCCCTCTAGAGGCCCATAATCCTGATTTGTGTACAGTTTGATCTGTGTCTTAGAGGCCATAATCCTGCTTTGAGTACAGTTTGATCTGTGTCTTAGAGGCCATAATCCTGATTTGAGTACAGTTTGATCTGTGTCTTAGAGGCCTCTAATCCTGATTTTGAGTACAGTTTGATCTGTGTCTTAGAGGCCATAATCCTGATTTGAGTACAGTTTGATCTGTGTCTTAGAGGCCTCTAATCCTGATTTGAGTACAGTTTGATCTGTGTCTTAGAGGCCATAATCCTGCTTTGAGTACAGTTTGATCTGTGTATTAGAGGCCATAATCCTGATTTTGAGTACAGTTTGATCTGTGTCTTAGAGGCCATAATCCTGATTTTGAGTACAGTTTGATCTGTATCTTAAAGGCCATAATCCTGATTTTGAGTACAGTTTGATCTGTGTATTAGAGGCCATAATCCTGATTTTGAGTACAGCTTTATTCACCTCTTTTGTTTACTGCTCGATCTGTTTTGAACTTGGGCTGAAAAATTCTTATGCCAATAAGTTCTCCAAATTTCTCTTTTTTTTTTTTTTCAAGATAAAGGAGTTGAGCCCACATGAGCATTTTGTGAAACAACAGCCCTACTTCTAAATGTTTCTCGACAAAGCACAGGACTTTTTATTTGTAAATAAAACATTTTGTTTTTGTTGGGGAGGGGGGGGGGGGGTGTTGGGAGAGAGAGAGAGAGAGAGAGAGAGAGAGAGAGAGAGAGAGAGAGAGAGATGGATTGGTGTAGAGATGGGACAGGGGTGGGGATGGGATTAAGCTAGGAAGCACATGTAAAATGCAAAGAGGCCAGAAGTGTTGGACTGGATTTCCCAAGGTAAATAATTCAAGTGGAATAGAGAGGATAACGCCTTACTGTCGTCTTTTTTTTTTTAACCTCCCACCCCACCCCACCCCTCTGTCTGTCTGTCTCTGTGCCTGTCTCCCCCTCCAGCCCCCACATTGCCACAGTGAAGAGAATGCGACAATCAGCAGTGCCAGACAATAATGTGTGTTGGAATGGAGATGGGGATCACCGACCTCCACCCCCAATGACGAACGCACTGGTTAGCACCAGTGGTCTGGAGGTATTCAGAATTAGACAAATGGCATCGCCCGACACAATATGCAAATGCACAGAAATAAAAGGGACAGGAATATGAAAGCAACATCAAAGAAACTGAAAATTAAAAGAAAAGAAAGCAAACAAAAGGCAACCTTTTCAGTAACCTAGTCTGTGTGACTAGAGCAACGACAACCAAAACGACAACCACCTCTAAAGCAGCAACACATAAACGACTTAAAAATAAAACCAAACGAAAGTTCCAATAACAAACTAGTCTGGGCCATTCAGACTCTCTTCGTTTAAAATCCATTTTGTCTTTAACAAACGAACAAACGGGCCATCTCCCCCCCCCCCCCCCAACACACACACCACACACACACACACACACACACACACACACACAAGGGAGGGGGGAGGGGGTGGGAAGGCTAAATGACTGGAGGCTTGAAGTCAGACAGGAAATCTGTTCTAATTGGGTACAGCCGCTTTGCCCGCCCCCGCCCCTCCCCTCCCACCCCACACCCTTTTCTCTCTCTGTCTGTCTCGTGCACCATTAATAGTAACGTCCCTGATGGATCCTTTGATGTGTGTGACCTCCCCCCTCCTCTCTCTCTCTCTCTCTCTCTCTCTCTCTCTCTGTTGCTAGTCTTCCACAGAGCCACAGTGTATAGCGGCTGCAGTAGATTGGAGCAGTCTTTTGTGAGGTGGGATTTAAAAAAAAAAAAAAAGCGGCTCTGACGCAGATCGATACATCTTATTTGGTTCAGATGTTGACTGCGGGGGTGGGGTGGTGGTAGTGGTTGAGATTGATGTTTCTTGTTTTAGAAAAGAACTGGGTTTTGTGTAGGTCTGTTTCGAACAACCTTTCGAGGTCAGATCGAGTTGTGCGTACATGTGAACGAAAACGCAGCGCGTGTGTGTGTGTGCGTGCGTGCGTGTGCGTGTGCGTGCGTGCATGCGTGAGTGCGTGCATGCGTGCGTGTGAGTGTGTATGTGTGCGTGTGTGTGTGCGCGCGTGCACAACACACACACACACACACACACACACACACACACACACACACCCCAGTCCCACCGTAGTCCATCGGATAAGACGTTAAACCGAGGTCCCGTGCGAAAACGCATAAATAATTATCCCTCATCCCATCCCACCCCCCCCCCCAAAAAAAAAAAAAAAAAAAGAAAGAAAAAAAGAAAAAAAGAAAGAAAAAGCTTTGCATGGATGTTCAGTTCCTGTCCACCTTTCGATAGAGCAGATCAGCGTGTGCCTGTGGAAATGGATGACACCAATGTAATCACATGTGTACTGGTGCAGCTTTGTCTTCAGAGTTATCAAGGTTGTTGCCTTACCAAGTAAGAGAAGAACGATCTGTAAGTTACCAGAGGGGAGAGAGAGAGAGGAAGAGAGAGAGGGAAGGGGGGGGGGGGGGGGTCATGAAGACCGTACTGAATGAGACACACGCCCAGATGCACGTGTGAGTGCTTGTAACCCCATCATCTCCCCCACACCCAGTCCCACCCTCCCTAAACGCGCGCGCGCGCGCGCGCGCACACCACACACACACACACACACACACAGACACACAAACATATCAGCGGTGTTCAGTTCATACCGAAGGTTACGGTACAAAACACACCGCACGAAGTCTGTATCAACTGGTATCAAGTGTTGCCGTGCAAAACAATAGAGCAATGAAAACCGAACAAAAAATGAAGGTAGATAAGTATGTTCTCAAAATGAACCACTGGCAACGTGAAATGAATGAACGCATCAGGTTGGCCTTCCTCTTTTTTCATGATCATCTTTCTTTTTTTTTTTTTTTTTTTTTAACGGTGCATTATTCTTAGAGATACGCTGCACTGTATGCCCATGGGCCATCTCTGTTTCGGGTCGTTGAGGTTCAGCCAGTGAGGCGTCTGAATGAAGAGGATTCCCGTTTGTTACCGCTGCTGTTGACAGCCAGCGTGACGGTGACGGCATCGATCTTTCGTGATTAGCGTCATCAGCCCGGCCTGTCCAACAGCTTGCTCCACATCCTCCGGTTCTCAATGTCTCTGTATGTCTGTCTGTCTCTCTCTCTGTGGCACAATGGAAAAAAAAAACTTTGAAGTTTATTCATTAAAACCACAATAATTACCTTGACGTGCTCTCATTCAAACCGTTTCTCGTGTGTGTGTGTGTGTGTGTGTGTGTGAGAGAGAGAGAGAGAGAGAGAGAGAGAGAGAGAGAAAAATGTTTTTGGATGTCTTTGTCATGTTCCGTGAAATCTCACTGAACAACGAACTAGAGAGAGAGAGAGAGAGAGAGAGAGAGAGGGGGGGGGGGGGGGGCGTTATTGACTGCCAGCCTGGGATATCATTATTTTAAAAGAGAGTCAGAATCAAAAGAACAAAGAGAAAAATGATAATGATTAAAAAAAAAAAAAAGTGGAGTATCTATCCGGTCCACAAGACTGATAGGAAGTGACGTTGAGAGGGACCAAAATCAGTGAGGCGGCGCGGATTGGCGGGAATGTGAGAAAACAATTGGCTGAAGGGGATTACGGCTGCCGCCCGCCTAATCCCATAATGCCACGTGAGTTCACGGACTGAGCGACTGACTGACGGGTGTGGTGTGGCTGAAACTGACAGCTGTATAATGCCTCGCGCCGCGTGACTATTTTGCGTCTTCAATTTCCGGTCTCCACCATGGCCTTCCCCGTTTCCCGCCACCTCCTTATTCCTCCCGTAAGTTCTCATCAAAATAATGCATTGATCTTGTCCTGTTTTTGTGGATTGCTTCTTTTTTCTTCTTAATTTTTCCTATCAAATCCTTTCCCCTTCCCCATTCCTTCTGTCCCATCCCCCCTCTTACACACACACACACACGCACACACGCACCTACACACACGCACACACACACACATCTACACACACACACGCACCCACACACACACGCACTACATACACACACACACACACACACACACAACACACATGCACACACACACACACACACACACGCACACGCACGCACGCACACGTGTGCGCATGCACATCCCCAATGCCTCACCCAACAGCTATCCCCCCACCCCCATTCCCCCCTCCTTGCTCGTTTTTAGCATTTCCGAAGTTGGTGGAGATTTTGCTCTGTACGCGATATTGGAAATCTAAGGCGTGAGTCTGTGTCACAGTGGAAAGATTTGGTGTGAACGCAAGTATTGGAAATCTGAGCGTGTGTATGTGTCACAGTGGAAAGATTTGGTGTGAACGCAGTATTGGAAATCTGAGGCGTGGGTCTGTGTCACAGTGGAAAGATTTGGTGTGAACGCAGTATTGGAAATCTGAGGCGTGGGTCTGTGTCACAGTGGATAGATTTGGTGTGGACGCAGTATTGGAATCTGAGGCGTGGGTCTGTGTCACAGTGGATAGATTTGGTGTGGACGCAGTATTGGAAATCTGAGGCGTGGGTCTGTGTCACAGTGGACAGATTTGGTGTGGACGCAGTATTGGAAATCTGAGGCGTGTGTCTGTGTCACAGTGGAAAGATTTGGTGTGAACGCAGTACTGGAAATCTGAGGCGTGGGTCTGTGTCACAGTGGACAGATTTGGTGTGAACGCAGTACTGGAAATCTGAGGCGTGTGTCTGTGTCACAGTGGAAAGATTTGGTGTGAACGCAGTACTGGAAATCTGAGGCGTGTGTCTGTGTCACAGTGCAAAGATTTGGTGTGAACGCAGTATTGGAAATCTGAGGGGTGGGTCTGTGTCACAGTGGAAGATTGGTGTCAGTCAGTCTGCCTGTGAGCCCATTGTTTGCCCCCCCCCCCCCCCACACACACAACCCTCCTGCCCCCTTGTGCTCTTGTCCTACCCCCCCCCCCCCCCCACTCACTTTCCTCCTACTTTCGCCACCCCACCTCACCTCTCTCTGTCTCTGTCTCTCTGATCTGTCCTTCCCCCCTCACTGACTCTGTCTCTGTCTCTCTTTCCCTCCCTCCATCCCTCTCTCTCTCCGCTTCCCTTCTTCATCTTTATTCTGTGGGGGGGGGGGGGGGGGGGGGGGGGGCATGTGAAAGGGTTGGGGTGGGCTAGGGAGTAGGAGAAGCACAGAGAGAAAGAGAAAGAGAGAGAGAGAGAGAGAGAGAGAGAGCGAGGCGAGAGCGGTTGTGACGAGTGAGGTTTTTTTTTTTTCTTTTTTTTTTTTTTCTTTTTTAAACAGCAACACAGTATTCTGAGTTGGTGTAGTTTGATTCTTCTCTCCGAGGTTTTGATTGTGTGTTGGCTGGTTGTAGGTATTGGAACTATTATTGATAATTAAGGAATGCACTGTCCGTGGCATTTTAAGTAAAGTATAACGAGCTAGATTGAAGTTGAGTGACTGTATGCTTGAGCTGCAGGAAGAAATCAGAGTTATGTAACAAGACCAGAAGCAGCGTGTTGTGGTCCAGAAGGCTTCTACCTAGACAAGCAGAGAACAGCATTTTACCAATTCTAACTCACTTGCTCCTCCACCAAGTTTTTGGCGGAAGTGGCCTAAAGCGCCTTTTCCTGTTCTTGACAAGTAAGACTTCAATAACCAAAAAATAACGATTATCTACAAACAGACATACTGTGTAGGGTTATCCGTTTTTTTATATAATTTACAAAACTTTTCAGATTTTAGTTTTTGTTTAATCCTATGTTTTTCTGGTCATTTTCATAACATCATTTTCGCGCAAACATTCTTCAAATGAGTCTCTGTCTTTCATGTGAAATAACACTACAGTCTTTAACTGTTCTCTAAAGTCTTTTAAAACCGAGTTATATTTCTGGCATAAAATCCACACACTTATCCCATCGTGTCTTCCGCGAAAGCCAGCTTTTTGACAAAGTGTTTTTCTCTTTTTAACTATACTTTTTCCTGCCGAACAGTCATCTATAATAAAGATGTCAGCGTTCCTTCAAACACTTTATAAAAGTATTCTAAACACTCACTCAGTTAGTGCCTAGGAATAACTAAATAAAAACGTCATTGTCTGTCCAAATAAACCTTGCTATCATGATATGCTTTGTTCCTTTTAAGTGTTGGACAGAAAATCACATATGAACAAAATTAATGCGATAAACTTTTTGTAAAAAGTCTAGGACAAATATTGTTTTTTTCCACAACCAGTCCTGCCAAAAATCACTTTGAACATGAGGGGATTTTATCATAAAAGTTTTAATTAAAACTTGCTCCATATTTTATTAACAAATTTAATCTAAATCCAGTTATTAATTTTATCATACTCTCTCCGACAAAACTTGTTCAGTATAATAAAACCCTATGAAGGCCTAATGTGTAAGATTACTCCAATTCAGTTCTGAAAGATTGTTTCTATTTAAGTCACATTGATTTTGTTGCTGTTGTTAAATCTTAATATCCTCCACCATGTGGAAGAACGACAATGGTAACGTTAAGACTTTAACGTCCTAAGTTTTGCAGCTAATATTAATTCCTTTTAATAAGACGGTCACTAACGCCTCACAACCCCATCCCTCTCCACATCTTTAAAGACGAAATTATCAAAATCATTGTGGAAACGTGTCGCCTAATTTTCTGCTTGAAAGAACTGTAATTTTGTAGAAACTTTTTTTAACACTGTTACTTTTTCTGTGGAGGATGTAACTGTTTTTCCCATACGGCTAATTCAATTTCTTTCCGAACTATTTGTCGTCCGGCATAAGAATTTACATGTAAATTGGCCAGAGATGAATGCTTTTTCTGAAACTTTTTTGAACGGCTAAAATATTGTAATGGGCTTAGGAATTCAAATTTTATTACCCCAATTCTAAATATGGTTCTAAGTTGCCAATTGAGTCAGGTTTTCGAACTATTTTATATTCTTATCTGGCCACATTATTTGCCTCTAGATGCGCCGTTGTTTCTAGTTTAGGAAACATTTTGCTGCGCCAACACTCTTGCGTTTATAATCACCATCTTAGTGTACCAATACCAACAAAGCACGCCTATCGCGGCGCGGGCGTTCTGTTTCAAAGTCCGCAACGTCTGCAAGTGCGTGAATGCTAAGTTATACACTATTTACAGGCGCGATGTAACTCTTTCCTGATTCTCTGGCCTCACGCGACAATATTTTTTTTAGTAACGTATTTTTTATTTCCAAAAACAATGTTGCAGGGGTTATCACATTTGTCACAACTTTCCCTCGCTTTGTCTTTGATTTTATATTAAATGATCCGACCCTCCCACAAACTAATCTTTGAACTGTAAATTAGGAATTGTATAATTTCATAATCGCAATAGCAGCTTTTCCCTGACGGAAGAGCTCTAAAACAGTTGAGGGCCTTCCATCATATAAGTTTTCATCAGGTGCTCAGCTCATCCAAATGAACATAGAGTAATGAAAATGTAATGCAAGATCGAGCGGATCTTCCTCCCTCATAAGTAGTTTTGTTTGCTGCAACCCTAAAACTATGAGTGGGTCGATTGGCAGTTGTAAAGCCTAACATTTGTAGCTAGCTCTTAATCAAAATAGTACCCTACTTCTTCTTCTTCAGTTTGGAAGGTCAACAGTTTTTTTAGAATTCGCATTGTTAAGTTTGAGAGCAATGTCAAAGTTACTCATTGCCTTCTTTAGCGAGCAAAAACCGTAA
The DNA here is from genome assembly GCA_018398815.1 of Conus ventricosus. Lineage (NCBI taxonomy): Eukaryota > Metazoa > Mollusca > Gastropoda > Neogastropoda > Conidae > Conus > Conus ventricosus. Next base: position 13,194,307 of record CM031601.1, read on the forward strand.
TAACCATCAAGGTATGATTAACTGGCTAACTAATTGGCCTCAATTATTAACTTTTTTAATCTTATTATTCTCCATGGATTCAGTTAATTAACCATACGACTTTGTAAAATATTTCATGAAATGTGCCAACATTTGGCTCCGCATTCGTTATCAATAGCATGTTTCCTAAAAACAAGGACGGTCTGGTTGTTTATTTTACAAAACATTTTTTAACGAAATAAAAATGAGAGCTTCAAATATACTGATGCAAAATATTCTGTTGGGCCTGCACTACAAATCTTAAAAATATAACAGCTGACACACTTGACTTTCTGTGACCCAGACTGACACATTCATAAAAAGGTGAGTACTCATTAAGCAAATATCTTAACCCCCAGTTAAAAAGACTACATCGCGAAGTGTGGTTTTAGTCATCCGATGCAGTTTTATCAGAACCATTAAACTTTTGCTGTTTTTGTGCATATCAACAATGGATAGTGGAGTGTCAATAATATGCTGATCACTTAAATCATCCTAAAACCTTTGTTAGGTCCTGTATAAATTTCATTTCTATGACAACCTTTCAGACCTAATTATGACTGAAACTGCAAGCACTCCATTACAATGACAAACCTTTAATCCATTAGCAACAGAATAGCATGAAGGCTTTGAAAGAATCTTACCGAATTCAATATTAACATCAAGAACAGAACATTAGACAAAAGTTGGACCGCAATCATGGCTTAGGCACCCTTATTTTTTGGGGCTTGCACAGAAAAATACCTAGACTGAATCCTCCCTTACAAATCTTTCACTTCAGGCACACTGTTTCACCTCAGGTCCAATAGAGGCAAGAGCAAAAACAGCATGGACAAACATTTATCATAGACACTTCTAAGGGCCCTAACTAAAGCAGGGAATAGAACGAATAAACTACTCTGTTCGCACTTACTTTGTTTTGCTAGGTTCACAAGCACCGACAGATCGAACATAACAGATCCTTCTACTGGCTTGACGCACAAAACAAATACTTAGCAAATTTAGAGGACGCCATTAATTCTGACTGTTGATTTGCCTTCCAATATTAAAAGGTACCAAAATGTATTACGAATACCAAATCGAAAGTAACTTTGCTGTTGGCACTGTTATACATGCTCCCTTCGACCTCAGCTCCAATAGGAAACAATAATAAACTTACAACAATGAAATACCCGTTGCAGGAATGCACAGAAGGTTGGACAAAACGAACATAAATTCTGAGGCCAGTAATATTGCAAAGCAGTAAAAAAACAAGATGAACCCCCCAATAAAAGTCATCCAATCCCCTGTGGGGGCGGCGCCAAAGCCGCAAAGGCCATTGACGACTCAGCAAAGCTCGCGGGAACCTCTGTTCGCGATTACCATGAATATAAAAGACCAGCGCATGTCTGGATTAACTGGCCTAAAGGATTACTTGGTCTTTATCTTACTAAAAATTAACCCAACTAATAAGAGAACAAATGTCCATAAGTGCTCGGCATAAAGCCAACTACATTGCTTGCAGTAGACAAAAGCCAGCTGACAATACCCCCTAATATAACCCGGTAAAGAGTTCTATAGCTTTACCGGCATAATTTTTTTAAGAAACTCGCAAGATGAACAAGCCTGTTTTTTTACCATGATTTATTAGGGGAAGTGCGATGGCGGCGGAGTAATGAACTTTGACACCGCCGCCAGTAATAGCCACCACCATGTACTTAATCAAATCCTAAGGCCGTTATAAAACGCTTGCTAATGTGACGCCTTGCTCACTAAACAGCGTTCGTATACGTTCCTGCTAGCGTTGTGGTCTTACATATAAAAATTTTTCCGGATATTTCTCTTATTCTATTTACTTGAGTTCGAATTGGTCTCGGTTAGTATTTCGCGCTTCTATTCTTGCTGAACTCTCTTGTTTCAAGATCTTTTAGTCTTTGGTTATTCTTTCTTTAATATCAGCCCTAAGTTGGCGTCATCAGCCTCACGAGTTTTTCTTTTCTCTTTTATATGCTCATCTAGTTCACCTAGTTTTGCTAAATTGTTTGTTAATTCGCCTTTGTTGGTTCTTAAAAAGCATGATCAAGGGCCGTTAGTACTCGCATGGGTAGGCGGCGAGTCGTGTATAGTCCTTTAAACCTGTTTCTTCTGAAAAACTGGATTTCTGCTTCTATAACATATTAATTCACCTGCTGATTGATTTGATTCTTTAAGTTCCATTTTTTGCATTTGGTTATCTGTGTGAGTTCTTGCAGTGTGTTTTGAAGTTTAGAAACTGCTCCCGCCCTTAATTTAGGCCTAACAAGGCCAAGGCGAATTTGTCACAGCTCCAGGAGACTATTTCTAATTGAACCCCACCGCTAAAAACTTGATGGTCTTTTTTAGTTGTAAGCTGAACAAGTTGTTCCGTGTCGCTTCCTCACAAACAAATGGTCACTTTTACTTCAAAAATCATTAGGGTCTATTAAAATCGGAGGTTCTTGCCTAAACTTTGGTATAATGATCTGAACCTTACCTTTCTGTTAATTCACGCCGCAAATAGAGCCTCCCGGCGATGTTGCACCAAAGGATCATTTCCACTCATTTCGTCTCCAGGATAAAAAACATCATAATCTTCCATCTTCAATGCCTGCCATGTTTCTTTTAATAAATTAATTTTGTTTATTTGTTTATAAAAAAATGTTACATGCATATGGCTCGATCTTGACCGCATAAAGACTGAAAGATACCTTTGGCGAGGAGTGGAAATAAACGGAATATTACTGTCCAAATAATCCATCTACTATTGATGCAGATCAAATTCTTACTGTCAAATTTTTCGGGGGGGGGGGGACCTGAGGAGCAGATGAAGTGATTGTGCCAGGCTCTGCGCTCTTACTTTTCAAATATACTCGATTCAACACAGACACCAAACAGACAGTTGTCCAGAATTTGGGGGCGGGCAATTGTTAAAGAAAATTTCCTATAAAAACTTGAGGCAAGAAATATTATTTCTTTTACACTAATGCCAGACATATTTTTAACTATTCTGAGCTATGGCTAAACGGGAATGAAAGGGCTGATCTTGCTTGCGTTTCAAGGATCGAAAATGAAGAACACTAAAACATAGAATAGGCCGCCGCAGACACTAAATACGGTAAAAATTATGCAGCTGAAAATATGCTTATGGAAAACGCTTTTTTCTTCCCATCCCCTTAGATTTTGAGTTGTTAAAAGCGCATGCACGTACTTTCAAGAGCATTAAAAACAGATTGTCAAATGAACTAACTATTAATGAATACAAACGTGTTTTATCAAATCATCAGACACCGAAGCAAAGTAGATAGCAAATATCATTTCTGACATCTTCGTTTAGAGTTTGAGTTGTTAGACAACCCTAATTTCGCACGGCGATTGAGCATCATATCAGTCCAAAATTACAATATATTAATAAAGGAGTGATTCATCATACACCATATCCCAGAAGCAGGGCATTACACTATAAGGAATTTTAGTTTAGTGTCGCAGCAAAGATCGCTTAAAGGTAATTTATTGCTGTGTGAAGAGAAGAGGCCGTTCAAAAGAGCAAGTGGAAAAGTTTTTTAATCCTAAAAAGTCGAAAGTGCAATGTACAATTGATGTAGTCCTAACCAAATCTACTCTAGCGGCTTTAAGACCTTATCAGTCATTTTGACGGAAAAAAAAAAAAAAAAATAAAAAAGAAAATTTTTGGGGGAGGGAGGGGGAGAAGTCAACAGCAGACCGTGTTCCTAAAAGATTTACTTCTTCACATGTTAGGCTTGATGTATTATTTAACAACAAAATACGGTTTATGGATTTGACCTAAGGTCATAACAGAGGATAATCAGTTTCATGGAAGTCGAAACTGTGAGAGACCTAATAAACATCAAATTGATAAAGAAGAAGAAGCCGATAAACCGCTTATGTACATTATTTTTTAATTTATATGATGCGCAGCTGAATATTGAAAATAACAGTTAAAAGATATACAATACTAAATTATTTCTATTAAAAAAAGCTAAGTCTGTTCAGGTTTATCCAAATGTGCCTGGACAGCCCGTGCCAAAAGAAGAGATAGTAGAAACCCCTAACAAAAAACGTTCAGATTAACCAATCATTTACGCAAATGCAAACAAACTAGATCAAGACCTTCAAAATAAGCAAAACCAAACGAAGTAAATTCTGCCTGCCTTTTAATAGCTGTTACTTATGTTTTATACTGGGGCATTCGACAATAAGCGCTATCAGCAGATCAATGTTGGGTCTCTATAGCACAGGGCATAAGCGCGCCCTCAGCTTTACCTCTATGAGGTTGTCTTTAGCTCTCGGTGTGTTCATTAGTCGTAAGCGCTGCTGCAAAAATTAAAACTAAACTCCAAAAGCATCACAGCTATGGTTCAACTAATATCGGCTAAACTTATTTCGATTTAAACTGACAATAAATAAAGCGCCCTGTTTGCCTCAAACATCACGGATGAAGAATATAAAATCCGTTTACAGGCCGATTTTATAATTATAATGGGAAAAAAAATGACTACAAAAACAAAAGTTTGATCTTCAAAGAAAGGGCGAGACCACTTTTTCTCAACAGCCAGAACGCCGAGCAGATAACAAAGGAATGCTTAAAAAGAGATGGTAAACGATACATTAACTCTTTTTCTAAACAGCTCACAGTAGACAACACCGAAGGGTGTTTTATACTTTAGTTTTATGAGTCCCAAGCGCAAAAAGACCGTTGATACATAGATTCTGAATTAATTATTTTTTTTTTAATTTTAAATAAATAATTGAGTTAGAAAAAAACTCAACATGGCTAAGATATATGAAGGGCAATACAATTTATATGAAGGAAATGCTGAGAAGAGCGTTTATCAAGAGCACAGAAATGATATTGATTTAGAAAGTCATTGATCCAACAAACGACAGTCAAGCGTTGTTCATTCAAGATTTCTCAAGTTCCAAGTCAACTAAACAATAGACCCGCCAGTATAAAGTAATGATAAGCTGTTTTCATTACTATGTAACAATATAAAGGTAGAAAATCTAGAAGTCTGTTCTCGACTAAACAAACAGACTATTCCTTTGTAATAATGACTTAACACCCGTTTGGCAGACGAACTGCTTGCTCAGTTTGACGCTGCGGCTGAAGAAGCCAACATGAGAGGCTCCAGGTTGTCATAGAGGGCGAAGTTTTTAGAGATTAGATTAAAACAGGCTAAGATGCACCGATTGCTGCAAGTCTTACATTCCACTGCCTCGAGAGTAGGTAGCGAAAAGAGCATTCTAAAACATAAAGAATTCAGACAACAAATGTTTTTGTGGTGAGTTCTTGCAAGTGCTTGCATCAACGCCCCGCAAAAACGCAGCGAGAGAGACTAACTCATCACCCTACATCAATGATCTTAACTTTAGAGGGGTGTCCCTATGTCCTGTTAAGGTGTAACCAAATTGAATCAGTTTGAAGAACAAAACAAACCAATAACTGTTAATGTATACACATGGGATGAGGAAACAAATTTGGTGCCAATTAAAGTGTCCTGAACAGTCCAACAATAGGCGAACCATACAAAAATCATGTTGACGATACTACTGATGTTTTCACCAGCGGGCTACCGCAATACACATTGATACGCACGATGAGTAAGACTAATGAACATACTTCAAAGATGGGCAACAAACAAGAATTCTGTGAAAAAATGTTTAATCAAGAATGCCATACAGTTCAAGCCCGCGAGCGAACATAAATAAACATGTAAAAGTTCTGTAGACTGAAGTAAACGGACTAATTACACCCCTCCACCACTCCACCCCGATCTAAAGTTAGTTTAATAACTGGAAACGGATGCAAAATTCCCAAATGTTGTTTACCAGACTATGAATCACTCATTGTTCCATATGAAGGGCCAGCGCCACAAAAAACTTTCGAAAAAACGGTCTTAATGAAGTAATTCATCAAATTTGTTCATATAGCTTTCATCGTTGTCAGGTCGGATGGCATTAATTCAAAGCAGAATTATATAGAGGCCTAATGCTGCAAAATACTTTCTTAGAACGCCTAGCAGAAAGTGCGTATGGACTGTTTTCTAATAATCTAAACTTATCTGAAATCATAATGACGCCTGAAGACCACAACAGTATGAAACATCAGCCCAACACATTGTTGGATTTGCGGTTAGTCTCTCAGTCAAACTCAGAGAATCCAACAGTAAGAGACCATGATCACATTAGCGGAAAGTTCAAGGTCAGCTGCGCATAACAAATGCAATCTCAACTAAAGATTGATCCAAGACATGCAGCTGCCTGTATTCTTTTCATAACTTGCGAGTTTACGACTCTCATCTTAATAATGAAAGCAGGTGAGGACGATGCCTTCAGGTGTCATGCATTGCACAGTCATCAGAAAAGATATCATGTTGCTTTAATCTAAATAACATGTCTTTTTATGACTCCAATGCAACACATGATGGATCATTAGAGTCACTGCGTCCAATGTCCTTAAAGTCCTGCCCAAAACCAGAAGAAATATTTTGACTCACCTTGCTTGTTAGAAAGGGCGTTTCCCCTTATGAGTACATGAACATTTGGGAAAGGTTTTGAAAAGCACACTTCCTCCTAAAGCGCGTTCTTTTCAGTCTTAGAGGAAAGTACATCAGTGACTCTGATTACACATGCTCAAGATGCGTGCAAAGTTAGATTGTAAACGATGGGAGACTATCATGACTCCATACTGATGGCGATGTATGTTTGTTGGCGGAGCGGACGTCTTTGAAAAATTATAGAAAGACCTGCAAGAAACATTATAGCCTGGATCCGCGCATTACTTCTGCGCCGGATGAGATGGATGCCTTATTCATAAAGTTACTAGGAGTACAGATTGATTTATTGTCTGAACCTACCAATGATTCAGATGATTGAAAACGGATTTGCGTGGAGGAATTAGTATGGCGTCGATCATTACTGTAAAGCAAACAACAAATACTTGGACACTATGATCCGATACAAAAGGGTCAAACTATCTCATGTATTTTAGACGCAAACATCTGTATGGTTGGCACTGGCGCAATCACTTCCATTACAATCTTCAAGATGTACACAGTACAATAATATTCAAAAGGCATTAAAGTGGTTGAAACCAGTTTCTAACTCCTGATCATCAGCGCGGCTCAATTCTAGAAAGTTGACTTAGAATAACCCTCATGAACTCCATGACCTGCATAATTGACATTCCATTAGCAGCAGAAAGAGCTAAAGATGGGGGGGGTGCATAAAACCGCCTAAACTTGGCCTAACCTTCCGGGGCAAAAAAAATTAGGTCTGTCATTACAGGCTTCTACAATTTATCTTAAGACAGGTATAAAGTTAACGCGTCGAGTGAGCGCATCCGCATAATTTGCTTTTAGATCCAAGAACAGTTCATGAAACCATACATCATGAAGAACACTGACCTCAGAACAAATCCACAGATGCTTCAGAAAAAAGACTTTTTCAAGTTGATGAACAACAGCTGTTTGGTAAAGACAATGGAGAATCCGCACAAGCTAAAAACAAAGATGTCAGATTGGTCACCTAAAGGAACGAAGCAATTAAGCTGACTTCAAAAACTAATTAATCAAGGGACTTTAGAAATTACATGATCAGCTTTTTGGCATAAATGATGAAAAAATAAGAAAGTCAAATTAGAACAAACCTGTATTTATTGGTTTACTGTGTTAAGATTATCAAAGCTTTTGATGTTAGAGTTTCTTTATGACTACTTAAAGCCCTCGTATCCTGAGTCCAGAGTACTTTACACAGATACAGATAGATTTTGTTATAGATATCCCCCCCCCCCCCTACTGAAGCATCTATAAAGACATGGAAACCCTGAGAAGAGGCTAAAGAGCAATGCATGATGGAATGACTCGTCCGATTACCCTAAAGACTCGCCTTTAACATTCAATTACTAACAAGAAGGGTTTTTTAGAAAGATGAATGATGATTATCTGGAAAGTGATCAAGGCGTTTGTTGTTCTAATGGTAAAAAATGTACAGTATTTCGAGCCAGTGAAGAAAATCATTAAGAAAGCAAAGGATATCTCGCAGCGTTGTGCAGTCAAACATAGTCACATGACAACTACAAAGAAGCATTGTTTGGCAATAAGACTTTTCATCATGACAAACGTAAAACTGCTATCTAATCTACATGAGATCAACACAACAGTTGTAAACAAAAAAGTCGTTAGATAGAACAAACAAACAAAACTGAGTTAATCCCAGAGTTTCAAATGCAATCGTGCACTGGAGGAACCGCATAAACAGGGGGTTTTATAATTTTCATCAACTTTTGGTTATAAGGATCAATAATAGCTTCATCCATTCATTAAATCTTTTCTCATGTTTGCTTGATGCGGTTCGAATTTTTTTTATTATTTCAGATATTCTTTTATCCAATTTGGGGTTTGAGTTGTAGGTGATTGAGATAGATTTAGCTATCATTGATTATCCCCGAAAATGTTTCCTTATAGCATTAAAGGCATGAAATGATTCCGTATCATTTTCAAGGTCTCTTCTTTACCAGCTTGTTTCGTTCTTGCACTTCCTTCTGAGCTTCCATTTTAAACTTCAAATATATTTACGTAAAAATTAATTAAAGCGGAACTGTGTCCGGTGGGATTTATCTGCAGTTCTTCTTTCACAAAAATCTTTGAGGAGCTGTTGTTTTGTGTGGGTTCAAGTTCTCGTAATAATACACGGGGCGGATTCATTTTACAATTCTTTTTATTTCATATGATTCAACACTCCAAACTGGATCTGTTGCCCTGATGCGAGAGTCCCTACTGCTTCCCCGGAAATAAAGTACCTTACTTTCAAACCAAATGTAATAGATTGCCGATGAAGACCTCTCCTTCAACAGACATTTTATAGTTTTTTTTCATTTGATTGCTGTACTGGTTTAGCCTTTTAAATTCTGCATTTTCATTGGCGCGCAAACTGAGGTGCAGTCTTCTAAACCCATTCTGTGTGTTGCCGAGAATTGTCAATCAGCTTCTCTGTGATACTGGAAGGAGAAAAGTACTTATCGGACAACTGTTTTGTTAAAAGTTTCAACTAAAGCCTGTGATCTGTGAACTCCTGGAATGCCTCTTTTAATGGGTAACTCAAGTTTTAACAAAAATTGATTACTGGCCCTTTAAAATTCTTTTCCATCATCAAACTTGAATCATTTGAGGATAAGTTAGTAGTCCCTCTTTGGTAATCAGTAGTATAGCGACAGCAACAGCCGATGCGCGTGCGAGCACTTTTGTGGTTAATGGCTCCGCATCTTTGTATCTTGAAGCCATGTCAAGACTGTGAGTGCGTACTTAAATCTTTTCGACTAATCCTATCAAGGGTAAATTAGCAGGTCCATTTGATGGGGTGTCGTTCGGTATTGTGTTTCACAAAGTGTGGTCCTCTGTATTCGCCTAGGCGCAGGTAAATAAAATTTTTTCCAAATCGCTTGTTTAGATAACCATTCTTTTGCTGTTATAGTTCACTGACTCCAGCTGCTTGGCTTAGCTTTTTAATTGCTGTGATGCCCATTCCAATAACTTTGGGCGAATAATATGATTTTGTTCATTTTTTATTCAGCCAATATTATGTGCAACATAATACACGACGGTATACCCACGACAATAACCCGTTCTTTGCATCTTTGTTTTTCTGATGGTGATAAAAGTCACTGAATTTGTGTGGGGGCAATGTCCTGGACTGGTTTGCCCTGTTACTAGATAAAATTGTTTTATTGCTTTGATCAACATCTTACATGAGTAAGCTGCGATGCCCTTGTTTTTTCATGTTGTTATTAACAGGACAACGAAATCTAACTGCTCAATTCTCTGCTTTTCATAGCGATCTGTGCTGCACTAATTGCTTCCACAGCTTTGTTATGTCTTTTTCTACTCAGCCTTCATCTCGCAGTTTACTAAATGCTAATTACTTCCACTAAAAGCGAAGCGCAATAACCACACGCCGCCTATCCATCATTACGATTGAAGCCATTTTTATAAATGTATTTTTTCTTACATATTTAAATTGTTCCGGAATTTATACCTTGCTTAACTAGAAAATCTTTCGTGCAAGCGAAGCTTCAATGATAGCAATTAGCTTTGCTGAATCCTCAAAAGCTAGTTTGCCAATATCTGCTGGTTTAATTCTAACAAGCTTTTACCTAGCATTTGAGTAACCTACACTAGCCTCCAATAACAGCAGAATGGTATACAATGGTTTAGCAACAGTTTTTTTCGGTGCTCCCTTTTAAAAAAAATAAAATAATTATAATTAATTAAAAAACATGGAACAGTATGATCACCTACACATACAAGTCAGCCTAATCCTTCTGAACTATATGATGACCAAGTTGATGACCAAGCAATTATGCCCCGAAAACGTGCGTCGGCTGTATTCTTTTGGCAGCATGTGTGGACAAACAAAAAACAGTTTCCTCGGAACTGAATCAGCATTTGAACAGATTACCAGAGTCGCCTTGTAAGACTTTTAAAGAATCATAACAGGTATGAAGCGCAGCTGGGGGCTAGAATAGGTGAAACGTGTGGGTGCAAACGGTTTCTTAGTTTGTACACATAAACTAGTTCTTAGATTTGCTCCATTAAATTTCTTAACAAGATCTTACGTAAGATTTAACGCAAGATCCTGTTTTAACAAAGTCATTAGAGTCTCTAGGTGTGATCTATACAAACAGATTTGGAACAATGTTATCGCCATAAATCATGGGATTAATAACATTAATCATATCGATTTTGTTTCCCTTCAAATGAGCGAGCTGGAAAATCATCAGAACAGAAACATGATCAGGTGGAGAAAGTAACCAAACCAGAAAAATCACAGAAAACACTGAATCAGGTGGTGGACCATTGAAAAGCCTCCTCATCCTGGGCGTGTTAACAAGCCAGGAAAAAAATTAGCAGAGTGGACCAGACAAAAAAATTAAATGTTACAGAATATACCTCATCATGAGAAAACCATAACACACGCCAGCGCTCAGAACAAAGTTGATTCAATGCCCGCTATTAAAAACTCCATGTGATTCAAGGGCCCCAAAGTCTTCATGGAAATATGAACTTAAAACTGTAGCCATTTTTTGGGCGGCCATTGCTGCGTTGGGGGCTGTTATTAACTGTTATAAATATATAAACAATGGCAGCCGAAACAAAAGCAATCAAAAAAACTGAACCGCAAATACAGAAAAAAACAACTGCAACGCCAAATAAACCGCCACACAAAGCATCATTTGATCCATTTATAATGCAATAATATTTAAGAACTTAATTTTAAAATTTTTAATAAAAAAGATCATGGCGTATTATAAATGATAAAGTCAATTAATAAAGACATGGATTCTAAAAAAAGACAATTCCATAGACCAGAATTGGTAAACAATGCGGTTTGTTTGCTTTAGGATGGAAAGAAACTTCCTTAAGATCCTATGCAGAGAACGCTGAGCAAGACATCCTCAACGATGACGCGTTTTTGGGCGTGTGTGTACTATATTAAGACATCTACTATAAGAAAAAACATAAGCTTGTATTTTTTTGATAATTATAAGAATAACTTGAATAACTTAAAGATGACATAGTTATATCTGAGGTGACTTAATCAAGAACTTAGAAGATACTTGATCAAGAACATATAAAGAACTTGAAGTTAACTTAATTAAAAACTTAATTAAGAACGGGGTGACTTAATTAAAACCTTAATTTAAGAACTTGGGGCGACTTGGGGGTAGAGTGGAGTGTGGTGTACACAGGGGTGGGGGGTGGGAGGGCGTGTGGCGTGCGAGGGGTGGGGTGGGATGACGTGCCGAGCTTGGGTGGGGGTGGGGGTACGTGCGTGCGTGGGGTAGACAAAAACACACACACGAAAAAACACAAACACAACAAACCACAAACAAACACCCAAGGCCTAACCTATCTAGTTTGTTTGCCAGAACATACAAAAAACGTTATCCAGTTTGCATAAGGGCCCAGCGATTTTTTAAACAATCAAACAGCCGTAAGAGCAGCAGGCCGCAAATGACCATATGGGTATCAAACCGTTACATTGCATGATCGTTAACAATATATAGACCACGTCAGTGTGTGCATGCGTGGGGGGGGGTGGGGGTGGGCGGGAGGAGGGGGGTGGGGGTGTGCATGCGTGGGAAGGACAAAACACACACACACAAAACAAACAACAAACACAAACAAACACAAACAAACAAACAACAAACAAGTCAAACAAACAACAAACACCCAATTGCCCAATGACCACACTGCGCCTACCAAAGTCAGCGGTAGGCCTGCTGTGGTCTTACAGTCGCCGTTAGAGAAGGGCTTTGTAGGTCAAATCGGCAGAGTCTGCCGATAGGCCTAGTTTTTGCAAAACCGATACTATTTTTAAAGTCCTGCGTCATGTGTTTTGGCGTTCCCTGAGAGCCTTGCAGAGCAGTTGTCGGAGGGCAGTCGGGCGAACAGTGCTCGCCCCCTATAATTAGCCATAATACCACAACACCGCCCTGTCTGGGCCAGCCAGTTCTGTTTTCCGCGTCGTCTGCTTGCGTTGTGTCACAAACACCACAATGGTGTAGTAAGTTTTCTGACACTAGGAGTACACACACCGTCCCTGAACCATTTGGACTTTTTGAATAGAATCATTTCTTCAAAAGTTAAAAGCTTTTCAAAGTTACTCTAATTAAATAATTGTTGAAGAAACAAAAACAAATCTTCCTTTTGGCTTTGAGGGAGGAGAACAAGCTCGCTACTCAATTTTATTTCTCAAAAACTTTGCCATGGCCTCATGATAAACTATTATTATTCCACAATAGTCGGTCTGTTGAACAAACGTTTCCTTGCGAAGATAACAACACTTCAGCCATTTCTTGAGTAATATTAGTGTCACTTCCAGCACTGACAGAAGGCATTGAAACATCACTTCCCTGACCCGCCATGTTTTTAACACACACAAGTTCTCTCTGAAACGTCTTTACAGCCCACCGGTCGAATGTAAAATGGCGGCGGCTGTGTATGGTGGGCACAACACTGGCAACTGTCTCGTCATCAGGTGTGCGACGCCGCGTGGTCTCGCAGCAGTTCCCCGCACGAACCCCAGAGCGCCTAGCCTGCGCTGTGTAAACGAAGGCCGCAAGCCGTAAATTAAGTGATCAGGTTTCAGCCCCGTGTCTGCCTGTCTGTGTGCGGATTTTATGTCATTTAATTGAGAGAGAAAGAAAGAGAAAGTGTGTGTGTGTGTGTGTGTGTGTGTGTGTGTGTCTGCCCGCCTCTCTGTCTGTCTGTCTGTCTCTCTCTCTGTCTCTCTCTTCTCTGTCTGTCTGTCTGTCTGTCTGTTCTGAGGGCAACTTGACCTTAACAGGCTTTGTCAGGGGTGCCGGTGATTCTCTCTCTCTCTCTCTCTCTCTTCCGCCACAGGAAAAGCGGGCTTTTAGGCCACTTTCGCCCAAAAACTCGGTGGTGAAGCAAGTGAGTTAGAATTGGTAAAATGCTGTTCTCTCAAGCTCATTAGACATTTTGTATACTGATTTTCCTCTTTTTGAACTCAAAACCCAAACCAGTGGAAGATTTAAGCAGATAATATGATTAAAATGAAATCCACAATCACAATGTGGTATTTTTCTTCCACTTCCCCCCACCCCACCCCACCCTCCTCCACCCCTCAGTAGTTTTCTACATGTATGCCTCTTTCGATCTTTCTTTGAAAATGTATTGTCTCAGAATGCAACTTTTTTTTTTCTCCTACATTATTAGTAATTTTTGTTGGCTCTTTTTTCTGGCATCATTTTTTTTGTGTGCTTAGCTATTCTTGCGTTGCTGTAGATTCTGTCGACTTGTGTTGTCATGGAATGCATTTTCTTGAGTATGGTAATGTGTATTTTTCTGACATTCTTTCTGATTCTTTGTGTACATATCGATCTGACTTGGCAGTTTCCCCTTGGCATGTGTTTGTTCTTGCATTGCAGTGGATGAAAGGCTTTCTTCCGGAAAACTTGTCTCCAGATTCGGTTTGCGGATTTTTTTCTTTCCTGTTTTGTCTTTGTTGTGCTTCCATAACTTGCATGATTCGTTTCACTAGAATGCTGACGTTTAACAGTTTGGTGGTCAAGTTTAGTCTCTCTCTCTCTCTCTCTCTCTCCTCTCTCCTCTCTCTCTCTCTCTCTCTCTCTCCCCCCGCCCTCTCTGTTTTTCTTTCCGCCCCTCTCTCTCTCTTTCTCTCCCCCCCCCCTCTCTCTCTCTCACTCTGTCTCTCCTTCTCTCTCTCCTTTTCTGCATGTGCGTGTGTGTGAGTTTGTGTTTGTAAGTGGTATGTGTGTTTGCGAGTGTGCACGCGTATGTGCTCATGTATCTTTGCGGGTACACGTTAGTTCATTTTTTTTGTTTGTTTCTTTTTTTTCCCATCCATTTTTTTTCTTTCTCTCTTTTCTTTCTTTCGTTTGCATTCTTTTTATTTTTAATTCGTTCATTTGGTTTCATTCTTTTCTTCGTTTTTGTTTGCTTTCTTCCTTTATTTCATTTGCTTTCTGTTTTTTAAACATTTTTTTTTTATTCATTCGTTTTTTGTTTTTTGTTTTTTTCTGGAGGTGTGTGATTTTGTGCTGTTGACGTGGACTGTAGACCGTCCGGTCACAGCGAGCACTGTTCCCATCCGTCGTTCCACTTTGAGATCCTCGTGCACGCACCGGCTTTCCTGTGCTCCTGTGTCTTGTGCTACTGCCTCAGGGTCAGCCGGCTGACCGTCACTCACTGACCTGACTGCATGGCTTTTTTTTTTAATATATTTTTTTTTTTATCACCATTTGGTGGTGTCTGATAGATAGTGTAATCCATCACGCAGTAGAACATTCTGTTGACCACGTTTGCTGATTAACCACTTACGCTGCACTCCGCTGCGCACTCTTGCTGAAATAATCAGACATGACTTGGTGTTTCTTCTGCATCTCTCTCCCTCTCTGTTTGTCTGTCTGTCTGTCTGTCTCTCTCTCTCTCTCTCTCTCTCTCTCTCTCTCTCTCTCTCTCTCTCTCTCTCTCTCTCTCTCTCTCTCTCGGTCGGTCGGTCTGTCGTCATAATTTTTGTGTACGCGCGGACACGGGCATGTGTTGATGTATTTGTGTGTGTGTGTGTGTGTGTGTGTGTGTGTGTGTGTGTGTACGTGCAAGCAAGTGTGGATGTGAATGTTTTTCACCATATTCCAACTCTAGAGCAAAGCCGTTGTCAGTTTTTTTTAGTAGCACTAGTAGTAGTTTCATTTTAACTCTTTTTTTTTCTTTTTTTTTTTTTTTACAAAATGATAAGATTTCGGAGGAAGAAGAGGAGGAGGAGAAGGAGGAAAAGGAGGAGGAGAAGAGAGAGAGAGAGCCCTGGCGCAGGTCTCTCTCTCTCTGTGTTGGTGTATACATACATGTTGTACCAGAAAAATACTGCCTATATTAAAATAAAAAGCGAATTGGACGACAAATCAAACAGCAGGTAACCTTTAAAGCAAGATTAGTATCGGAGGAAAAGTATCGGTCACAGACATGCTTGATAAACCTGGCGAGTATGCCCTTAGAGGTACACACCCAACCAAAACATGACCTGTTGAGATTTTTGTTTTGCCACATGTACGTTTTGTTGCAGCGCTGTATTTAATTCTGAGAGCTTCTAGTTTTATTCGGTAAAACGTTGAATCGAAATTTCTGCATTGATACACGTAACTAATTTGTAGTTGTTCGATGCCTTTGACTTAATCAGAACTGAAAGCGGACTACTCTGTGTTTGAAGGTGACTAATAGGGATGTTATTTGTCTGAAACGGTCCCAAGCCGATTTGTCTTGACATTTTTTTTTTGGATAACTTTTTATAAAATTTGCATTTAGTAACATGAAACACAAACATAAAAAGGAAAAACAAAAGGGCATTGTCCATCAAAAGTCGAGAAATAATCGTTTTAACAGCCAGAGATGAGAGAGAGAGAGAGAGAAAAGAGAGAGAGAGAGAGAGAGAGAAGAGAGAGAGAGAGAGAGAGAGAAGACTGTTCAAAATTCAACTTAGGACTGCGGGAAATCGCAATCGGGTAAATCATACCAAATTGCACTTGTTTTGCTAGAATTTATGTGAAGACCTGAAACAGATCCAAACTTAAACAGAACATCTACGCAAATTTCAAAAGATTTTCTATCACCTGCCAGCAAAAATTCTGTGTCATCCGCATAAAGCCCTGCCTTTCTCGCCCTTTCTTTCCCAGTTTGAATGACAAATCGAACTGAACGTCAAGTCCATCGGATGGGGACTATAAGCGAGTCGGACCCGTGTGCTTTCCTGGCCCCCTGCACACGTTAAAGAACCCAAGGCAGTTGAAAATCGAAAAGAGCAGGGGGGTTCCCCGCTGCCCTGGCAAAATTGATGTAGATTGAAGATAGCCGCCTGGTATTTCTTACCAAGCCACAAAAATTGTCACTTACTGTTATCGTGTGCCATCGTGTACCGGTGGAAATGGAGGACACGAATAAGCATCGCATGCATCCTATGTGAGAAACTGGAGGAATGGATGAGATAAATGAAAATGATTGACTGATATTTGAATGGTGCGGGAAACGACTGAATGAGCGCCAGTAGGCTGCTCTTCGGACGGCTCTACCTGGGTAGGCAGCCCGTCGAATGAGTGAGGTAGTGTCTGTGTGTTTATTGTAAAGCGCTTAGAGCTTGGTCTGTGACCGAGGATAGGCGCTATATAAATACCCAATATAATAATAATAATAATATTGTGAAAGTTTATGTTCAACATCATTCACCATTATTCCCTGGATATCTGTGTTTTCTCTTATCATTATAGCTAATATTTCTACACAGAATATGAATAGATATGGGGATATAGGGTCTCCTTGTCTACAACCTCTTTTAATTTCAAACCAGTTTGAAACCTGACCATTTACAACAACACAAGATTTAATATTCTTATAGAATGTATCTATCCATCTGCAGATGTCTTTCTGAAAACCAAAAAACCCCAGTTAATCGAGTCAAAAGCTTTCTCAAAATATATATTTAATTACAATCCAGGTAAATTATTTTGATCTAAGTAAGCTATTGTGTCATATATCAATCTTAAGTTATACACCAATGTATCTGTTCCTAATGAATGCCGCCTGGTCTTCATTAATAAATCTTGGCAGTACATTTTTTATGCGATTTGCAACACATGATGATCCAATTTTATACACTACATTTAAAAGTGAAATTGGTCTCCAGTTTTTTTTTTATATATGTCTTGGCTTGTCTCCTTTGGTAATACAAATAATCCCTTCTTTTTGCACACTAAACAGTTCTCTTTTAAAACTAGCATTCTAATAACAAATAATCCATTTTTTTCCTTTTTTTTTTTTTTTTTTTTTAAAGAATTCCGTCGAAAATCCATCAGAGCCTGGGCTTTTGTTATATTTCATATTCTTTAAGACATCAGTAGCTTCTTGAAGAGTAATTTCTCCCTCTAACTCGTTTGCTTCTGTTTCATTTAGACATGGTGTATCATTTACTAAATCCATTATTTCACTATCTTCTACTTCGGATTCTGCGTAAAGTAATTTATAAAAGTTCTGAACTTCTAGAAGAATGTCTTTTTGGGTTGTTAAAACATTATCTTGCTGATCCGTGTTCCTAGCCATATTTTTACTTACAAAATGACGTTTCTCAAGATTACAAAAATAGTTGCTTACTTTCTCACCCTTAGCTATCCACCTAGCTCTTGATCGTAGCAAAACACCTTCCATTCGTGTTTCTCTAATATGTTTTAATTGTTCTTTTTTGTTGTTGCTATAGCTCTAATATTTTCATCGCTGATAAACTTTGTTGTTTTTAATCTTCGAATGTCAGATTCTAGTCGATTTTCCTCTTCCATTATTTTCTTATTTTTCATTGGTGCAAATGAAATTGTCTTTGATCTTAACTTCATAAGAAGGAAATCTAGAAAAGTATCACCGAGAACAGAAAAACGTAGTTTTTTTTTATTTTTTATCAGGTATATCATTAATATTTGCATTCATCGCATATTCATCTGTAACAGATCTTATCTCAGAATTTATCTCATTTAGATATAAGTTGTCTTTTAAAAGAGATGAATTAAATTTCCAAAAAGTGTTATGTTTTGAGCTTTCATTGAATTTTAGTTTCAATAGTATACTCGAATGGTCTGATCTATATCCACATTCAATGTCCACATAATCTACAAATGTTATGTCTCGACATTTGCTGGCTTACTCTAGAGTGAAGGGTGTATCAAGTAGCGGTGAACACATTTCAGCTTAAGCACCTTTTATTTTGCTTATATGTGAGCTGTTCTAAGTGGCTGGTTGAAATTTTCTGTTGCCTCTCCCATCCCTCCTCCCAAAAGAATGAATGAATGAATGAATGAATGAATAAATTGTTTAATCAGAAGGCCATTGGCCCATTCTGATGGGGCCTCAATCACAATACAGTTACAAATGGTAATCATATACAGTGTAAGTACATGATTTACAGGTACAATGCAAAATGACAGATTGAACATCTAGCTAATGACGACGGCATGTCGTGCAAAGGCTTTATACAAGTGTAATGACAGGTTTGGCACCGTTACTACGTTAGTTGAAGAGGGAGGGAGGGAGAGAGACGGCAGACAGACAGACAGAGGCAGAGAAAGCGGGAGAAGACGGCCTCCAATCCTCAGTCATATCACCCACACACCCCGTCCCTTTTTCTGTGGACAGGAATGCTGCCATGCTGCTCGGTAACTCCCCACCCCCTTATCATCCGTACCCCTCCACCCCCCCCCCCCCAAAAAAAAAAAGAAAAAAGAAAAAAAAAAGAAAAAGCATGTGTCCTCCCATCACTATCCCTCACCTCCCTCCCGAAAGCCCGATGTCTACAGCCTTAACCATTTTCTGTTCCCAAGGTTCGCTTACGTCAGTTCATGTCTTCGATTCCATGACTGCTCGTAAGAAAGACATCATTAGCACACACAAGCTTGAGCATGGAGCAGTTATTGAAACGACAGAGTGAAGAGAAGGAAACACACACACGCACGCACGCGCGCACGCACGCACCACGCACGCACGCACACGCACACGCACGCACGCACACCCACACACACACACACACACACACACACACACACACACACAAACCTCTGACACATACACTCTGTGTGTGTGTGTGTGTGTGTGTGTGTGTGTGTGTTGTGGTGTGGGTGAACCTGTCAGCAAAGAGCGCGACCAAAGAATCAGACAATAACATGACAAAGTCTTTGAGTCACTTCAGCAGGAGTTCAATGTCTATGGTTCTTTAGACTAATTTTGCTGATGTCATCCTCCTAGAAACTGTTGCTGATGTTTTGAATTCTCTCTCTCTCTCTCTCTCTCTCTCTCTCTCTCTCTCTCTCTCCTCTCTCTCTCTCTCTCTCTGTCATAACAGATAAATGGCACAGAATAAATTACGCAAGATTTAGGTTGAGAACTTTAGTTTTTAAATCGATCGAAAGATGGTTTGAATGTGAAACATCCACAGAATCTGCATGTAGACATATTATTGATGAAGAACACTTTCTGTTCCACTGTACTGCTTATAATGAAGTGCGGACAGATTGTTTACTTTTCCAGTTAGATATAGTGAAAAGACACAATGTCGCTGTCGTGTTATCATCAGATGATGAACTTGTAATTAAATCATTTGCGAAATTCATCGCGGAAGCATTGAAAATTAGACAGATGTAGGATAGTGAAATTTAAGATAATGCATTATAAGAGATATATGACTGAATATTATCATTCATCGCATGTGGAAGAAATCAGTAAGAAACAATGTCATCATTTCATTGAGTGGATAGTCGAGTCAGTCTTAAGATTAAAAAAACAACAACAACCTTACTGCATTACTCCTGTGCGTGAGGACATAAGGAAATGTTACGAATGTATTTGTATTTGTTAACCTTTGATTTGATACACACTAGGAATGATTGTGTACTGTTTGTTTGTAGGAAAGGAAGAGGGAAATGTTATTGTTCTGTTACCCCCTCCCCCCTTGCCATAAGACCTCTTTGGTAATTACAATAAAATATCAGTGTCAAAGTGTCTGTCTCTCTCTTTGTCACACATACTCTGTCTGTCTGTCTGTCTGTCTGTCAGTCTGTCTCAGTCTGTCTGTCACTCTCTCTGTATGTCTGTCTCTCAGTTTCTTTCTCTCTGTCTGTGCCCCCCCCCCCCCCTCCCCCCTCCCCGTCTTTTTCTTCACAGTGTGCCCTGGTTATATTTGTGGCTTCTTTAAGGAGGATGTAGCGCATTTTGGGTTCTATTGTAATGTGCATAGTAGCATTCATGAACAAAGTACATCGGTTTTCAAAGATAAAATGTCAGAATATTAGGATACGCTTCGAATGCTGCAAAGATTTTGTATTATGGTTCTACGAAATCAGTTGCCAGTTACACTGTAGAAGGATTTAGCTTCCAAACAATGAAACAAAACTCTAATTGGTAAAACTACAAATAAAAAACAATTCTTTTGAGGGAGACAGAAAATTACGTGGGGTGGAGGAGGGTGCTGGTTGCATTTTGATTTCATCTTGTAGCATTGTACCAGATGATTGAAATATATTTAGCTTGAGGTCAGCTTTCTGTTCGTTGTGTGTGTAAAATGTATTTAGCTTTGAGGTCAGCTTTCTGTTCGTTGTGTGCGTGAAATATATTTAGCTTTGAGGTCAGCTTTCTGTTCGTTGTGTGTGTAAAATGTATTTAGCTTTGAGGTCAGCTTTCTGTTCGTTGTGTGTGTAAAATGTATTTAGCTTTGAGGTCAGCTTTCTGTTCATTGTGTGTGTGTGTGTGTGTGTGAAATATATTTAGCTTTGAGGTCAGCTTTCTGTACGTTGTGTGTGTGGCCTGGATTTGATGTTTTTGTTTCCTGATCATTTGCTTTGCTCACCCGTGTCAACAGTGACGTATAAAAAAAATGTTGATTTATGTTTAGTGTCTCTCTCTCTCTCCTCCTCTCTCTCCCCTCTCTCTCTCTCTCTCTCTCTCTCTCTCTCTCTCTCGTGTGTGTGTGTGTGTTGTGTGTGTGTTTTTACGCGCGCGCCTGTGCCTGCGTTCGTCTGCCTGCCTGTGCGCGCGCATGTGTGTGTATGTGTGCGTGTGTTTGTTTTGTGTTAGTCTTGAGATGTTCATTCATAAGTTCACCAACTTGTGCTCTATATTAAAAACTTTGTATATCAGTTGATCGCCTTCGCAAGTAAAGCAGTGTCAGTCTCTGCCTCTGTCTCTGTCTCTCTCTGTATCAGTTTCTCTCTGTCGAGGAGAGGAGTGACTTTCCTTGTCTGGTTACCAGCAAGTGCGAGATGAACAATAAAACTAATAGACTGCAGTTCTAGAGGTCTGTCTTTATGACGAACGGAGAAATGAAGTGTAAAACTTAGGAAATAATCAGTTCTAGGACGTTAGCCTTATCAGTGAACTGCGCAACAGAATGAAAATGATTGCCGTTTTGGGACGTCTCAGTCTATGAGAAACGGAGCAATGAAACTAAAACCAACAGATGGCAGTTCATGGACGTTTATGTTCATGACAACAGTGAAAGGAAGTGTGAAACTACAAACTACCGCTTGTTGAAGTCTATGGTTGTGACGATCTTAAAAAAATAGTGTAAGATTAACAAACAGCAGTTCGTGGAATCTGTGCGTATAACGAACTGAAACATGAAGTGTAAAACTATCAAATGCCAGTTCATGGAGCTTGTGATGATCTGAGAAATGATGTTTGAAATTAACAAATAGCGATTTATGAAGTTTATGTATATGACGATCTTAAAAATGAAGTGTAAAATTAACAAACAGCAGTGCGTGCATGTATAAGTGCGCGCGCGCGCGTGCGTGTGTGGACCTTTAGCAGTGCATTCCGTAACGCTGTCAATAGTCGTGGAGGGTGTTGGCTGGGAGTGGGAAATGGCGGTGGTGATGGTGGACACTAACGAGACCTTTTTCCAGACATAGTCCCTTCTGGGATGAGGCCCCTCGGGAGTGGAGTCAGTGGGTGACTGTGAACATTGACAAACCACAGAGCGCCCATACAACGTGGCATTATGTGTGTGTCCTCAGGCAACGAGTCAGGGAGATGGCCGAGGAACGTCGTTACTCTCTGACTGGGTGGTTTCAGCCACCTGAGCATTGTGTTGTAGTCCTCGTTGCTCTGTGACTGGGTGGTGTTCAGCCACCTGAGCATTGTGTTGTAGTCCTCGTTGCTCTGTGACTGGGTGGTGTTCAGCCACCTGAGCATTGTGTTGTAGTCCTCGTTGCTCTGTGGGTGGTGTTCAGCCACCTGAGCATTGTGTTGTAGTCCTCGTTGCTCTGTGACTGGGTGGTGTTCAGCCACCTGAGCATTGTGCTGTAGTCCTCGTTGCTCTGTGGGTGGTGTTCATCCACCTGAGCATTGTGTTGTAGTCCTCGTTGCTCTGTGACTGGGTGGTGTTCAGCCACCTGAGCATTGTGCTGTAGTCCTCGTTGGTCTGTGGGTGGTGTTCAGCCACCTGAGCATTGTGTTGTAGTCCTCGTTGCTCTGTGACTGGGTGGTGTTCAGCCACCTGAGCATTGTGCTGTAGTCCTCGTTGCTCTGTGGGTGGTGTTCAGCCACCTGAGCATTGTGTTGTAGTCCTCGTTGCTCTGTGGCTGGGTGGTGTTCAGCCACCTGAGCATTGTGTTGTAGTCCTCGTTACTCTGTGACTGGGTGGTGTTCAGCCACCTGAGCATTGTGCTGTAGTCCTCGTTGCTCTCTGGGTGGTGTTCAGCCACCTGAGCATTGTGTTGTGGTCCTCGTTGCTCTGTGACTGGGTGGTGTTCAGCCACCTGAGCATTGTGTTGTAGTCCTCGTTGCTCTGTGACTGGGTGGTGTTCAGCCACCTGAGCATTGTTTGTAGTCCTCGTTGCTCTGTGACTGGGTGGTGTTCAGCCACCTGAGCATTGTGTTATAGTTCAAGAGATCTGGGCTTAGAGACAAATCGTGGTGGAAACGAGAGAGGATGTTATGGTGGCGCGAAGAGGGGATATTAGACTGTGAAATTCAGCTATTTTTACTTTGTAATCGTCGCTGACATTTACATAAACCAACAGGAAAAAAGAGATGGGGCGGGATGGTTGTCCTAATAGGCCAGAGAGAGAGAGAGAGAGGGGGGGGGGGGGGGGGGGGGGGGGAGGGAGGAGGGACAGAGGCGTTGAGGGAGGGGGATGAATTCAGAGAATTCAGTCTTAAAAAAAAAATTGATCTTGTCCTTTAAAGAACATCCAAGAAGAGCGCACAACAGTTTCTGGAAGCAAACCCAATCGATGAACACTGGGTTGTTCTCTAAGAGGGGAACAGTGGGTCTAAGGGGGACTGAAGTCGATCACTAACCAGAGTCTTGTCAGACATTGTGTCTGGAGTGACCGGTTGTGTGTGTGTGTGTGTGTGTGGGTGGGGGGGGGGGGGGGGGGGGGTGCAAGATCCTTCGCCAGCCCACAGGTGAATTGGAAAAGGAGGTCGATTAGTTTGCAAGAGAGATATCCAGGCCTGTGTACACATACACGTTGGTTCTCCTTTCCGGCGAACATTCACTCAATGTTTCATATTTAAAACATCGGCATTGCTGTAAAGTGCATTCAGTTAATGTGAAGCTAGTTTGTCTTTATATTTTCTGTCATTTTGTTTTTGTTAACTAGAGATGTTGGTTCTCTTCCTCTCTGTCTGTCTTTCTGTCTGTCGCTGTCTCTGTCTCTCTGTTTCAATGGTCTCGGTCTGTTTGTGTGTCTATCTGTCAGTCAGTCTGCCCGTCTGTCTGTCTGTCTCTCGCTCGTGCAATCTAATACCAACTGATAATCACCAACAATGAACAACATTTAACTCTCATATCTTTAAAAAATGTCACGCGCTTTCGCAGAGTGCCAGCCGTGCTGAATGAAAAATCTGCTATGCAAGGGCTTCACTTTAGATTCCGTATAGACACTTCCCTGACAAAGAAGCTCCACAGTGCTATTTCCCCCCCCCCCCCCCCCCCCCCCTTTCAGTTCTTTTTTCCTTTCTGTTCTTTTTTCCCTTTCTGTTCTTTTTTTCTCTTTCTGTTCTTTTTTTCCCTTTCTGTTCTTTTTTTTTTCCTTTCTGTTCTTTTTTCCCTTTCTGTTCTTTTTTTCCTTCTGTTCTTTTTTTCCTTTCTGTTCTTTTTTTCCTTGTTCTTTTTCCCTTTCTGTTCTTTTTTTCCTTTCTGTTCTTTTTTTCCTTTCTGTTCTTTTTTTCCTTTCTGTTCTTTTTTTTCCTTTCTGTTTTTTTTTTTTCTTTTCAGTTTTTTTTTCCCTTTCTGTTCTTTTTTCCCCCTTTCAGTTCTTTTTTTTTCCTTTTTGTTCTTTTTTCCTTTTTTTCCTTCCTGTTCTCCCCCCCCCCCCCCTTCTTTCAGCAAAACATTCCTTTACCTTTGATGAGACACACTGTACCGCCAACAGGAGATGTATGAGCTACACAGGTCTGAGCGCTGACCGTGGGTGATCTTGCTTATAGAGGAATGGGTGTTTCAAATGTACTAGAGTTGTTCATCTTTGTTACCGTGGGTGGTCTTGCTGATAGAGGAATGGGTGGGGTGGGGTTTCAAATGTACTAGAGTTGTTCATCTTTGTTACCGTGGGTGGTCTTGCTTAATGAGGAATGGGTGGGTGGGTGTTTCAAATGTACTAGAGTTGTTCATCTTTGTTACCGTGGGTGGTCTTGCTTAATGAGGAATGGGTGGGTGGGTGTTTCAAATGTACTAGAGTTGTTCATCTTTGTTACCGTGGGTGGTCTTGCTTATAGAGGAATGGGTGGGTGGGTGTTTCAAATGTACCAGAATTGTTCATCTTTGTTACCGTGGGTGATCTTGCTGATAGAGGAATGGGTGGGTGGGTGTTTCAGATGTACTAGAGTTATTCATCTTTGTTATTGTTGCGTTCCTGTGTTTGAGATTGCTTGCTTCTGACCACATTGAAAAAACAAGTGTGTGTGTGAGAGAGAGAGAGAGAGAGTGTGTGTGTGTGTGTGTGTGTGTGTGTGTGAGAGGAGAGAGAGAGAGAGAGAGAGAGAGAGTGAGTGAGTGAGTGTGTGTCTGTGTGTGTGTACACGCGCATACTTGTGCAAACAAACGTGTGTGTGTGTGTGTGTGTGGGGGGGGGGGGGGGGGGTGTTTGAAAGACGCAATGCTGATACCATAAAGCGTTAAACAAAATATACTGTTGCAGATGACATAATAATTTTTATTTATTTATTTTTATTTTTTTAGCGGAGAATGGTTTGTTATATGACACAGGGGGCAGTATGACAGGGGTTTTCCCTTGTATACGATAGAGAGAGAGAGAGGGGGGGGGGGGGAGGAATGAGGGAGGGGGGGGAGAGGAGAGAGAGAAGGCGGTGTGTGTGTGTGTGTGTGTGTGTGAATTAGAGAAGGGGGACACGTGGGAGGATGGCTGTCTATGCCAGACTGCTGGAAGTTAGAGAACCTAAAACTACACGCACAACATCAGACTCCGTGCTTCAAATGAGAAACACAAGGGACCAGATTATATGTCTGGATTGTATATTGCTTGCGCGCGCGCGCGGTGTGTGTGTGTTTGTGCGTGCGTGCGTGCGTGTGTGTGTGTGTGTGTGCGCGCGCGTGCGTGTGCAGAGGGGATGGGTACCCGGGTGGAGCTGGCCGGAGGCGTATTTGGCATTTGGATTGCTCAGGTTGCTGAAGGAGAGTGACTGACCACTGTGACCAGAAGTCGTGCGAGGTTACTGCAGACAAAAGACATTACAACAGCTGTCCTTATCTCCGCCACAGACCGTGAGACGGTGTAGAGGTCTGTGGTCTCCCCATTGTATATGATTGGAACAGCTCACAGAAGCTGTTCAGAGCATCTGCGTGTGCCCTGCCGCCAATTTTCACAAGGCTGGTGTTTAGGAAAGGCCCACAGTCTTGCCACCAGTCTGCTTCAACCCCCCCGCAAAAAGGTAAACAGTATGGTTCCCCACTTCCTCTGTCTACGTTCTGTCCCTTAAGTATGTCTGCATTTTGGCGTGATTAGGACTGATATATTTATTGATTGTGAGCTATTGATGAGAAATCTAGTCAGCTGCGTTCTTTGTACAATGACATGCAGAACTGTTGGCATTCTGTCCGTGGTTTGTCATGTTTGGTTTCTGATCTTGAAAAGGCGGGGAGGAGTTGGAGGATGAGATAAGATAATGTTGCTTATAGCCCAGCCGACCGCAAGGGCCACATCAGGGCTGTGAGTTGGAGGATGGCCAGGGGCGTAGGGATAGGGGAGGAGGTGCCCTTCGCTAGTGTATACTTACGTCAGCCGTCAGCCTTTTGCGCTTCTATAATTCAACTTTTGTGCGGCGAACCGAAATGTTAAAGGTGAGGAGTCCAACCTCCTCTAGCCCGTCCACTCGTACCCTGTATACCCTCTCTCCCCCTCTCTTCACTCATTCCTTGCTCCCATTCTCTCCCTCTTCTCCCCCCCCCCCCCCCCCATCGCAATCCTCCACCATCTCCTCATGCCTCCCCCTACCCACCGACAATTAACTTGTAACATGGGCCTTCGCTTTTCTTGGGGGAAATATTTCCTGTCGATCGCCTGGTGTCTCCAGAGCGTGTTTCCATCCCGGATGAAGGTCAGTGTACCCACGGTAAATAGTGGGCAACGCTTCGAAAAACCGCCAAGGGAGCGTACGGGCCAGCGGATTTTTCCCTTCTGTCTGTGTCGGCATTGAAGGAGTGGACAAACCTCGATGACTGACGCTGAAACGAAGTTGTTTTTTTTTCTTTTCGGGGGAAGAGAGAACCAAAAAGCACTCGTTTGCTGGCAACATGAGAAACGATCGGAAGTACTAAGAATTGGAGTAGAGGTGTGTGTGTGTGGGGGGGTCTGTCCTAGTTAGGAAAGAGGAAGGGGCGGGTGAGGGTGTATGTGCAAAATTTAGATGCACACAAAAAGACACTACCTGCTCCACAACAGTTTCAATGGCTGGGAGGCAATATTGATGGTGATGCACACAAAAAAGACACTACCTGCTCCACAACAGTTTCAATGGCTGGGGAGGCAATATTGATGGTGTATGCACACAAAAAAGACACTACCTGCTCCACAACAGTTTCAATGGCTGGGGAGGCAATATTGATGGTGATGCACACAAAAAAGACACTACCTGATCCACAACAGTTTCAATGGCTGGGGAGGCTATATTGATGGTGATTGAAAAGAAAACCTGAAAGAAAATTGGCAGACTTCGTCTGCATGAAAATCGTTATTTGACGTCAAGAGACTGTCTAAAATAAAGCATTCTAAATGAGTAAATTAAATCATGCATTCATGCGCGCCGGAAAAAGGAGCGTTGTTGGAGGACACGGTCGCAGGATGTAGGAAAAAGGAGCGTTGTTGGAGGACACGGTTGCAGGTATGTAGGAAAAAGGAGCTTGTTGGAGGACAACGGTCGCAGGATGTAGGAAAAAGGAGCGTTGTTCTGAACACGCCTGAGCTGGCAGTGGAGTCAGAGACGAAGGTCAACATTGGCCACATGTCACACCATGCCAGAGGTGAGGGGGCAGTGGGGCTGTGGGTTGACTGGGGCGCGGCATCCACAGCAGTTGCAGCAACCAGTGCAGTGCTGTGGATGGTGTTACAGTTAGCATTATTATCAGTCTGCGTGGTAAGCTTTCAGGCTGGCACACAGTATAATGCGTGTCCGAACCCCGTGCTGCTTTGATTGCTGGTACTGTCTGTCCTTAAACCTGTCAATTATACATACTCTCTCTCTCTACCTCTCTCTACCTCTGTGTGTGTGTGTGTGTGTGTGTGTGTGTTGGGAGTGTGGAGTAAGACAGACAGCGTAATAGAATGCATCTCTTGGTCTTTAATGGTTTTTATGGTGTTTTTTTTTGTAATGTCACTTGCTACCGAAGCCCAATGGCTGTGTATTTGTAAAGAATTCAGAGATGTGGGCTCCGTTGTGGGCCTGCCTGTGGTCAACATGTAGGGGGGTAGGATAAGTATCTCCCATCACTTTCCCACTGTTAGCCGTTGTCGGAGCCCTGTCAGTCGTGCAGGTCACTAACCTTTATGAGGCAGTCAGATCATCAGAAGTAGTGAAGGCCTTAGGCATGTGGAAGGGGACTCTAGTGAAGGGCGGGGGGAGGAGGAGGGAGGACTTATCATTACCCTCTGTATCTGTGGTAACGTGAAGAAATCGAATATCTTCTATGAAGGTCATCTCCTGTGTGATTCACTGTAGTTTTTTTTCCCCCCAGATATCTTTTGTCACTTGTTGTCACCAGTGTCACCCAGTGTGGGTATGTGCGTGGCACAAAATTGAAATCGCTTGTTGGACTTCGAAACTTTAGTAGTGAGCACGAAACGACCAATTGCATAGGGTTTTGGCGATCCCGCTGAGAGTGGAGAATCAAATATCAATTCAGAACCACATTTTGAAAATCTGTAGACAGCAATTGTTCATGTGTGCGAGTGCTGTTTGTGAAATATGTGCGCATGGGTGTGGTGTGGTGTGTGTGTGTGTGTGTGTCTGTGTGTGAGAGAGAGAGAGAGAGAGAGAGGGAGGTCTGGCCCATGAGTTTTCTGATTTTCACATGTGATATATCTAATATGTTGTCTGCCTGAACGTTACTTACGCGGTAAAATTGTTACATGTAACGTACCTATCAACATCGAGACAAAGTAGAACAGACAGACGGCTCAAAACAGATCAAAATTAAAAAAAAACACCTGAAACCTCAACAACGCAACCCACATGGTATTAATCAGATAGAACAAGTGCCATCTGTCTGAAGTTTTAATTTGCACACGTAGCATCTCCCGGGGTTTCACAAGACACCAAGGCAAATTTATGAGGGCTAGGGATATCAAAGGAAGAACAGACCGAGATGTAGGTCAGTAGGTGGGAGAGCCGCGGAGGGAAGGGTGGTTGTGGGGGAAAAAGAAGAGAGGTGGGTAAGCGGGGCAAGGGAGGGTGTGTGGAGGA
This sequence comes from Conus ventricosus, assembly GCA_018398815.1. Lineage (NCBI taxonomy): Eukaryota > Metazoa > Mollusca > Gastropoda > Neogastropoda > Conidae > Conus > Conus ventricosus. Next base: position 13,223,331 of record CM031601.1, read on the forward strand.
ACGATACAGAGACCAGTGATGGTGATGAATGTGGCCATCTTGCGGTCGGCGACGTGAGGCGATCCGACAGACGATTATGCAGTGGTCTGCGGCGAAGTGCATGGTTGGAAAAGCCGAGTTATACAGCCATCCGTCACTGGATTTCCAGCCATCAACATGGCGGGCACTCTCTGACTGCCTCGCCAGGTGAGAAGGGGGGAGGGAGATGGATGGGGGTGAAGGCTCCATTGTGTCCATGTGAGAAGGGACAAACAACAACAGCAGCAAACATTCCCCTGTACAGTCGCAGAAGCTGTGCACTCTCATGCACGTGCACAGACCCACTTTGCCTCACACACACACACACACACACACACACACACACACACACACACACACACACCACGCACGCACGCACGCACGCACCACGCACGCACGCACGCACGCACGCACGCACGCACGCACACACGCACACACACACACACACACACACACACACACACAAGCAAGCATGTACAGAGAGACAGGCAAGCGAACCACTGTATTTTTTTTTACGCATGGAGTTTGGTGTTGGCATGCTGAGAAGCTCGTGTTACGCAGATCAAGCTGGATTCCGTTCTTCGTTTCTAAAAAGGTTCAACTGCAGCAAACTTCAGGATGGACAAAAAACTGGAATAATAAAATCTGATGACTTCTTCCTGGTTGCTTCATACACGGCAGAGATGTTATGATCTTGCACACCAAGATCCTTGTTGAAGTAACGCTGTCGTGCAGGTCGTTCCTGCTCGCATTGCTTGTTTGACGTGAATGTTCAGACTCCCATTCCCCCATGCATTGTTTGCTGTTTGACGTGAATGTTCAGACTCCATTCCCCCATGCATTGTTTGCTGTTTGACGTGAATGTTCAGACTCCATTCCCCAATGCATTGTTTGCTGTTTGACGTGAATGTTCAGACTCCATTCCCCCATGCATTGTTTGACGTGAATGTTCAGACTCCCATTCCCCAATGCATTGTTTGCTGTTTGATGTGAATGTTCAGACTCCATTCCCCATGCATTGTTTGACGTGAATGTTCAGACTCCATTCCCCCATGCATTGTTTGCTGTTTGATGTGAATGTTCAGACTCCATTCCCCCATGCATTGTTTGACGTGAATGTTGAGACTCCATTCCCCCATGCATTGTTTGACGTGAATGTTCAGACTCCCATTCCCCCATGCATTGTTTGCTGTTTGACGTGAATGTTCAGACTCCATTCCCCCATGCATTGTTTGCTGTTTGACGTGAATGTTGAGACTCCATTCCCCCATGCATTGTTTGATGTGAATGTTCAGACTTCATTCCCCCATGCATTGTTTGACGTGAATGTTCAGACTCCATTCCCCCATGCATTGTTTGCTGTTTGACGTGAATGTTGAGACTCCATTCCCCCATGCATTGTTTGCTGTTTGACGTGAATGTTCAGACTTCATTCCCCCATGCATTGTTTGCTGTTTGACGTGAATGTTCAGACTCCATTCCCCCATGCATTGTTTGACGTGAATGTTCAGACTCCATTCCCCCATGCATTGTTTGATGTGAATGTTCAGACTCCATTCCCCCATGCATTGTTTGATGTGAATGTTCAGACTCCCATTCCCCATGCATTGTTTGCTGTTTGACGTGAATGTTCAGACTCCATTCCCCATGCATTGTTTGACGTGAATGTTGAGACTCCATTCCCCCATGCATTGTTTGCTGTTTGACGTGAATGTTGAGACTCCATTCCCCCATGCATTGTTTGCTGTTTGACGTGAATGTTCAGACTCCATTCCCCCATGCATTGTTTGCTGTTTGACGTGAATGTTCAGACTCCATTCCCCCATGCATTGTTTGATGTGAATGTTCAGACTCCCATTCCCCCATGCATTGTTTGCTGTTTGATGTGAATGTTCAGACTCCCATTCCCCCATGCATTGTTTGCTGTTTGATGTGAATGTTCAGACTCCC
>CM031601.1:13230298-13267798 GCA_018398815.1 Conus ventricosus
ACTTAAGATGGAGAAATAATGTGCTTGATTTTAAAACTTTTTGCGTAGACACTCGGTAAACTGTTTCACAATCTTTTCCATTTGCTGAAGGTATTTACAAGATTCGTTTTGAATAGGAGAGGTTGTCCGGAGGTAGGAAAACTGCTGTGAAGTATGATTTTGATTCTGGATATTGAAGAACGAAAGGAACTTCTGGAGAGAGAGAGAGAGAGAGAGAGAGAGAGAGAGAGAGAGAGAGAGAGAGAGAGAGAGAGGGAGGGAGGGAGGGAGGAGGCAGGATTGAGATTAATTGCGCTTCTACCTCTGAAATTATCTTCTCAGTTGACCTCAGTCAGAATCTCTAATAAGGACATACAGCTCGCTTGCAGTCCGATCATTTGTGCATGATATGCTGAGCCATGGATGCCTGTCTGGAATGAGTCACCCAGCTGGAATGCCCCCCCCCCCCCCCCCCCCCCCTCGAAAAAAAAAAGAAGCAATCATATGCTTATTCCAAGTTTTCTGAATTGGGGCTCCGTTGGGAAAACTGGAATTACACAGTCGAGTGTCATCCACTAACTGGATGCCTCTCGGAAAGCGTCCCCTAAATTTCCTGACCAGCACTGCAAGTGTCTGTCTGCATCTCTCGAGCCCGGTCTACGTTGGGATGCGCTATGAAAAGAAGCGTAGAGAGCAGCCTTGTCACGTAGCATCAGACCAGAATGGAAGCTCACAGAACTGTCTATATCATACTAATCTCATATTCTGGTGGCTTTCAGGCCGTGGTCTTGTGGTGACCTCACCCACAAAAACGTGTATCCGTGCAAGGATAAAACAAAGGTCTCCATCGGGACCGGATTGTTCAAATGTCCATGACCGTTTTCTTCCTGGAAAACTGCCACAGACGGGGGCATGAGGTACACACGTATACGCCCCACGTGTTCATTCTTGTGTGCTCAGGTCTGTCGGCTTTAAACCCACGTCAAAGTTTGACTCGTCAGAAAAAAAGCCGGTATGTTTGTCCCTGCCTCCAAGCTCGCCTATTGAGATAACTTCATCGGTCTTTCGTCACGCACCTGCGCATAATAAAATTCAGTCTTTCAGCCAGACATTGTATCATCAGTCCCGATGAAAATCCACTAGTAACAACGACAGGTGCTTCACAACCCCGTCCGTTTTGGCATAGAACGATCAAAGAAGTCCTTTCAAAGAACACTTCGAAGCTGGAAAACGCCGACACCAATAGCATGGCTTGTGTTTGTGCCAGGTTTCGGGATGTTAGCAATGCAAACTGCATCATAAAGATAGATACATACAGTCCCCACTGAAGCAATGTAAACTGCATTATAAAGATAGTACATACTTTCCCCACTGAAGCAATGTAAACTGCATTATAAAGATAGAGATACATACTTTCCCCTCTGAAGCAATGTAAACTGCATTATAAAGATAGAGATACATACTTTCCCCACTGAAAACGTCCGTGGTCCCCAACATTTCTCAGACAGACCCCATTGTGTTTGCTATGAAACAGAAAGTGTGGAAGATCTTTTGTGTTTGCTATGAAACAGAAAGTGTGGAAGATCTTTTGTGTTTGCTATGACAGAAGTTTTGAGATCTTGGCCGTCTGTACCGCTTTTCGCTCGTGCTTGGTATTTACCCTCACTAAATTCTGAATGTATTTGGGGAATGAACGTTGTTCTGACATATAACGAATCAGACGCATGATTAGCACGGAAGGACCTTGTGTGAGTGTCACTGTGTAGTTGACACTCTAGGCCCAACGATAGATTCGATGCATTCAACGTGACCAGGAAGTATTACCTATGTGTGTGTCAGTCTGTTTTGAAGGCATAATGAGGACGTGCCGACTTGCCGATTTATCTGTGAATTGTCTACAGGCCATATTTATTCCTGAAATATAGTTTTGTCATGCGCCTGATTGGTAGACACTACTTACGCCTTCTCTGTGTGTATGCGTGCCCGTGTTTGTGTAATCTGATTAACGGTGTCGATGCTCGTGCATAGTTTAAATTCCTTTGCTGTGCTATTTCAGCGAGACAGGCTCATGACAAGAAAATATCGATCGTGTGTATTAGTGTTGAGTCATCGGTTAGTTAGGCGCTGGAAAGAGAGCTCAGCATAACTGGAATAGATTCGTGAAATATAGGAAAGGTGTAGGACTCTTCAGAATCAAAACAAAGCTTTAATGATGAGTTACAGTGATGGAAAACTGTTTTTTTTACATTTTATTATTACGTTTGTTTCCTTTTCTGCGTTCTTGTTTGGATCTGTTTACAATGAAGAAGCGATCCGGAACGATTTTTCTATTGTAGTGTTATCATGAGTGGAAGTCATTCAGTGTAAGTACTGAATTCTGTATAGCAAAATGTTTTTAAAAAAAAGTGTTAATCGCCAGAAGCATACACTGGTGTGCCGTGCTGTTTAATCTTGTAAAATTAAATCAGTACCACTTTCTGAGATTGATACTGTCCATGGATAAACGGATTAGCATGCATGAGATTTGCTGAGAAAGAGGCCCAAGTAGGTATCTTGTTTAGATTGAGCACTTTCAAAATACATTTCAAAAACAATCACCAGTTTCTACTAATCTAATAGGCTGGTTGTTTTGCTTTGGGAAGACTAAAAAATCAACCAAAACAGTGTACTACGTACGGTTTTGAATGGCTTCAAAGATGCACGTGTTCGTTTTAATTTATTCAGAGATCTACAGGTGCCGTTATTTTAGATTAAAATATCCAAGAGGAGTCGTACCAGGGTGCGTACCGGTATTTCGACATTTCAGTGTTGTTAAAAATACTTGCTCCCACCCATGTGTTTCAGTGTTGTTACAAAAATACTTGCCCCCCCCCCCCCCCCCCCCCCAAGTTTTTTTGTGGAGGCCCTAGCATTGGCATTCCAGAGGGCGAGCAAAGAGTAAACATCTTGATTCTTGAATCATGTACAGGCGTGTTCGTGGTATATATTTGTTAATATTTGTTTGTTTGCGTCTCATTGTACCATGAAAATCTCAGCGCCAGTTTAAGATGCAGACCATTTTCCGTCTGACGTGACGGGTTAGATCGTTTTAAAACCGCCATGTCAGGATGTAGGCGGAAAGCGTAGTTGAAGTCTGCACCTGCTTTGTGTTGAATTCTTATTGTATGTTTAATGTTGTTATTTCCTTTCCACTTCCGTGTGCCCAAGCCGGTTTTCATCGTGTGCATGTATTTTCTTGTTTTAGCTCAAGGCAAGCTTCGAGGACTGCACGAAGGTATAGAATTATCTCAGTGTGTTCTCTCTAATTATTCACTCTGTGGTGGAGGTGTCCACGTCTTCATGCTCATCTTTTCCCAATGTATTGGCGATGTACAAAGCAAGAAGTAACGTGCACCATTGCAGCAATTTTGTTTTCTTTTTTGATTTCGTTTACTAACAAAAAGTTTGAATTGGCTTTAACAAACCTCTCTTCTCTCTCTCTCTCTCTCCCCTCTCTCTCTCTCTCTCTCCTCTCTCTCTCTCTCTCTCTCCTCTCTCTCTCTCTCTCTCTCTCCCACCCACTTTCTATCTGCCTGTATGTCTGCCTGTCTCTCTCACTGTCTTTCTCTCATGTATCAACAAAATGTTAACCATCGTAAATAACCATCTCCTGCCGTCTCTTTCAGAACTACTTATTCACCCACCCACCCTTTCTATCCCATTTCTGCCCCCCCCCCCCCCCCCATTTCCTTTTGACCCGCCCTCATCTTCTCTCCACTTACTTCTCTATGACCCCCTTGCCTTCCTTCCGTCATTAAATTTTAAAAAAAAAACGAAAGAAGAAAGAAAGAAAAAGCTACATGATCCTGGTCGACTCCTCTTTCTGTCTCTCTGTTGGTATGCAAGTCAGCAGCAATATGTTAGGCCGGCTATTTCGGGGAGTCATTTGGTCGTATTTGGAGAGCCACTGTCAAACTCTGAGAAAAGGTCGCGAAAGTAGTGCAGACGTGCTTTGAAGACTCCCTGGACCAGGAGGCTGGGGGAGCGGTGGGAGGGTGAGGGTGGTGGGAAGGAGGGGTGGGGGTGAGGGGGACAGGGACAGGGTGAGGCATAGGTGAGGATTCAAGTCAGAATAGGAGAAAAGAAGCCGTTTTCGTCTTGAAACACAGGAACAAGGTGTTGACTGGAAAAAGTAACAGAGGAAATGATCAACCTCTTTGCACAGAAAGGCACGTGATTGGTTCGTATGCTGGGAGGAGGAAGGGACTGTGAGTATTTTCCTTTTTTTTTCTTCGTTCTTTTCTCCTTGACAACCCCCCCCCTCCTCCTCCTCCCCCCCCCCCCCCCCGAATCCTCAGTCGTCACCTGCTTAGTGTTCTGTTCTTTTCTTCCTAAGCCTTTCTTTGAAAGAATAACCACGCACTGTAAATCAGAATTATGTTTTGATTTGGCAGGCTTCGGCCTGGTGGCCTTCTCTGTAAGAGCTGGGAGGAACATTAACCTTTCTTCCTTTCCTCTTACCTTCTTTCATCCTTGTCAACACCAGCCCCACCCCCTCCTCCTCATCTCCTCTCACCGGTCCTTAAAAAACTCTGTCTGTCTGCCTCTCTCTCTGTCTGTCTCTATCTCTCTCTTCTCTCTCTCTCTCTCTCTCCTTCCTCTCTTTCTCTCTAAATCTCTCTCTCTCTCTCTCTTCTCTCTCTCTCTCTCTCTCTCTCTTCTCTCTCTCTCTCTCTCTGAGCGCGCGCATGCACGGTGTATCTTCATTCAGTTCATTTTCTTTCTGTATATATGTACGCCTGTATATTTTGTTTAATTTTTAACTAATTTTTGTATTCTATGCTCTTTCTGTTCAGTAGAATTTGGATGTTGTGGATAGATGACCAAGAGCCGAGAATCGTACACATTGGTCAGCTTTTGATGTCCTTGCGCACAGGAAGAGCGGAGAATCGTACACATTGGTCAGCTTTTGATGTCCTTGCGCAGGAAGAGCGGAGATCGTTACACATTGGTCAGCTTTTGTAGTCCTTGCGCACAGGAAGAGCGGAGAATCGTGCACATTGGTTAGGTTTTGATGTCCTTGCGCAGAAGAGCGGAGAATCGTGCACATTGGTCAGCTTTTGATGTCCTTGCGCACAGGAAGAGCGGAGAATCGTACACATTGGTCAGCTTTTGATGTCCTTGCGCACAGGAAGAGCGGAGAATCGTGCACATTGGTTAGGTTTTGATGTCCTTGCTCGCGGGAAAACGTTAATGTGAGAGATATGGTTTAATGGAGAGATAAATGAACAGTATTTCAGTGGAAGCTTTCACCCTCTGTTGCCGTTTTGCTTGTCAAGTTGTTTATTGATTTTTTTATGTTGTTTGTGTTGTTGTATTTCTTTCAGGGGCTGTGTATTCCTATATGCCTACTGAAGTTGATTTGTTTTATCTTTCAGTTTGTTAGGTTGGTTGTTCTTGCATGCTAGCTGTGCTTCTTTCCATGTGTATTTTTCCTGTCTTCACTCGTGGGAAACTTGTTAATCAGACACATTCTGAGGACAAGAAAACAAAGCAAAACAAAGGCGTTTTTGTTTTAAACGTTCTTGGAACGTCAACATTGTTGGCATTTGAAATGGAAATTATAAGCATACATACGCAGCATGGTAATATATTACGGCACAGTTTGGGATTCCATGCTGAATTTACACCTCGGGCTTCGTGATGAGATTCACCAGATTGGACGAAGCATTTATGACGCCTTTGACTGGGAACAATCAATCGTAAGCCCATGTGCACAATCCACGGGTCTTGTACAAAAACCAGGAATCTATTTGCCACGTAAGCAAACCAGGGTCTAAGAGTATAAAGACCATCCATCTCAAATCAAAAGTAGGTCTTTTTTCTTTAAAGTCATCAATTCCTCTAAGGAAAATTAAGGTTCTGATATTATTCAGGACAACCACCGGATTTTTTTTCCTTAAGAATCCAGAGTTTTCCAAGGGACATTCTTTTGATGGAAAATAAGGATGTGAAATGGTCGATCTCCGATATTGTCTCATTCTTATAAGTTTCTTGTCGGACAGTCCCTTCCTTGTGTATTCAGTACAACCGAAGACTATAATTTCCCCAAGATAGTCCCTGGTACATGAAGCGACAGTGGCATGGTGACTTTCCCTTGGACAGCCCTGTTTTATCCATTGGACTCCAGGGTAACGATTTTCTTCTGGGCACTTCTTAGTTGTTGCGGTACAGCTCTGAAACGATCCGCACCGCCAGCTGGACTGTCAATGGCACAAATCATTCTGGGTTGCTGCATGACAATTCCGAGACTGTTGATCTGGCAGCTTAATTGTAAAAGACAGGAACAGGGTTCATGTCAGATCAAATGACTAGAGGTTTTCTCTGAAGAAGAATCTGTTTATTTGACTGCCACCCGTCACACCAAGTAGATTCAAAGATATAGTTTCTTTGCAAAGTCTGATTCTTCTGATATGCGTAAGAATCTAATTTCGTTTACAGTGATTTGTGAATATTCTAACGGAAATACTAAGAGTGATAAATTCACACAGGGCAGCTGTGGTCCGTCCATTACAAACAAGGCCGCGGACTAAAATCATTAGTAAAAAGATCCTCTTAATGGCAGAAATAATGAGTTTGATTTTCCCAGACACAAGGTAATAACTTTTTGAAACAAGGATCCAAAGTTTTCCGAGACTATACAGATACTAGAGTCCATTAGTAGAAACATGGATCCTGGTTTTCCCGAAGACAACGGACGATTCTTTCAATGGGACTGACGCTCATGCATTCTGTTGGTGGATGCCTGCGCCGTTCCAGAGGGAAAGGATGCGACATGTCGTTTGATCTGGTTCTTGTTTTCCGCCGTTGCGGTGATTTCGAGGGATTGATCATTTTGCTATTAGATCAGCCTGTGACAGTGGTGTTTTCATGATTGAGAACATGTGATTTCTTTCTCCCGAGTATGCGAAAACTGTGCGCGTGAATGTGAACAGATTGCTAAGAATGATAATATAGACGCTTTGTGCATGCCTTCAACATCGATTTGTTGTCTGATTAAGCCGACCACAGATAGACTATACCATATAATGATTAGAAATACCCATTATAAACTTGTTTTAGTTTGATGTGACTTTTTAACAGTGTGGTATGCATATTTTCAACAAATGCGAATTTGAACACGTTTGACAGTTTTTAATGTTCACAGACACATCTCTCTCACCTTGTGCCAGACTGAACATGTTTATGATAAAAGTCAGTGTAGGAAACATTGACGCGTTGTCGTAGATGTTTTTCAAATGTTTAATATGCGTAATAGCGCTGTAAAGATCGAGTGTTGATTGGGGAGGGGGGGGGGGGGGGGGGGGGGGGGGGGGGGGGGGGCAAGGCAAACAGAAAAGGTTGTCAGGCATACAACAAAAAGGAAAAGTAAAACACTGCGTATTGCTCACTGCTTCATTTTCTTTCGGGGCCGTGCGATTACCCTACTGTAAGAAACGTGGTCAGGAATGTTGGGGGGTGGGGGTGGGGGTGGGGGGTGGGGGTGGGGGGGGGGGGGGGGATCCGTTAATGCCGTTTGGCCGTGGTCCAAATTAAAGTAGAGCTTGAAATGTAGTTTGTTCACTGCCTTCATAGAATGGGTGTAATCAATACGTTTTCATGAGTGTGCGTGTGTTTTACACATGTATGCTTTTTACGAAAAATGTATATTCCGACTTCATGGTGCTCTTTAAGAAAATTATTCAGAAGACAGGAAAAAAGGAACTAAAAGCGATTGAGTTATAAACTTGCTGTCGTAGCCACAATAACTAAAAATGACAAAAAGTCAGAGCCAGCTGGTCTGTTGCCTTTTCATTATCACTGGCCCTCAGACAGCCCGTCATGCTGAACAGAATAACATTACAGTGGAGAGAACAACAAGGGGCGTCAGCTTCTCGGTGGGATTCAGACACGATGCTTCTCTCTGTCTGTGTCTGTGTCTGTGTCTGTCTGTCTGTCTGTCTGTCTGCTCTCTGTCTGTCTGTCTCTCTCTGTGTCTGTCTGCCTATCTCTGTCTGTCTGTCTCTCTCTCTCTCTCTCTCTCTCTCTCTCTCTCTCTCCCCTCTCTCTCTCTTCAGCAGAAAATTGCGTGAAAACGAAGACAGCACAAACAGACCGTGTGTGTGTGTGTGTGTGCGTGTGCGTGGTGTGTGCGTGCGTGTGCGCGCGCGCATGCAGAAAATGTGCTTTTTGCAGTTATAAAAATTGCAGTTTTTTTCCCCTTTTTAATGGAAACGAACACAGCTTCAGAAACAGGGAAGTATGATTGCTGGCAAATGAATCTAATTTGGAAAAGAACGCACCACTTCAAAAACAAGGGTATAATTTGTACTAAAATTACGGACAGAATTGAAAAAAAATCTGGAACCTGTAAAGAGGGTGAAATGGAAGGAAGGAAATATATTGAGGGGGTGGAGGCGAAGGAAGCCAGGACAGTGAAGGGGTGGAATGGAAGGAAGCCAGGACAGTGAAGGAGTGGAATGGAAGGAAGCCAGGACAGCGAAGGGGATATAATGGAAGGAAGCCGTGACAGTGAAGGGGTGGAGACGAAGGAAGCCAGGACAGTGAAGGGATATAATGGAAGGAAGCCAGGACAGTGAAGGGGTGGAATGGAAGGAAAGCCAGGGCAGTGAAGGGGATATAATGGAAGGAAGCCAGGACAGTGAAGGGGATATAATGGAAGGAAGCCAGGACAGTGAAGGGGATATAATGGAAGGAAGCCAGGACAGTGAAGGGGATATAATGGAAGGAAGCAGGACAATGAAGGGGATACAATGGAAGGAAGCCAGGGCAGTGAAGGGGATATAATGGAAGGAAGCCAGGACAGTGAAGGGGATATAATGGAAGGAAGCCAGGACAGTGAAGGGGATATAATGGAAGGAAGCCAGGACAGTGAAGGGGATATAATGGAAGGAAGCCAGGACAGTGAAGGGGTGGAATGGAAGGAAGCCAGGGCAGTGAAGGGATATAATGGAAGGAAGCCAGGACAATGAAGGGGATACAATGGAAGGAAGCCAGGCAATGAAGGGGATACAATGGAAGGAATCCAGGACAGTGAAGGGGATATAATGGAAGGAAGCCAGGACAGTGAAGGGGATATAATGGAAGGAAGCCAGGACAGTGAAGGGATATAATGGAAGGAAGCCAGGACAATGAAGGGGATACAATGGAAGGAAGCCAGGACAGTGAAGGGGATATAATGGAAGGAAGCCAGGACAGTGAAGGGGATATAATGGAAGGAAGCCAGGACAGTGAAGGGGATATAATGGAAGGAAGCCGGGACAGTGAAGGGATATAATGGAAGGAGCCAGGACAGTGAAGGGTGGAATGGAAGGAAGCCAGGGCAGTGAAGGGGATATATGGAAGGAAGCCAGGACAATGAAGGGGATACAATGGAAGGAAGCCAGGACAGTGAAGGGGATATAATGGAAGGAAGCCAGGACAGTGAAGGGGATATAATGGAAGGAAGCCAGGACAGTGAAGGGGATATAATGGAAGGAAGCCAGGACAGTGAAGGGGATATAATGGAAGGAAGCCAGGACAGTGAAGTGGTGGAATGGAACGGAAGCCAGGACAGTGAAGGGGTGGAATGGAAGGAAGCCAGGACAGTGAAGGGGATATAATGGAAGGTAGCCAGGACAGTGAAGGGGATATAATGGAAGGAAGCCAGGACAGTGAAGGGGATATAATGGAAGGAAGCCAGGACAGTGAAGGTGGAATGGAAGGAAGCCAGGACAGTGAAGGGGATATAATGGAAGGAAGCCAGGACAGTGAAGGGGATATAATGGAAGGAAGCCAGGACAGTGAAGGGGATATAATGGAAGGAAGCCAGGACAGTGAAGGGGATATAATGGAAGAAGCCAGGACAGTGAAGGGGATATAATGGAAGGAAGCCAGGACAGTGAAGGGGATATAATGGAAAGAAGCCAGGACAGTGAAGGGGATATAATGGAAGGAAGCCAGGACAGTGAAGGGGATATAATGGAAGGAAGCCAGGACAGTGAAGGGGATATAATGGAAGGAAGCCAGGACAGTGAAGGGGATATAATGGAAGGACGCCAGGACAGTGAAGGGGATATAATGGAAGGAAGCCAGGACAGTGAAGGGGTGGAATGGAAGGAAGCCAGGACATGAAGGGGATATAATGGAAGGAAGCAGGACAGTGAAGGGGTATAAAGAGGAAGCCAGGACAATGAAGGGGATACAATGGAAGGAAGCCAGGACAGTGAAGGGGATATAATGGAAGAAGCCAGGACAGTGAAGGGGATATAATGGAAGGAAGCCAGGACAGTGAAGGGGATATATGGAAGGAAGCCAGGACAGTGAAGGGGATATAATGGAAGGAAGCCAGGACAGTGAAGGGGATATAATGGAAGGAAGCCAGGACAGTGAAGGGGATATATGGAAGGAAGCCAGGGACAATGAAGGGGATATAATGGAAGGAAGCCAGGACAGTGAAGGGGTGGAATGGAAGGAAGCCAGGACAGTGAAGGGGTGGAATGGAAATAATTTGGATCATTGATCGGATTGCATTGGCAGACGAATTGTGTTTGACTTTTTGTGCCAGAGTCTGTCACTTGATTAATTGTGTTTTGGAGTTTTTGTGCCAGAGTCTATCACTTGATTAAGTTTAATGTACATTTTTAATCACTTTGTTTGGACATTGAATTGATGCGGTGCTCAAGGGTAGGGAACTGGCGTCATGTTGTGTATTGGAGTCTGTGTGGGCACTGGTAAGTTTCTTCACACCGTCCTAACTTCATCGTCAGCTGTGTGAAGATGTGGGTGGATCTTTGCTGTAGGTAGTAAATCTTTGATTGTGAGCCATATGTGTGCTACACATAGTAGGTCGAATTGGTTGTGTGTGTGTTGTGTGTGTGTGTGTGTGTGTGTGTGTGTGTGTGTGTGTGTGTGTGTGTGTGTGTGCGTGCGTGCGTGCGTGCGTGCGTGCGTGGTGCGTGCGTGCGTGCGTGTGTGTGAACTGTAGCATTTTCTCAACAATTACAAGGCTTGCAGAACAAAACGTGGTAGAGCAAGAACTAATGATGAGAGAATTCCAGCCAACTTCTGTCTGAAGATTTCACTGAATTGTAAACACTGTCGATGATCGATTAAACATTTTCAGCTATGTTTTCAGTATTGTAGAAAGAATCTATTATTCAAAATTTGCCTGTCTGTCTGTCTAACAACTAACTATGTATATTATATATATATATATATATATATATATATATATATATATATTATATATATATATAAAATCAGAGTTAAAAAGCCACTCAGAACTTTAAAAGTGCTCGACCATGTAGGGAGCGACATACCAGTTTAAAATAGGATTTTAAAAATCCTATTTTAAACTGGTATATATATATATATATATATATATATATATATATATTATATATAATATATTTATATATAAAATCAGAGTTAAAAAGCCACTCAGGACGTAAAAAGTGCTCAACCATTAAATCCTATTTTAAACTGGTATATATATATATATATATATATATATATATATATATATATATAATATAGTAGATTAGTGTGGTTAAAATACCCAAAATGATTTTGATAGTGCTTGACCCCTTGGGGAGCAACATTTGTTAAAATAGGTTTTTTAAAATAGAATCTACAAATTTGTTTCGAGCGCGTTGCGCTGTCATCCTGATGACAGCGCAACGCGCTTGAAACAAATTTGTAGATTCTATTTAAAAAAAAACCTATTTAACAAATATATATATATTATATATATATATTATATATATATATATTATATTATATAACAAACTAATAAATTCCAAGGATAAGCACCGAGCACCGGACATAAGAAGCAAGCTTTGTTTATAATTCAATATATATATATATATATATTTATATATATGTGTGTGTGTGTGTGTGTGTGTGTGTGTGTGTGTGTGTGTGTGTAGGTAGATAGATCGATTGATTGATTGATTGATTGATTGATAGATATAACAGAATCATAATGATTATTCTTGAATTAAGAGCCACGTCCACGTGATAGCTCTTAGGCAGTTGTGAATAAGACACAAAAGTTTTGTGAACGATGAGGATCGCGAATCGAATGTCTTATGTGGAAAGCCTGTCCCGACACGGAGGGGTCGTGTTTTACTGGCAGCCAGGCCGGCACCGCGCAGCGCTGTGTCGAATGTGTTCTCACCGTTTAGGCCATTAGGACAGAGAAAGATGTAAGAAATGGAATAAAGTTCGAATCCCACAGTTGTCCAAAATAGGATTGCAATCCATCTTGACGTGTTATCGTTCTGGTGGTTTGGTGTCGTGTTAGGTAGGTCACCTCTCGTACACATCCCACTCCACATCACGCCATCTTGGACATGTTAGGTAGTTACTCTCCCTAGGTAGGTACTCCCCCCTTCCCTCAATTGGATTAATTAACACCCCCCCCCCCCTCCTCCTTCCCCGTGTCTGCTATCACCTCTGGGTGGATGTGGACGTTAAAACCTGAATGTGACACGGACAGGGCCAGTCTCTATATGTCCCGTTTGAATGTTTTGGGGTTTTGTTTGTTTGTTTGTTTGTTTGTTTGTTTTCTTTTCTTTTTTTTCTTCTTTTCCTTTCTTACACCCATCGGCAGCCAAACTCTCATCTTTCCTGTCCCAACTCCTCCGACATCACTCTCCCCCCACCCTCCCCCCCCACCCTAACCCCTTTGCTGTCCCGTCATGGCCTATCCCATATTGTCGCTTCGATCCTGACTGGGACTCTCCCTGCCTCCCTCATGTGTGTCCTGACTGACTCTCCCTTATGTGTGTCCTGACTGACTCTCCCTGCCTCCCTCATGTGTGTCCTGACTGACTCTCATTCATGTGTGTCCTGACTGACTCTCCCTGCCTCCCTCATGTGTGTTCTGACTGACTCTCCCTGTCTCCCTCATGTGTGTCCTGACTGACTCTCCCTGTCTCCCTCAGTGTGTCCTGACTGACTCTCCTGTCTCCCTCATGTGTGTCCTGACTGACTCTCATTCATGTGTGTCCTGACTGACTCTCCCTGCCTCCCTCATGTGTGTTCTGACTGACTCTCATTCATGTGTGTCCTGACTGACTCTCCCTGCCTCCCTCATGTGTGTCCTGACTGACTCTCCCTGCCTCCCTCATGTGTGTCCTGACTGACTCTCCCTGCCTCCCTCATGTGTGTCCTGACTGACTCTCATTCATGTGTGTCCTGACTGACTCTCCCTGCTCCCTCATGTGTGTCCTGACTGACTCTCCCTGCCTCCCTCATGTGTGTCCTGACTGACTCTCATTCATGTGTGTCCTGACTGACTCTCCCTGCCTCCCTCATGTGTGTCCTGACTGACTCTCCCTGCCTCCCTCATGTGGTCCTGACTGACTCTCATTCATGTGGTCCTGACTGACTCTCCCTGCCTCCCTCATGTGTGTCCTGACTGACTCTCCCTGCCTCCCTCAGTGGTCCTGACTGACTCTCATCATGTGTGTCCTGACTGACTCTCCTGCCTCCCTCATGTGTGTCCTGACTGACTCTCCCTGCCTCCCTCATGTGTGTCCTGACTAACTCTCCCTGTCTCCCTCATGTGTGTCGTGACTGACTCCCTGCTCCCTCATGTGTGTCCTGACTGACTCTCCTGCCTCCCTCGTGTGTGTCCTGACTGACTCCTCATTCTGTGTGTCCTGACTGACTCTCCCTCCTCCCTCATGTGTGTCCTGACGACTCTCCCTGCCTCCCTCATGTTGTCCTGACTGACTCTCCTGCCTCCCTCATGTGTGTCCTGACTGACTCTCATTCATGTGTGTCCTGACTGACTCTCCCTGCCTCCTCATGTGTGTCCTGACTGACTCTTCCTGCTCCCTCATGTGTGTCCTGACTGACTTCCCGCCTCCCTCATGTGTGTCTGACTGACTCTCCCTGCCTCCCTCATGTGTGTCTGACTGACTCTCCCTGCCTCCCTCATGTGTGTCCTGCTGATCTCCCTGCCTCCCTCATGGTGACCTGACTGACTCTCCCTGTCTCCCTCATGTGTGTCCTGACTGACTCTCCTGCCTCCTCATGTGTGTCCTGACTGACTCTCCCTGTCTCCCTCATGTGTGTCCTGCTGACTCTCATCATGTGTGTCGTGACTGACTCTCCCTGCCTCCCTCATGTGTGTCCTGGCTGACTCTCCCTGCCTCCCTCATGTGTGTCCTGACTGACTCTCATTCATGTGTGTCCTGACTGACTCTCCCTGCCTCCCTCATGTGTGTCCTGACTGACTTCCCTGCCTCCCTCATGTGTGTCCTGACTGACTCTCCCTGTCTCCCTCATGTGTGTCCTGACTGACTCTCATTCATGTGGTCGTGACTGACTCTCCCTGTCTCCCTCATGTGTGTCCTGACTGACTCTCCCTGCCCCTCATGTGTGTCCTGACTGACTCTCCCTGTCTCCCTCATGTGTGTCCTGACTGACTCTCCCTGCCTCCCTCATGTGTGTCTGACTGACTCTCCCTGCTCCCTCATGTGTGTTCTGACTAACTCTCCCTGTCTCCCTCATGTGTGTCCTGACTGACTCTCCCTGCCTCTGCATTGTTTGTTTCTGTGTCGCCTTTGTCTGCCCGTTTCGTTCCACCAACCTCCCTCCTTCTGTCTCTCCCTCTCCCACCCCCCCCGCCCCACCCACCACCTCCTCCCACTCTTCGACCCCGCCTGTGAACGTTCCCAATTCCCACAGACACTCGCTTACATTCCTCGGAGCTGGAAGAGAGCGTGTCGCAGACGAAGCGGTTCTAAGCCGTTTAAAGGGCTTTCACAGTAATATCACTTGGCTTTTAGAGGGCTTCCGTTAGCGTTGTGACTGGACCACGTAGACAGACAGAGAAGGGCGGTAAGGTGGACATAGAAATGGGGAGGAAGTGAGGGGGCATTTGTGATGATGATGATGATATTGTTGACGGTGACAAAAAACAGAGTGGTCATTTTCTGATTGTGTGGGAGGGACTGGGAAAGGGGAATTCATGTAGTTCTTTGAAGAGTGAGTTAGGGAATAACACTGCGGGGAGGGGGTGGGGTGGGGTGGGGTAGGGAAGAGGAGTTGGGGCGGGTGTGATTCGTCTTGTCTCCGTCTTGATTTCTAAACAGCATTTCGTATCGTTTCTCTCGTTTCTGTTTTGTATTATTCTCTCTCTCTCTCTCTCTCTCTCTCTCTCTCTCTCTCTCTCTCTCTCTCTCTCTCTCTCTCTCTCTTCCCCCCCCCCTCTGTGTATGTCTGTATGTTTGTCTCTGGTTCTATATAGATAGAGGCTGCTGTACGTCACTATAGAATTAACTAGGTAAAAAAAAAACACCCAGCCAAAACACACCACAGCAACAACATTAACGGCAACAAGACAAGAAGAAAACCTCTTCCTGAGAGAGATGCCTCGAGTTGCCCCCTCTGGCCCTCAGTCCACACCCTGAGGGAGACTAAAAGCCTGGGGAAAGAGAGAGGTGCATCAGCAAACCCTGTGCATTGAAAACCATCCGCAAACCTGTGCATTGAAAGCCATCAGCAAAGCCTGTGCATTGAAAGCCATGAGCAAAGCCTGTGCATTGAAAGCCATCAGCAAACCTGTGCATTGAAAGCCATCAGCAAAACCTGTGCATTGAAAGCCATCAGCAAAGCCTGTGCATTGAAAGCCATCAGCAAAGCCTGTGCATTGAAAACCATCAGCAAACCCTGTGCATTGAAAGCCATCAGCAAACCCTGTGTATTGAAAGCCATCACACACCCTGTGCATTGAAAGCCATCAGCAAACCCTGTGTATTGAAAGCCATCACACACCCTGTGCATTGAAAGCCATCAGCAAACCCTGTGTATTGAAAGCCATCACACACCCTGTGCATTGAAAGCCATCAGCAAACCCTGTGTATTGAAAGCCATCACACACCCTGTGCATTGAAAGCCATCAGCAAACCCTGTGTATTGAAAGCCATCACACACCCTGTGCATTGAAAGCCATCAACAAACCCTGTGCATTGAAAGCCATCAGCAAAGCCTGTGCATTGAAAGCCATCAGCAAACCTGTGCATTGAAAGCCATCACACTCCCTGTGCATTGAAAGCCATCACACTCCCTGGCCATGGCCTACAGGCTGCAGACACTTCCCTTCACGCCCAGTAACAATACGGCCAACCAGGTTCGCGGCACGCTCGCACGCACGCACGCACCACACACACACACACACACACACACACACACACACACACACACACACACACACAGGGCGCATCGTGAAGAGTCTCCCCCCCCACCCACCCCCCCCCCCCCCCCCCCCCCAGAAAAAACAAAAGAAACAAAAACAAAAACAACAACAACACAACAACCAAAAACAACAAAACCCACACACAACCAACCAACCAAACAAGAAACATACTTTGTTCCCCCCTCCCCCCCCCCTCTCTCTCTCTTTTCCCCCCGCCCGCTAGTCTCCTGTCACCATGTCCTGGCACGCGCACTTTCTCTGGCCTCATATAACCTGTGAACGTTTGTTTGCGTGCAGCAGACAGTGAGAGTGGAAGGGGTTTGGGTCAAACTGTCCAGATCCAGCTTTTGACCTTTCAGCTACTGCACGGCTGTTCGCACGCTACGGGGGGCAAAGAAGGGATTGGGGGAGGGGGAGATGACTGGAGTAGCAAGCGGAAAGTCGAAGGCGATGGATGAGGGAAGTCGAGGGGTGGGGGTGGGTGGGCCTGTGTGTGAACTGAGGAGTTGTTATGTTTTTATTCTGACAGGTTATAAAAATCAAAGCAAAATGAAGTCTTGTCTTGTGAACACTGTAATGGTTGGCGTGTCATGAGGGGCTTCCTAAGGGAGAGCAATTAGCGAAACATTCGACGGCAGTGGATGATTTTAACCACAAGCATTTGAACTATTTCTCGGTTTGACAGCTTTTATTTTGTTTTGTTTTGGTTTGTTGGTTGTTTCTACATTCATCTACGCGCTCGCACACACACACACACACGCACGCACGCACGCACGCACCACACACACCAACACACACACACACACACACACACACACACACACACACACACACACACACACACACACCCCACATGCGCGTGTGCGCGCGCACAGGAATGCAGACTGCAAACGTGCGCACGTACACAAACTCACGCATGCATGTGTGTGTGTGCGCGAGCGCGCGCGCGCACACACACACACACACACACACACACACACACACACACACACACACACACTTAAATAATCCTAAGTTCAGACCAGTGGACACTGTTAATCCTCATGGATTTCTGTCCTAATTCATGGCCATCTACGGTTCTGTCCTTTTGCATTTCCACCTTTTGAGTTGTGGACAAATTTTTTAGTTTACTAGTCTATGTCAACTTTTGATTTCTTTCCCTTCACTAAGTTCACTTGTTTGTTTGTTTGAGACTGTGTTCCCTATTGCTTGGGCATTTACTCGATTTTTTTTTTTTTGGGGGGGGGGGTTCTTTTTCACGTGTGTATCAGTGTTTTTGAGCCGGCAGGTAACGAGGGGCCAGAAGCAGGCCTGGTACGCTCCTAGCAGGAGTGTCACAGCTGTCGCTTGCTGGTTCCACAATGGAGTGGATTAGAGCACCACAAGAATCGGATTTCCTCTCGTGCCCCCTTCCCTTTGACGCAAGCTTGCCGTTTACAGTTATATATTTTAACCGGAAAGTACAGGCATTTTGGTGTGTGTGTGTGTGTGTGTGTGTGTGTGTGTGTGATTTATCATCATCATCATCATCATCATCATCCATAGTCACGAGTTGAGAGTATTGATTTATTTGGCTTCTAAGCGTACATTCGGGTAATTGTTGAGTCTGGCCGTTTTGCATCTGCAGTGTGATTTACCCTACGAAACAGAAGATTCTATCAAGCTTGTAGGGTTTGAGGCTCTGAACAAAAATCATTGGAGTTTTGAGCTGACACGGCAACGTTTGCTGCTTGTTGAGAGAGAAGGGGGGAGAGAGAGAGAGGGGAGGGGGGGGGGGGACTGAGTTCTCTCAGCGGTTGGCCATGGCAGGCTTAATTTAGGCTTAGAAGTCGAAAGTACTGTAATGAAACATTTGTCTGTTCATTTCGGATTGGGGGCAACGGTGTTACCCGTGGAGGAAGAATACGGTGGGGAAGCGTATCATTGATAAATACAGTTTCATTAGAATTAAGTTTTAAGAAAACTAATTTAAAAGAAAAGCTTTATTGCACAGATCTATTGATACAAAGACTAATAATGCTGATTTTTGTTTGTTTTCTAGGACATCCAACTGATTTCTAACGTTGGTGCCTAGGGGGCTGATGAAGGAATATTAATTTTGATATTTGAGGAGATTAAGGTTAGGAGTTTTAGGAGTCTGTGTGTGTGTGCGAGAGAGATAGAGACGGCGTGTGAAGGTGGGGGAGGGGAGAGGTTAATTGTTTTTTTCATCCAAATGAAGCAATACAACATCTAAAGACATGTAGGGCTTATAGATCGGGGGGAGGAAATTGTAGAGGAATCTGGATGAGTATATGGACCCCAGAATGTTTTGGTGTTGGAAGAAAATCGGTCGCTAGCCAGGCGACAATCTATCGGTTCTTTCCTGCTCTACAAGACCAGGCAACAAACCATCAGCGCTTTCCTAATCCACACGACCAGATGAAAGTCGATAACTTCTTCCATGCTCTTCACAGCAGACTGGACGCCTTATATACACGCTGCTACGGGAGGTCAAAGTTGAGATAAAATCGGAAATGAAATGAGGTAGGGAACAGTAAACGATAAACAGTAAACAAGTAGGGTATGTTTTGCTCCCATAAGGAAACCTAACACAAAGTAACTTTTATTCAAGACTGGCACAGCCTTTTAAACTTGAATAAAGTCAGACAAATACATTGACGAACAATCTAATAGTGGGGGAAAAACAAGCGCAGGCCAACAACTGAACTGTCTGGCAAAGATTTGGACTTGAGGGGAGGGGAGAGGGTTTGAAGATGGAGAAACTGGGAAAATGAAATTAAAAAAAAAAAAAATGTTACAGATATGAAAACTCTTCTCTAGCTGCATAAGGGAACCATCGCAATCCCTTTTGAAGGCAGATATATTTGTGTTGCCTGCTCCGAGGCCTTTCGCCCGCTGGATCGGGACTCATCAGGGAAACACGGCTGGTTGTGTCTGCGCTCCCGGCGTCAAATAGAGACACACCACAGTCCATAATACTGTGGTGTTCTCGCCACCATGGGTGCAAAAAAGAATCCAATAGCACCCCCAGAGCAGCCAGCGAAAAGTAGTAAATGCAACCAAACGAAAGTGTGGGGAGGAAAAAAAGTTGCTGTAAAACTAAAGACATTATGCAAATAATATAAAATGTAGGGGACAGTCTTTGAGCCTACGCCTGAGGATCCACCCAAAGATGCAAGGGAGATCAAAAGACAAACACACAGACGGACAGAAACAAATACAAATAACCTCAATTTAATCAAAGCAAAATCGGAAATGAAATGAGGTAGGGAACAGTAAACGATAAACAGTAAACAAGTGGGGTATGTTTTGCTCCCATAAGGAAACCTAACACAGAGTAACTTTTATTCAAGACTGGCACAGCCTTTTAAACTTGAATAAAGTCAGACAAATACATTGACGAACAATCTAATAGTGGGGGAAAAACAAGCGCAGGCCAACAACTGAACTGTCTGGCAAAGATTTGGACTTGAGGGGAGGGGAGAGGGGAGTTTGAAGATGGAGAAACTGGGAAAATGAAATTAAAAAAAAAAAAAATGTTACAGATATGAAAACTCTTCACTTGCTGCATAAGGGAACCATCACAATCCCTTTTTGTCTCCCTGATGAGTCCCGATCCAGCGGGCGAAAGGCCTCGGAGCAGGCAATACAAATATATCTGCCTTCAAAAGGGATTGCGATGGTTCCCTTATGCAGCAAGTGAAGAGTTTTCATATGTGTAACATTTTTTTTTTTTTTTTTTTTTTTTAAATTTCATTTTCCAGTTTCTTCATCTTCAAACTCCCCTCTCCCTCCCTCAAGTCCAAATCTTTGCCAGACAGTTCAGTTGTTGGCCTGCGCTTGTTTTTCCCCACTATTAGATTGTTCGTCAATGTATTTGTCTGACTTTATTCAAGTTTAAAAGGCTGTGCCAGTCTTGAATAAAAGTTACTCTGTGTTAGGTTTCCTTATGGGAGCAAAACATACCCCACTTGTTTACAGTTCAAAGTTGAGATATTTGGTCGACTGTGTAGTGGAGACAAAATGTTTGAAAAACGCATCGCCATTTTGGGGATAGACATTTATATCACTTAATTTATCTGTTTTATCTAAATTTATCTGTTTGTATTTTTTTTCTTTTGTTTCTGATCGGTTAAGAATTGCAGGGGAATGCCAGTCGACCTCAGCACGATCGTATCTGCTTTCTGAGAATTTTGGTAACCACGTAGTAAATTTAATGTATATTTTGTAAACAGCTTCCGGTTTTTTTTTTGCTCCCCCCCCCCCCTTTTTTTTTTTCTCATGACAAATCCCAGGCAGGAAAAATCTGGTTGTGTCTGGATTTGGCTTGGCATGAAGAGAAGTGGCGGTAAAGAAGTGGTAGGTATGCGCACACACGCGCGCGTGACGAGCATGCGGCGGGGTGATGGATCGGAGGAAGGGGACTGTTGGATGCAGAGAGCGGTGAAGAGACTCCCTTTCCGTTGGTCTGGCATCATCAACTCGCCTTGCTTTCCGCCTGTCCAGACCCCCCCACTCCTTGCCTCTATCTGTCTCCTCAAGGGTGCTGTTCCACCATTGGTTTCATCCTGGTGTGTGCCAGTGTGCTTGTAGAAGACGAACACACACACACGTTTTTGTGATTGTTTTTTTTTAGTTTTAGTGTCAACAAGGAGGCATCCTGGGCATCATTTGGCGGGTACCAGTCCCATCATGCGCTGTACCTTGTCTGGTCGTTAATGCACGAGGCCGTAATGCTCAAGGGTTATAGACGAAGAGTTGAATTAATGAGTAGATAAGAAAAGAGTAGAGAAGAAAGATTATAGAAAACCTAGCAGAGCCTGACCTAGCACAATTACCTAACGTGTTGTGTAGTATAGGCCTTGAGTATCTAGTTTATAATTATGGCCTGCACCTCCACAGTAGGGGAGAGAGAGAGAGAGAGAGAGAGAGAGAGAGAGAGAGAGAGAGAGAATGAGAATGAGAATCACGGACATAGACGGGGAAGAGCGCGTGCTTGCTTGAGTATGTTTTGAGTAAGAATCAATGATTCCTAGACGTTCTGTGTTTCGTCGTCTTCAGAAGTCTTTCAGAGTGGCAGGATGCAGGGTACACGGTCTGATGGACCTAACTAACCCCAAAGCTCTGATATCTGTCTCCATCACATAGTGATTTTTCTCAGGTGATACCAGACATTGATCTCATAGACCTAACTAACCCCGAAGCCTCTGATTATCTGTCTCCATCACATAGTGATTTTTCTCAGGTGATACCAGACATTGATCCCATGGGCTTGTCAGGGATGCTTTTTGAGATCCTGGGCGGAACCTATCCATTAGTTTAATCTGTCTGCCTCTTTTTGTCTGCCTGTCTCAGTCTGTCTGTCTGTCTGTCTGTCTCTCTTTTCTCTCTCTCTCTCTCTCTCTCTCTCTCTCTCTCTCTCTCTCTCTCTCTCTCTCTCCCTCCCGCCCCCCCCCCCCTGTCTGTCTGTATGACGGTGTGTCTGTAGTGGGTAGGAATGGGAGATGGGAGGTTGATAAGATGGATGGTGAAGTTTTTGAAATATTTCTTTGTCTCCTCGATAAGCAAGAGGGGGACGGAGGTGTGCTGAAAAGTGCAAAGTTTAAAAAAGTGACATGCTCTGTCTGTCTCTCTCTCCTCTCTCTCTCTCCCCTCTCTCTCTCTCTCTCTCTCTCTCTCTCCTCTCTCTCTCTCTCTCCGCGCGAGCTCATGTTTATGCGCGTGCGTGTCTGTGTATGTCCCCATACGTTGTGTGTGTGTGTGTGTGTGCGCGTGCGTGCGTGCGTGCGCGTGCTGGGGTGCATATGTGCTTGCATGCGAGCATGCGTGCATGTGTGTGCGCGCGCGTTCGCATGATTGTGTGTTGTGCGCGTGCACGCGTGTGTGTCCATGTGCATGTGCGTGTATGTGTGGTGTGTGTGTGTGTGTGTGTGTGTGTTGAGTGATGAGTGCGCGCATATTTATGTCCATGTGTGTGAGTTGTGTGGTGTGTGTGTGTGTGTGTGTGTGTGTGTGTTGTGTTAGAAAAACAGAGAGAGGGAGAGTGTGTGGATGTGTGTAAGTGTGTGTGTCCTCATCATGTCTGTACCTGCACCCCCAGTCCCATTTTGATTTCTGTTGCCTGCTTCTCTCTCTTTTCTCTCTCTCTCTCCCCTCTCCTCTCTCTCTCTCTCCTCTCTCCCTCTCTCTCTCTCTCTCTCTCTTCTCTCTCTCTCGTCTGTGTCTCGCTCTGTCTCTCTCTTTTTACCCTCCCCATCCCTCCACTTTTTATCACCTGACTGTCTGGCACTGCACCCTCTTTCTGTCTGTGCTGTGGCTGTCTGTGCTGTGGCTGTCGTGCTGTCTGCATGGTGATGGGGGAAGGAAGGACAGCCCCAGTTTACCTGGTTCCCAGAGCCGGGTAATGATGCCCCGCAACCAAGACAGTCAGCGCCACTGAAGATCCGGGGTGGAGGGGGGGTGGGGGGGGGGGGGGGGGGCAAACCTGATTGGACGGGCCGTCACCCGTCCCTCCCTCCCGTCTCCCCTTGCATCTTCCTCTCCCGCCCGTGTAGCCTCTTGCTCGTGTATCTTCCTTGAGTGGGGTTTGTTTTGGGGGTATCACGGATGACTTGCTCAACACTGTCCCTCATGACTCTGTCGCCCTTCTTCCCTTCAGCCTTTTGAGAGATGTCATGGCTTTATTGCACAGATCTGTCGATACAAAGACAAATAATACTTGAGTTTTGTTTGTTCTCTTTGTTTTGTTCGTTTGTTTTCAGTCCCTGATGTTTCCCTCCCACCTGCCTCTTTGGCTGAAGGTGCCTCTTCTCCGTCCTCTGGCTATGTCACAGTGGATAGTTCCTGAGTGATTGACAAGAATGTGCCGCTCTCCGTCCTCTGGCTATGTCACAGTGGATAGTTCCTGAGTGTTTGACAGAGTGTGCCGCTCTCCGTCCTCTGGCTATGTCACAGTGGATAGTTCCTGAGTGTTTGACAAGAGTGTGCCGCTCTCCGTCCTCTGGCTATGTCACAGTGCATAGTTTCTGAGTGATTGACAAGAGTGTGCCGCTCTCCGTCCTCTGGTTATGTCACAGTGGATAGTTCCTGAGTGATTGACAAGAGTGTGCCGCTCTCCGTCCTCTGGCTATGTCACAGTGGATAGTTCCTGAGTGATTGACAAGAGTGTGCCGCTCTCCGTCCTCTGGTTTTGTCACAGTGGATAGTTCCTGAGTGATTGACAGTGTGTGCCGCTCTCCGTCCTCTGGCTATGTCACAGTGGATAGTTCCTGAGTGATTGACAGTGTCTGCCTCTTCTCCGTCCTCTGGCTATGTCACAGTGGATAGTTCCTGAGTGTTTGACAGAGTGTGCCGCTCTCCGTCCTCTGGCTATGTCAGTGGAGGGTTTCAGCGTCGTCAAGCGTTTCTCTTCCCCATATCCACGCCACCAGCACTGGGCGTCACTGTCCACTTGGTGCCATTCATTGAGGGGCGGCGCCCAGGGATTCGGGTAGTGCATCTCAGCACCTTTCATTGAGGGGCGGTGCCCAGGGATTCGGGTAGTGCATCTCAGCACCTTTCATTGAGGGGCGGCGCCCAGGGATTCGGGTAGTGCATCTCAGCACCTTTCATTGAGGGGCGGCGCCCAGGGATTCGGGTAGTGCATCTCAACACCACTAGCTCTCCGGGAAAGACTGGAGACGGACAGTTTTCCTGGCCATTTCCGAACCGATGGTTCTTTCCATCCAATATTAAGGTTAAAGAAAGTGACAATTATAGGGGTGAGGTTAAAGAAAGTGACAATTATAAGGGTGAGGTTAAAGAAAGTGACAGTTATAGGGGTGAGGTTAAAGAAAGTGACAATTATAGGGGTGAGGTTAAAGAAAGTGTAATTGTAGGGGTGAGGTTAAAGAAAGTGACAATTATAGGGGTGAGGTAAAAGAAAGTGTAATTACAGGGGTGAGGTTAAAGAAAGTGACAATTATAGGGGTGAGGTTAAAGAAAGTGACAATTATAGGGGTGAGGTTAAAGGAAAGTGACAATTATAGGGGTGAGGTTAAAGAAAGTGACAATTATAGGGGTGAGGTTAAAGAAAGTGACAATTATAGGGGTGAGGTTAAAGAAAGTGACAATTATAGGGGTGAGGTTAGGAGATAAGATAAGATAATGTTGCTTATAGCCCAGCCGACCGCAAAGGGCCACATCAGGGCTGGGGGCGTGAAGTTAAAGAAAGTGACAATTATGGGGATGAGGTTAAAGGAAAGTGACAATGATAGGGGTGAGGTTAAAGAAAGTGTAATTGTAGGGGTGAGGTTAAAGAAAGTGACAATTATAGGGGTGAGGTAAAAGAAAGTGTAATTACAGGGGTGAGGTTAAAGAAAGTGACAATTATAGGGGTGAGGTTAAAGAAAGTGACAATAGGGTGAGGTAAAGAAAGTGACAATTGTGGGTGAGGTTAAAGGAAAGTGACAATTATAGGGGTGAGGTTAAAGAAAGTGTAATTATAGGGGTGAGGTTAAAGAAAGTGACAATTATAGGGGTGAGGTTAAAGGAAGTGTAATTATAGGGGTGAGGTTAAAGAAAGTGACAATTATAGGGGTGAGGTTAAAGGAAGTGTAGTTATAGGGGTGAGGTTAAAGAAAGTGACAATTACAGGGGTGGAAAAGGTAAGAAAACAAATTAACGAAGCTGTCCGATTTCAAGAGGTCAGCGCGATGCTTCATCGACGGACCAAAGCTTTTTTTTTTTCTTTTTTTGTAAGGGGAGGTGGATGGTACGAAAGGGAATCTTTTTTCCAAGACTGGAAAGGGTGGAAGTGGTTGGAAATGTAGAGAGCGAGCGGTTAAGACAGAGAGAGGGAGCGAGACAGAGAGAGAGAGAGAGAGAGGGGTGTGTGTGTGTGAAGAAAATGAGTGAGCTTGGGTTAGATTTTCCCCTTGAAACGTATGGAAGGGGCTAGTGAAAGGTGAAGGTAAGGGAATGGGTGGATGGGAAGAAAGAAAGGGAGCAGGTGTTCCTGTCAGTCTGTGACCCTTAACTCACCAGGGCTGGGCCATTGGCCTTGAGAGGACAACTCAGGAAGTGGGATTGGGAGGGAAGTTACGGGGCCTTCCGTCCTGAGGATGTACGCTTTGATCAGATCCCCGAGTTGCTCTTATCCCGTGTCGATTTCTGACTCGTCAAATCAGGGGGTCTGGGGGACGTTGTCTGCGTCATTATACAATGATGCTTTTTCATGTCCGGTTCAACTGTTAAATGAGTGTGGAGACTGGTTGGCATGGCTATCATTACCATCAGATTAGCAGCAGCACCACTGCCGCCGCCACACCACCACCCACCACCATCATGACCATCGTCTTTCTTTTCATTTTTAGTTAATTGGCGCTGTTCTTTAATTTCCTCCTCTCGCTCATTCTGTTTCTTTATGCCGCATCTCCTCTATCTTCACATGTTGCCATGACTGTGTGTGGGGCAGCGAACACGCCTATCTGTTCGTGACATGTACAGCAGTGCACCAAAGGACACGACCTCAACTAGCTATCATTCGCCTTCTCCCTCCCTCCCTCCCTCCCTCCCTCTCCTCTCTCTCTCTCTCTCTCTCTCTCTCTCTCTCTCTCACACACTCCTCTCTGTCTCTTCTCTCTCTCTCTCTCTCTCTCTCTCTCTCTCTCTCTCTCTCACTCACTCACACACTCACTCTCTGTCTGTCTTCTCTCTCTCTCTCTCTCTCTCTCTCTCTCTCTCTCTCTCTCTCTCTCTCTCTCTCTCTCTCTGCGGAGAAAAGTTGGTTGTAGAAAGTCATCGACAGTCACATGAAAACTATGCGAACAGATAGAACAAAGAAGAAAAAGACAAAAGGTTTGCAGTGCTTTAGACACTGGCGTACAGCAAACACTCAATGCAGTCAGTCAATATAATTGTAAGAGACGTCTTGAAAACATGTTACCAGTAACGCGCCATAAGTCTCACAGATTCTGAAATACATTCACGATCATCTTAGTAAATGCACCCTGGAAACTGTGCGTGACACGCAGATAATTTTATGTATCTGTATTAAGAAGCAGTGGTTTATTTTGAGAGAGAGAGAGAGAGAGAAGAGAAGAGAGAAGAGAGAGAAGAGAGAAGAAGAGAATCAGTCCATATGAAACTGGGACCAGTTAACCACGAAATCGCCTCCACCAGAGAGGTTTTGTTGTCGCCCTTGGCCTCCCCCCTCCTTCCCCCCTCCACACACACCGTTGGATGGCTAATTGATTGGTCAGCAAGATGTTGGGTGAAAACCATAGAACCGTTGTCAAGAAAACGTAGTGGCACCCCAGATGGAATGTAGCGCAATAAGGCACCATGACCTTCTGTAGGTGACCCGGATCAAAGGGGCAGACCCAGGGTCTGTTTCAACAGGACAGCGCAGAAACTGTTGAACCAGTGGGCAGGAAACTCCGTGAAAAGATGGAAGTGTGGTTCAAGCACGAATCCTTGACCTGTTGATGGGGAATCTGGATTAGGGG
This sequence comes from Conus ventricosus, assembly GCA_018398815.1. NCBI lineage: Eukaryota > Metazoa > Mollusca > Gastropoda > Neogastropoda > Conidae > Conus > Conus ventricosus. The sequence goes on from CM031601.1 coordinate 13,256,999, forward strand.
GCGGATCCAGAACCCAGTCGGCCCGATAACACGGAAACGAGCGAATCAGCTTCAGCAACACTAGGTGAAAGGAGGAGCGGGTCCCACAGAGGCGGCTTGGCGTTTTGCTGCGGGATCTGCGCTGGGGATCTGGATCAGAGGGCGGGTCCAGGATCCGTTTGATCTCGGCGGAGGTCTCTGCTCTCCTGAATGCCCATCTGGTCCAGCGCTTGAACGAACCAGCCTCCCGTCTTGTGAGTGGTCGTTCATGCCAATGTCCAGAAGTCAGGCAGGAGGAATCGTCTTGCTTCTTCTTCCTTTTCTGTGTTTCATTTCATTTCGTTTAGTGTGTTTTGTTGATTTGATTATTGATGTACTTGGTCTTGCAGGTCTGTCACGGAAAGGAGCCAGCCCGGTGAGCGCCGACGACGCTGCCGCCACCTCCTCCACCACCACCTCCTCCTCCTCCTCCCCCTCCTCCGCAGACCCGGCACGCCTGGTGGCCAGCCCGGCCCCTCCCAGCAAGTGCATGCTGGTGCTGTCTGGCGGCGAGGGCTACGTGGATTTCCGGATGGGTAACGAGTCGCTCCATCGTGCGTTACTCTTTCTCTTTTTTCTTCGTTGTCTTCCCCTCCGACTCTGTGTTGTGCTGGTGTTTGCTGGTGGGTTTTGTTTTGTTTGTTTTGTTGGTTTTTGTTGGGTTTTTTTTTTTTGGTCAATATTGTCGCTGACTGTCACTTGATGGAGTGATTTGTGGTTAGGTGTGCGCGGTTTTTTTTTTGTTTTTTTTTAAACAGTCAACATCGTTGTTGGCTTGCCACTTGATGGAGTGACTTGTGGTTTGGCGTGCGCGTGGTTTGTGTGTGTGTGTGTGTGTGTGTGTGTGTGTGTGTGTGTGTGTGTGTGTGTGGTGAGTGCGTGTGGTGTGTGTGTGTGTGTGTGTGTGTGTGTGTGTGTGTGTGTGTGTGTTTGCGCACGCGCGTGCGTGTGCGTGCGTACATGCGTGTGTGTGTCCGTCCAGAAATGCGTGCTATTAGTTCGTGAGAAGGGGGAAAGGGGGGTGGTGGGAGTAGGTTGTCTGATGGAGAAATAGTTTGTTCCTTTTTTTTCATCCTGCAGAGAGCAGGCACGCACGCACGCACGCACGCACGCGCGCGCGCACACGCACACACACACACACACACACACACAGAGAGAGAAGAGAGAGAGAAGAGACGAGAGAGAGAGCACGTCACAAACTCCAGCATCAGATTAGCCAAGAAGTCATCCCTGAGGCTGTTTTAGATTGAAACAAATGACGGTGTTTTTTTTCAGCGGAATTCGCTGACATGGCAGTCAGAACTAAATTTAGCGACAATGCCAAAACTCCTAATTGACACGGTGGAATGCCCAGTTTTCGAAGGCTCTGATTTTGGATGGATGATTGAAAAAAAAAAAGTATTATTAGTGACATTAGCCCAGATGTTTCTGCAGCATAGCCCATCTTCAGCCCACCCGTTGCAGGTCAAACAGTAAGCCAACCAGTCCTTCCTGGTGAATCGGCGCAGAAGCCGTGTTCAGGCTACTTCACGCGGCAAATGACAATCATGTGGAAAAAAAATCCCCTTGAAACGAAACAATGGAATGTCAAATAATTGGACGTTTGAGGTTGGGAGTGAATGCTTTCACATACTCCAGCGGGCCAGCTGCCCGCGCGAATACTTCATCTTGGTTGTTCTCTACATTGGATCAAATTGTATCGCTTTTTAAAATTTATTTATTTATTTATTTATTTATTTTTTTAAAATAGCGAACATGAATAACATCATCGCCAACAAACCTTAAAAAGACATGAAGAAAGGAAGACTGGGGATGGAGATGGGGGTGGGGTGGGAAGAATGATGATGCAAAAAGGCAACAACAATCAAAAGGAAAGAAATGAGGCACACGGAGAAAAGAAAGAACAATCAGACAGACAGACAAAGAAACAGACCAACCTAACAACAACAACATGCAGAGATAGTGAAAGAAATAGATGAGCTTGTAAATGGAAAGGAGCATCAAACGGAAGAATGGGTGAAACGCGAGGAGGACGAATGGTTGGGGGAAAACAGTAGGTGGACACAGAGGAGGACGGAATGGTTGAGGGAACAGTTGGTGGACACAATACAGAGGAGGACGAGAAATTTAAGATAAGATAAGATAATGTTGCTTATAGCCCAGCCGACCGCAAAGGGCCATATCAGGGCTGTCACCACTTTAAAAATCACTCCCATCATATAAAAAAAATTTAAAAAAAAACAAAAAACAAACCACTTTCATACATCTCATTAAATGACATCGCCCTACAAACGCACCAGAAACTTTTGTTAAAAATCTTTCTGCCGTAAAATCTTAAATTCAGATGAAAAATGTTAATCTCTCTCAAAAACTCAAGGATCACATCGGCGGGACATCCTGAACAGGATCTTCATGGACTCCGCTGTTTAAAATGTTTTTTGTCTCACATCGTGCAAGTCCCAACACTCTAAAAGAACATGTTTCATTGTGAGTGGCGCATGACGGGAAATGCACCACGGAGCTTCTTCACTCTTTAAAAGGTAAGCATGGGTAAAAAAACGAATGGCTGGTGTGCAGCCGGCACAGAAACCGTTTCTTTTTACGACCTCCCACTTTGGATGGGGGAAGTCCTTAAAGGGTTTTTGGAGGGATCTGAAAGAGTTTTGTTACTCGTCTGTGGTTCCAATCCTCCTGCCAGGGGTCTCTCACAAAATCTTTAAATTTTTGGGTTTCACATCTGAGCAGGGGATATAAGTGTTGGACAGTTTCTCTCTTGTGGCGTTCTTGGCTAAACGATCAACCATTTCGTCCCGCCGATGCCAACATGCCCGGGAAACCCCAAGCAAGAGTAATGTTGTAACCGCCCGCCTTCAACTGGCTAAAAAGTTCAAGAAAAAGTAAAAGTTCTGGATGCTAAAGGTTGCGGCCAGCTATGGCCTCCAAAGCTGACAGCGAATTCGACAGAACCAGAAAGTCCCTCTTTGAAGAATGTGAGATTATCTTCAAAGCCAGTACCAGAGCAGTAAGTTTCACAGAATAAACAGAAGCATCTGAATGGATATGTTCCCAAAACAGTATCTGAGAAGGAGCCCCAGGGCAGTAGGCTGCACAGGCTACTCCATCTTCAGACTTGGAACCGTCAGTGAAAACTTTTTGACAGGATGGAAATTTCGAAAGGGTCCGCATACAATGACTTGTACGCCAGAGAGCTGGTAGACTCTTTGCGAAAAGCTGCAAGATCAAAACGAATTTCGGGTGTGAAAAAGGTCCACGGAGGTTGATCCGGAAACTTGGAAAAATCGGACACAACTCCTAGGTTTCTAGACCTGCATTCCGCACGTGAGGCCTCATACGAGACCAAACGCGGAATACATTTCGGGTTGTTTCAAACTTACTTTGGAACGGAGGTCAAAAACACAGTCTTTGGCAGGATTCTGCGGTTCTGAGAACAGTTGGATATAATAATTCAAAGACAGTTTCAGCCTGCGGTTGGACAGTGAAGGTTCACCACCTCTGCGTACAGGCTGTACACAGGGTGGTGCGGAAGCTCCAAGACAGAGACGAAACCCTTGATGGTGGATATGGTCTAATAGTTTGAGGTAAGAGGGTCTTGCGGAGCTGTAACAGCACAACCGTAGTCCAGTTTGGAACGGACCAGGGCTCTGTAGAGGTGCAGCAAAGTTTTCTTATCAGCCCCCCAGTCAGTGGCGCTAGGGACCCCCGCAAAATATTCAAGCTTTCTCGGGCAAGAAGTTTTGAGGTTTTTTAATGTGGCTGAGAAAGTTGAGTTTTGGTCAAAAAAACTCCCAGGAATTTGGCTTCTTTTACAACTGGAATAGTGGACTTGGTCCAGACGAATTTCAGGATCAGCAAAGAATTGACCGAAATTGTGGAAATGAATTGACTGAGTTTTTGGTACGGGAGAAGGTAAACCCGCTTTCCTCAGCCCACTGTAGGATTCTGTTGACACAAAGTTGGAGTCAAACGCTGTACGCTGGCGTAAGAAGTCCAACTGCATTACAGCGCGAAGTCGTCAACAAACAGAGAGGACTCAGTGCCCTACTTACCAATTGACAATGGTCATTGATTTTAATGCTGAAAAGGGCTGGAGAAAGGATGCTCCCCTGAGGAACACCCAACTCCTGCCCATGGATGTCAGGAGTGTGGTGCAACACGCACCTGGAACTGTCGATCGGCTAAAAGTTCTGATGAACAGAGGCAGGTGACCCCGAAAACCAAGTCTGTGCAGGTCCATAAGGATTCTGCTTTCCCGTGGTGTCGTACGCTTTTCGAGGTCGAAAAGATAGCAAACCACATGCTTTCTTGTTAATAAAGGCGTTGCGGATGGTGGTTTCCGCAGAGGGACGGAAGGTTGAGGGAACAGTAGGTGGACACAGAGGAGGACGGAATGGTTGAGGGGAACAGTTGGTGGACACAGAGGGGACGGAATGGTTGAGGGAACAGTAGGTAGAACAAACACAGAGGAGGACGGAAAGGTTGAGGGAACAGTAGGTGGGCACAGAGGAGGACGGGAAAGGTTGAGGGAACAGTAGGTGGACACAGAGGAGGACGGAATGGTTGAGGGGAAAAGTAGGTGGACACAGAGGAGGAAAGGAATGGTTGAGGAAACAGTAGGTGGACAAGAGGAGGACGGAAATGGTTGAGGGAACAGTAGTAGACACAACACAGAGGAGGACGGAAATGTTGAGGGAACAGTAGGTAGACACAACACAGAGGAGGACGGAATGGTTTTAGGGGAAAAGTAGGGGGACACAGAGGAGGGCGGAATGGTTGAGGGAACAGTAGGGGACACAGAGGAGGACGGAATGGTTGAGGGAACAGTAGGTGGACACAGAGGAGGACGGAATGGTTGAGGGAACAGTAGGTAGACAACAAACACAGAGGAGGACGGAATGGTTGAGGTAAAAGTAGGTGGACAGAGGAGGACGGAATGGTTGAGGGAAACAGTAGGTGGACACAGAGGATGACGGAATGGTTGAGGGAACAGTAGGTGGACACAGAGGAGGACGGAATGGTTGAGGGAACAGTTGGTAGACACAACACAGAGTAGGACGGAATGGTTTTAGGGAACAGTAGTTAGACACAACACAGAGGAGGACGGAATTTGGGTTGAGGGAAACAGTTTTGGTGGACACAGAGGAGGACGGAATGGTTGAGGGAACAGTTGGTGGACAAAAACACAGAGGAGGACAGAGTGGTTGAGGGACAGTAGGTAGAAAACAACAAAGAGGAGGACGGAATGGTTGAGGGGAAAAGTAGGGGGACACAGAGGAGGACGGAATGGTTAGGGAACAGTTTGGTGGACACAAACAGAGGAGGACGGAATGGTTGAGGGAACAGTAGGTGGACACAGAGGAGGACGGAATGGTTGAGGGAACAGTTGGTGGACACAGAGGAGGACGGATGGTTGAGGGAACAGTAGGTAGACACAACACAGAGGAGGACGGAATGGTTGAGGGAACAGTAGGTGGACCAGAGGAGGACGGAATGGTTTGGGAACAGTAGGTGGACACAGAGGAGGACGGAATGGTTGGGACCCGTAGGTGGACACAGAGGAGGACGGGAAAGGTTGAGGAACAGTAGGTGGACACAGAGGAGGACGGAATGGTTGAGGGAACAGTAGGTAGACACAACACAGAGGAGGGCGGAATGGTTGAGGGAACAGTAGGTACACACAACACAGAGGAGGACGGAATGGTTGAGGGAACAGTAGGGGACACAGAGGAGGACGGAATGGTTGAGGGAACAGTAGGTGGACACAGAGGAGGACGGAATGGTTGAGGGAAAAAGTAGGTGGACACAGAGGAGGACGGAATGGTTGAGGGAACAGTAGGTAGACACAACACAGAGGAGGACGGAATGGTTGACGGAACAGTAGGGGGACAGAGGAGGACGGAATGGTTGGGGAACAGTAGGTGGACACAGAGATGACGGAATGGTTGAGGGAACAGTAGGGGGACACAGAGGACGACGGGAAAGGTTGAGGGAACAGTTGGTAGACACAACACAGAGTAGGACGGAAAAGGTTGAGGGAACAGTAGTTAGAACCCCAACACAGAGGAGGACGGAATGGTTGAGGAACAGTTGGTGGACACAGAGGAGGACCGGAATGGTTGAGGGAACAGTAGGTGGACACAGAGGAGGGCGGAATGTTGAGGGAACAGTTGGTGGACACAACACAGAGGAGGACAGAGTGGTTGAGGGAAAAGTAGGTAGACACAACAAAGAGGAGGACGGAATGGTTGAGGGAACAGTTGGTGGACACAATACAGAGGAGGTCGGAATGGTTGAGGGGAACAGTTGGTGGACACAATACAGAGGAGGACGGAATGGTTTAGGGAACGTTGGGGGGACACAATACAGAGGAGGACGGAATGGTTGAGGGAACAGTTGGTGGACACAATACAGAGGACGAGGAATGGTTGAGGGAACAGTTGGGGGACACAATACAGAGGAGGACGGAATGGTTTAGGGAACAGTTGGTGGCACAATACAGAGGAGGACGGAATGGTTTAGGGAACAGTTGGTGACACAATACAGTGGAGGACGGAATGGTTGAGGGAACAGTTGGTGGACACAACACGAGGAGGACGGAATGGTTGAGGGAACAGTTGGTGGACACAATACAGAGGAGGACGGAATGGTTGGGGAACAGTTGGTGGACACCAACACAGAGGAGGACGGAATGGTTGAGGGACAGTAGGTAGACACAACAAAGAGGAGGACGGAAATGGTTGAGGAACAGTTGGTGGACACAACACAGAGGAGGACGGATGGTTGAGGGAACAGTTGGTGGACACAAAAACAAGAGGACGGAATGGTTGAGGGAACAGTAGGTGGGCACAGAGGAGGACGGAATGGTGTGAGGGAACAGTAGGTAGACACAACACAGAGGAGGACGGAATGGTTGAGGGAACAGTTGGTGGACACAACCAGAGGAGGACGGAATGGTTGAGGGAACAGTTGGTGGACACAACACAGAGGAGGACGGAATGGTTGAGGGAACAGTTGGTGGACACAACACAGAGGAGGACGGAATGGTTGAGGGAACAGTTGGTGGACACAATGCAGAGGAGGATAGAGTGGTTGAGGGAACAGTTGGTGGGCACAATACAGAGGAGGACGGAATGGTTGAGGAACAGTTGGTGGACACAATACAGAAGAGGACGGAATGGTTAAGGAAACAGTTGGGACACAATACAGAAGAGGACGGAATGGTTAAGGGAACAGTTGGTGGACACCAGAGGAGGACGGGAATGGTTAAGGGAACAGTTGGTGGACACCAGAGGAAGGACCCGGAAATGGTTGAGGGAACAGTTGGTGGACCACAGGGGGACGGAATGGTTGAGGGAACAGTTGGTGGACACAATACAGAGGAGGACGGGTATGGTTGAGGGAACAGTTGGTGGACACAATACAGAGGAGGACGGAATGGTTGAGGGAACAGTTGGTGGGCACAACACAGAGGGGACGGAATGGTTGAGGAACAGTAGGGAGACACAAAAAGAGGAGGACGGAATGGTTGAGGGAACAGTTGGTGGACACAACACAGAGGGGGACGGAATGGTTGAGGGGAACAGTTGGTGGACACAACACAGAGGAGGACGGAATGGTTGAGGGAACAGTAGGTGGACACAGAGGAGGACGGAATGGTTGAGGAAAAAGTAGTAGACACAACACAGAGGAGGACGGAAAAGGTTGAGGGAACAGTTGGTGGACACAACCAGAGGAGGACGGAATGGTTTGAGGGAACAGTTGGTGGACACAACACAGAGGAGGACGGATGTTGAGGGAACAGTTGGTGGACACAACACAGAGGAGGGCGGAATGGTTGAGGGAACAGTTGGTGGACACAATGCAGAGGAGGACAGAGTGGTTGAGGGAACAGTTGGTGGACACAATACAGAGGAGACGGAATGGTTGAGGGAACAGTTGGTGGACACAATACAGAAGAGGAAAGGAATGGTTAAGGGAACAGTTGGTGGACACAATACAGAAGAGGACGAATGGTAAGGGAACAGTTTGGGGGACACAGAGGAGGACGGAATGGTTAAAGGGGAAAAGTTGGTGGAACAAGAGGAGGACGAATGGTTGAGGGAAGAGTTGGTGGACACAGAGGAGGACGGAAAAGGTTGAGGAACAGTTGGTGGACAAATACAGAGGAGGACGGAATGGTTGAGGGAACAGTGGTGGACACAAACAGAGGGGGACGGAATGGTTGAGGGGAAAAAAGTTGGTGGACACAATACAGAGGAGGACGGAATGGTTGAGGAAACAGTTGGTGGCACAACACAGAGGAGGACGGAATGGTTGAGGGGAAAAGTTGGGGAACAAACACAGAGGAGGACGGAATGGTTGAGGGAAACAGTTGGTGGACACAACACAGAGGAGGACGGAAATTGTGAGGGAACAGTAGGTAGACACAACAGAGAGAAGGACGGAATGGTTAAGGAACAGTAGGTGGACACAAACGCCAGCACCACTGTCAAAGCGCGGAAGGAATTTTTTTTTTTTTTTTACCTTTACCTACCTGGGGCAGAGGCCACTCCCAGTCCATTCAAACTGGATCCAAATTTTGTTAGTGCTGTACAGCAGTAACAGAACTGGATCCAGTCTGAATGGTTGTTCTCGTGGGAAAAAACCCAATTTGGATGGGCGACTGTAAGATCCAGACAAGTAGTGTTGAGAATGTGGGGATAGTGGGCCCTCTTCAGAAGTCCATGGCGGGGTGTCTTCCAGCTCAGTCACAAGGCAGAGGGCTGAAGAACAGCAAGAGGTCGAAACGTCTGTGCTCACATCTCTCTTTTAAACAAATAAACAAACAAAAAACAACAACAACAAAAAAAGAAGAAAAAAAAAGAAAAAAAAAGAAAAAGTTTTTGAATGTCCCTATTATTCTCAAGTTTAGTTGCTGCTTCTCGGGAATAATTTCTTGTGTCGTTCTTTGTGTAGAACTTACCATTGATGTTTAAAAAAATACATAAAAAAACGTTCAACTGATAGAATCAATTAAAACACAAGAAAAGCAGCCCACAGGCAAGGAACGGAAGAGAGAGAGAGAGAGAGAGAGAGTGAGGGGGGGGGGTAGGTTTAAGCATGGTTAGTCCTTCAGTTTAAAAAGAAAATCCAGAGAAAAGATCGGGGGAAAAAGATCAATGGCGAACCATAAAGGAAGGTTGAAAGAGAGTAGGAAAAAGACCTCCCAATATAAACGGGAGGCCATTGCAGAGTCAGCAGGATAGACCGATTTCCCCACCTCCACCACCCCGTGTCTCTTCCACGCCGGAGAGCGCACACAGCAGGCGACAGTGACTGCCCTTTACCCATCCACCACGGTTGCTTCAAAGAATCGACCTCACATTGTCTGGTGCCGTCCTCAGAGGTAATGGCTTCCTGTTGCTGTCCCCGAGTTCAGTCTCGTGCAAGCTTTTAGAGGCAGACGCTTCGCCGCGGCTTGAGCTTTCCCCGTCCATTTGTTGGCAGAACACGGGCGAAGACCATTTACCACGCAGGTCACTGGGGTTAAGTAAAAGGGATGATGAAAAAAAAGCAAGCTAAAAGTTCTCAAACTGCCCACCTTTTAAACAGTGAAGAGCTAGATGAGGTATGGTTGAAATTAGAAAGGTTTTTTTTTCGTTCTTGATTTGTGATGACAAAACCCAGTTGCTTGCTTTATCTAAGTCTTAGCGTTGCATAAAAATTTTATAAGTGTTTGTGAAGTTCACTTATGCTTTTTAAAATTTTTATAAGTTACTTACCACAGTCGTTAACCATCAGAACTCCTTTTAAGGTTTCTCAATCACTGCAAAATACTCTCAACTCATTTAAACACTAAACTTGACAAAGATTTGGACAATATTTTCCTGACTTCTTGAATAAACAAACCGTGTGGATCACATGAAAAGGGGCAGTATGGGCAGGCATAAACTGTATTGTCAAATATTTGTTGTTGATATGTTGTTGTCGTACCATTGGCTAAAAGGCTCCAGGGATCGTCCAAACACCGACAGTATTGAACACATTGTGGTACATAAATGTGATATGATATGACAAGGATTGTGGGTTGTGCTTTGTTTTGCTTATTGTGAAATAAGTGATATGATATGACAAGGTTTGTGGCGTTGTGTTTTGTTGTGCTTATTGTCCAATACGTGATATGACATGACAAGGTTTGTGCGTTGTGTTTTGTTGTGCTTATTGTCCAATACGTGATATGATATGACAAGGTTTGTGGCGTTGTGTTTTGTTGTGCTTATTGTCCAATACGTGATATGATATGACAGGTTTGTGGCGTTGTGTTTTGTTGTGCTTATTGTCCAATACGTGATATGATATGACGAGGTTTGTGGCGTTGTGTTTTGTTGTGCTTATTGTCCAATACGTGATATGATATGACGAGGTTTGTGGCGTTGTGTGTTGTTGTGCTTATTGTCCAATACGTGATGTGATATGACAAGGTTTGTGGCGTTGTGTTTTGTTGTGCTTTGTTGGTATGGTGGGTCCATCGTAGCTGCTGAAGAATTCTGATGTCTGTTTACCCTGTTGACTTCACAGCGATTCATCTGTTTCTTTCAATCTGCGTTTTCACTCTCCTCCCTCCCTCCCTCCCTCCCTCCCTCTCTCTCTCTCCTCTCTCCCGCCCTCCTTCGCCCCTATCGCTTATGATGTACAGCTTATATTTATGTTTCCCTGTGCTTAAAGATTATTCTTACAAAAATGAATAAATAAATAAATACTTTCCGGTCATGTGGAGCAAAAGAC
>CM031601.1:13275298-13285079 GCA_018398815.1 Conus ventricosus
AAAGATGTTTGTTTTCGTTAATGTTGATGGGCATAATCAAGTCTGATGAAGCAGCATACAGACAGTAGCAGAACATCAGAAACATGAAGGGAGGGATGAGAGGACTTTGAATTGAAGTGATGTACATCATGTGCTGCTAAACCGTTTTAATGACTCCTAGAACAAAGCGATTATTGTTCAGTCTAGCACTAGCTGACTTGAGGGCTTTTTTTTCGGAGGAAATGTGTACTTAGCTTTTCATCGTCTCTATTCCGGCAAAGCCTTTAGAAAAAAATGTGGTCATTACTAAAAGGGAAATATAATATGCTCCATATTGCTGCCTCCTTTCCGTACCTCTTACCCATTTTATCCCCCTCCCCTCCTTCTCTCTCTCTCTCTCTCTCTCTCTCTCTCTCTCTCTCTCTCTCTCTCTCTCCCCCCTTCCCCCCACAACCCAATACCAAAATGTGTTAAAACCATGTATCAGTTAAGGCAAATCGTTTTATTTTGGGACGAATGGTTCTCTTCAGAGTGAGATTTTAGCAAACCCAGTGTCTGTCAATGAAAGGTTGATTTTGTGAACTATTCCGGTTTTCCCCCCCTCTTTTCTCTTATTTGGAGGCTTCCATTCTTTTCTTTGAACGTTCTGTTCATTTTGATGACGTGACGCAGATCCTGATGATTCTCATCCCAGCCAGTCCATGTATGTATGATGTATGGCAGGAAAGAATGCCACAGATTCTGCCCTGGTCTGGAGTCTGCTCTGGTCTGGATTCTGCCCTGGTCTGGATTCTGCCCTGGTCTGCATTATGCCCTGGTCTGGATTCTGCCCTGGTCTGGATTCTGCCCTGGTCTGGATTCTGCCCTGGTCTGCATTATGCCCTGGTCTGCCACCAGTATCGCCACCTGCAAGTTTATCTTCCCAGTGTCGCCACCTGCAAGTTTATCTTCCCAGTGTTGCCATCTGCAAGTTTATCTTCCCAGTGTCGCCACCTGCAAGTTTATCTTCCCAGTGTCGCCACCTGCAAGTTTATCTTCCAGTGTTGTCATCTGCAAGTTTATCTTCCCAGTGTCGCCACCTGCTGGTCTCTTTGCCTCCCTTTCTTTCCACTTTGGCCCCCTCCCCCCAGCATCCCCCCCCCCTCCCACCCGTCTGTCTTTCTGAAATGTGAATCTCCCTGATCCTTCATTGAAAAAAAAAGGAAAAGTGAAGACAAGGAAGAAAATGAAGAACAGACTTTATTTAAAAAAAAAAATCTTAAATAAATGTTAGCGAACCGCCCAGAGAACGTGGACAAACGAGTCACAAGACAAAACACAACGCGTTTCGACCTCTTAGGTCTTCGTCGGTGATAAATAAACCAATAAACAACGAAAATTCACTTTTCGTTGTTTTATTGGTTTATTTATCACCCGACGAAGACCTAAGAGGTCGAAACGCGTTGTGTTTTGTCTTGTGACTCGTTTGTCCACGTTCTCTGGGCGGTTCGCTAACATTTATTTAAGATTTGTTTAGATTTCCGCCTGCAGTCGTCTCGCTTTGCAACTAAAAAAAAAAAAGATATGCTGATGGAGAGGCAGCCAGATGACGCATTGAACTTCTAGTCTACGCCAGCAGGACCTGCACGCCTTGCCACAGCCCACCACGCTTTTCCCAGTCCTTCCTCCCTCCTAACCATCCACCCCCCTACCCCCACCCCGCACCCACCCCTGCCCCCAGCTTTCCCACGCCCCATCCCCCAAATCCCTCAAAATGACGGCCGTTTGTTCCGCAGAACCGGTGAGGTGTTGTGCCGGTGGAAGCTGATGACAGGACTAGGCGTGCTCAGCTGGGCTGGCCCGGGCTTGCTGAGCGTGGAGTGTGATTCACGACGCTCCAGTTCCCTGGGTCTTCCTGCTGGTTTGGCAGCGGCAAGGGGGTTTGATCGCATTGTGATGATAACCCACCAGGAGAAAGCGCCACAGTTCTCAATCACCAGAGCTTGTATAACACAACAAGATGGCCAGGCCATAAGCGAATGTTTCACACTTGGCGAGTAGAAAGAGTTAAAGCATGAACAGCAGTATTTCTTTTGCGCTGTGATCGAGAATGAGGCCTTGCTAAACGTACAGCAGCCAGTACAGCCAAAACAAGTTTATCGTTCCTTGTCATGGCAACCAAACGGCTTTGCGCCCCCCCCCCCCTCCAAGTCCTTCAGCAGATTTGAAATCAGTGCTTGTCAGTGGGTAAATCCGAAAAAAGATCTCCTTGACCCCTCGCATGACAGACCAGCATGAGTTTTTTTGCACATTTATGTAGAGGGTGATTTCGTTTTTTCCTGCCTCACTGTGCTTTTTGAACTTCGACCAGGGTCAAGGTTGAAAAGTTACTTATTTTTTGCGACAGTCGGTGACATTCCATGTCCATGTATGCAACATGTGTTAACATCGGCCCAAGCACCGCACCGTTTCAACGGCTGGAAGCTGCATTCAAGAGAGAAAAAAAAAGATCAATACATCCGTTTTGGGAGAAGAAATTGATGTCCATATTTGGACAGTCAATCCTACACTTGTGCCACAGTTCGGCCTCTCCCTAAGCTTCCACCCTTGTCCCCCTCCTGCACCCACACCCCGTATCCCCCCCCCCCCCACCCACCCCTTCCCCCTCTCCATAAAAAAATATTCTGAGAAACGGATGGAAGTGTATAGGTGGAGGGGTGGGGGTAGGATTGTTAGTGTCAAAATGTTCTGAAGTGAAGGTGGATGTGTATGTGAAGAGAGTGCTTTCAATTAAGACGAGAACTGTAAAGTGCTTGCATCATTCTTGAAGCAACAGTGTCGCAGACTGCTGAAGATAGGCTTTATTGAGAAGGGAGAATATGCAGAGGAAGAGACTCGGTGAACATGAGGGAATAGAGGGAGGGAGGGGAAAGGATGGAAACCCAGTCGGCAGCAGGCTGGTGGGGATGGTGAAGATAAAGGGCGGGAGGGTGGAGGGGGAAACAACAAAGAACCATCACATGACCTTTCATCCTCACAGAAGAACGTATTGGAGAGGACCCCCCCCCCCCCACCCCCCCCCCCCCCCCCCCCCCCCCCCCCCCACACACACACACGCTTCCATAACCGAATCGTCAACATGATATTGACAAGAGTCAAAAGATGTAGGGGCAGTGTTTGATGAATGGATTCGTTCTGGTGTGCACTGCCGTCACCCCTCTTTCACCCCTCCCTTCGCCCCGCCTCCAGGAAACTTTTCAGATCTAGATCTATAGGCTTCTGTCGATGTTGGTGTGGAAGAAAAAAGAATGTTTGGTGACAGATGGGCTAAGCGAATTCATGATACACAGTCTTCTACTAACAGCCATGACAATAGTACTGAAAAAGAGCAGGGAGGTCTGTTTGCTAGATGCGGAAGATGGACAGAGAGAGAAGGAAAGTTAAAGCTGAAATACAAGATGAACTACGTCTTAGCGGTTAGTATCGTGTATCATTATAAAACTAAGTAAATCATGGGGGGAAAAGTTAATTGTAGCAATTGTGATACATTGCTCACTAACGTTATGTGGAAAACCCTCTGGAGATGGAATAAAAAGTGTGATAGTGTATTGGTTTCAGGCTTTGTCGCAGTTCCTGTGGGCATGTTTAGGAAATTTACCTTCACAGGATTTCTTCTCATCAGATTGTTCATCACCAGGCAAAATCATCTCTCTCCCTCTCTCTGTGTCTCTCTTGTCTGTCTGTCTGTCTGTCTGTCTCTCTCTCTCTCTCTCTCTCTCTCTCTCTCTCTCTCTCTCCCAATCAGATTAGTCAATCGTAGCAAACACATCTCTCTCTTGCTTATAATGTCACTGAGTGTGGCTGCGCGGATTTTGTCGACGGGCCTGCTACCATACCTAAATTTAGATGCCTGGTCCGATTTGTGAAGAGTTGAAAGCTCCGCTTTCTCCCTCTCCCTACCCCCCCCCCCCCACACACACACACACATTCTCCACTACCGCCCTTTTCTCTTCCCCCGACCCCTTCACCTCTGTCCCCACCTCTCTTTCATTGATGTTCAGAATGGACTCCGGCCATGGCAAGCTGTCCGTTGTATAGTCTGAACGCTACATCCACGTTGCCATCTTCATGTCAGAGACGTAGTTTGTTGTGAACCTGTCATTTGTCTGCAGTGCATGTCATGTCGGTGCGCTTTTGGTTTAGTCTGCGTGTGCTTTTTTTTGCCGAACAACTTGCATTTTCTGTCAGTAACTCTTCGTTTGAATGCATTATGCCAGAATGATTATTGTTAATATGACAATGTATAACGATGACTTTGTTATTTGCTCTGCACGTTTGCAAGACGCGTGTTGCATATTTCCATTTTTGATGAATTCAGACGTTCCATGATTGTTCACATTCTTTATGAAACCATAATTCTGTGGGTTTTTTGCGCACATGTGTGTCGGGGGAATATAAGAAACTGCAGAATGTCAGTGATGTGTGATGTGAATAATAGACGTTTGTAAATCGTACAGTGTGAACACGGATTCAGCGTGTGCAGCCGCATCGGCTGTGTACATTTTGCCAATTAAGCTGACCATGAGGTTGCTTGGGGGGGATGTTGTTTGACTGACCAAGGACTCGTTCCGATAGAACCGCAATGACACGGATTCTTGATCGGAACTATGTCAAAGGAGAGAAGAAATCCTGAAACCTGTTTTGTGCGTTTAGTGCGTTTAGTGTTTTAATGATGTCAGTCATGTAGATTTTTAATGCTGCACCTGTGTACATTTTTCTTTAGATATTGTGTAAGTTTAGAAGATGTGAAACCAAGGGTCTGGGCTTCTTGGTTCTAGTCTAGTCTGAATGACGCTCTCTCTGTGATGAATGAACTCACATCATTGTGTCTGTACAAACACGATGTACTTTAATGGTGAACATTGTTTTTACCAGGTGATAAAATCACACTTTGGGATTAACATTTTTAACTGAGATTGATGCATAAAGTGTGACTATATCACATGTGTCATGTTAGTTGCCATTTACATAGAATTGGGAATGTTCTTTGATATTTTTAATAATGGAATTATGGAAATATTCAGGTTTGCTGTAGATTACGATGTGACCATTTGTGTTCATTAGTGTCCTTGTAAACATTACTGGGACGTATTTATACACCCTTGTGCATAACATTTTGTCAGCCCCTTCGTCAGTGATAGATTCTTTTCGTATCACAGATTTAAGTCATAAGAACTAAACAGCTGAAAGCCAGATAATTTTAGGAATATACTCGCTGTCTTTAACATACATGCAAACACAAAAACGTGCGCACACGCACACATGTATATCGTCCCCCCCCCCCCCCCCCCCCAACCCACACACACACACACACAACACAGAAGAGAAAAAAAAACAACTTTGTCAAAGAACACATATGTATTTGTACTCGGGGTCTTTATGCAGATAAAATGTAGTGTTATTTTACGACTACCGGATTTAAACCGGATGTAGTGTTATTGTTTTCGTAAAGCTCATATGTATACGTATAAGGAAAGGCATCCAATTATACCTGTTTCCTTTATGACTTTCCGGGCATCTGAGAATGGACTCTTCTTTTTGTCGGTTAACAAAAAATATTGCCATCCTGCCACAAGAGACGAACTTCAAAATGTGCACTGTGTTACATCATGGAAAAGGCTAATTCTGCTTATTTCATCTTGTAAAAATCAAAACTTTTTGTTTGTTTGTGATGAGGTATGTTGCTTTTAACTCTCTTTTCTGTCAGCAAATAAGTTTGCTATGCAGTATTATGTATTGCGTAGGATGTTGCAATTTTTCTCAAAGACAGCACAAGATTAATGGTCATGAAATGAGAGCAAACGGGTTTGTTTGTGTGAAGCCTTTGTAAGTGGTTCATTTCTGTTTTCACTAGACACAATGTCCTCAGTTGTTGCATTTATTAATGAGACCATATCCGTCTTTTATATGAACTGGCTATGTGATATTTTTGCCCGAACGGGAAAGTATTATAGCTATGTAATAATTTCATGTGGGTTTGTTTCACTTTTGTCTGATTGAGTGTTTATTATACCATGGCTGGTGCAACATACGATTTTAGAAGCTCGTTGATGTTCGGCAGACGGAGCAGAGTCTGTAAAACTTGTCGTCATGTCAGGTTTGAGAGGTTATTCAGTGAAGTGATGAGCAGCTTGTACTGAGGTGTGTGTATCTTCTAAATGTTGTGCTGGATGCTTTGCGTGGAAAAGGCTCGTACTTTCTGCACCCTTTTCTGTCTGTTCTCTCTGGAAGAGAGAGAGAGAGAGAGAAAAAGGATCAGACCGATCACTGGCGTCTCTGTGTCCATTGGTTAGCGTGCTTCTGTGCTGACATGAAGTCTTCATTGAAAATGGACTGTAGCAGTTGTACAGAAGTGCCCTGAAAACTAAAGTATACGAAGGGTTAAAGGAGTTTCGCTAACAACAAGTTTCAGAATATATTCAAATTGTCGGGAAAAAAGTTTCATACCTCTTAAACGGTAGTCAACAGTCGGGTTTTCTTTGTGTCAGAATGGAGAAATCTACTGAAATCTGTCCGAGATTTCGTAAAACTTGGGTTTTTTTTTAAAGAATATACTCCAACACTCTTCTGCAGAGAAGTCTGATTGTAGGCTGTGAACATAGTTGATGTTCAAAGGAGCAGAACATTGTGCAGTAATCTTCACAATTCTGTGTGACTTTATTCATATCGTAAGTTAAATGGATGCTAAGAAATTGTCATCTCTTTTCACGGAAGCAGACACTTGATTGATATGAAAAGCAAGATTTGTGAGGGGGGGGGGGGAGGGGGTATAATTCTGTTGATTTCAGATAAAAGACTCCTGACAGTGATGCTGATCTACCATCATTGAGATCGAAAAATAAGAAAAGGAAACGGAAACGAATGAACAACCAGCAGATACAGTGTTGCACCGATGTCCATTTTAAACTCAATCTGTTGAAAGAATTGTCTGGCACTGACCAGGTTATGTATGGAGAATGTGAAGATGGTTTGATTTCTTTCTCTCTCTCCCCTTCCTCATCTGCCCTGCTCTGTCTTTCTCCTTCCACCCCTCCCATTTTCCAGCCCGGCCCGTTGTGTGCATTACCTGTTTGATGGTGTCCGTAATCCTGTAACTCTGTCGTCCAGCTGCCCTTTGTGTGCTGTCCAGTATCGTCCCACCTATTGACCGTCAGCTCAGGACAAAACGCGTTCAGAGCTGACGTCAGGAAACCAATAGCAGATGTAAGTGAATGCTATGTTCCACTGTGTGTACAATATGCGCGCTGTGACTCACGCTGCTTTCTGTGTTTATAACCTTTCTTTTTTTTCTGTAGCGGACTGATGGAGGTCCAAGTCTGACCTCATGTATGTGTTTTCAATAGGGGGGAAAGCTCCGTTCATCTGAAAAGCTGCATGGTGATAAGATGAAAAAATAAATGGATGGAAAAAAAAAATCCGTGTTTGTTCCTCTTTACTCCGTGCGCGCGCGCGCGTGTTAGTGTGTGTGTGTGTGTGTGTGTGTGTGTGTGTGTGTGTGTGTGTGTGTGTGTGTGTTCGTGCGTGCGTGCGTGCGTGGTGTGTGTGAGAGAGAGAGTGAGTGTGTGTGTACATCTGTGTATTCGTGCAACATATCTTTCAAAATAAACAAACGGTCACACTAAAAATGTTTCACAAAGATCAAAAGAGCACAAATGCAATAACGCAATGTGAATAGACCCGAAATGAAAAACATATTAAAGCCACACGCAAGTTAGTTAGTTAGTTAGTGTTTATAGGGTCCAGCGGACTACTAGGAGCCAAATCAGGACCTCAGCTATCATATCTTAAGTCTCTAGATACAAATACCCACACTAGTATTAACACATCGCTTAAAATTTATGAAGACAAAAGCACAATTATCTGTTCAACTCCGACGACACCTGTATACATTATTAATACACTATATTTTACAAAATAAGTTTACCTCTTTCAAAAAAGAAAAAATAAGATCTACTGAAATCTCACGAAAAAGAACCGATAAATCACTGGTGGAAAAGAACTTCTCTCTGATACACATCAAATCAGCACATTCTGTCAAAAAATGATTAACACTGAACAAGCTGTCACACGCAACACACCATGGGGGGATCTTCCCTTCTGAATATCCAACTGTGCGTTATATAGCTGTGCCCAATATGTAACCGTGACAAGACCGATTCCTCTTTACGGTTACGTACCACCGATGGGAAAGGATTGGTTAAATCTGGGCAAATTTTAAACAATTTATTATGAATTTGATTACACCATTCACTCTGCCACAGTTCACGACAATACAAACTAGATTTATGACGTAGATCAGAGTGAGGAACAAACTGCATAGGCCTCCTGGAAAGACTTGCACCGAGAGCTTGTTTGGCCGCTTTGTCCACCACTGAGTTACCATAGATTCCCATGTGGCTGGGGACCACAAGAAAACTATATGCTTTCCCGAAGAGACAAGCTGAGTATGAAGATCATGAATATCAGCCAAAACTGGATGTGACACTTCTCTTGTCGATAAAGCCGACAATGCGACAATGAATCCGATAAAATAAGGAAATCATTCTGATCTGACCTGGACACCGCACTGAGGGCCAGATTTAAAGCCTTCAGTTCAGCAGTATAAACAGACGACCAATCCCGCAATTACAAGTAGGCTCCTGAAAATTGTTATCACACACAATGGCAGCTTCAGCCCTCTCACCTTTTTTAGAACCATCAGTAAAAATCTTGATAAAATCTTTATAAAGTTCACATTGCCCAAGATAAAGTTGTTTATATGCAGCACTCGAGGTGACCTCCTTTCGAAATTGAGTTAAATATAAATTAATCTCTGGATTGGCGACTTTCCAAGGAGGTAAATCAGTCTGTAATGGACCGTCATCAACAGCATCAAGGTCAATGCCAGCTGCCCCGAAGTGGGGCAAAATACGAATACCCAGTGGAGGAATCTCATTTGGCTTTAAGTCATATTTGGCTCTAAAAGGCGGGTTCATGACAATATTCATAGGCAGGGTTTTCTGGATTAGCCCTCAGTTTCAGGTAGTAATTCATGGAAAGACACAACCTCCTTAGCTCCAGACGGGGTTTGTCACACTGTCACTTTTGCACACGAGCATTCATGACAGCATTTACTCCATACGCACACGCAATCTTTCCAATCAACCAAAAGGCGCACTACCGAATGTTTTTTCTTCTCCCCCTCTCCTTCAGGGAAAACACTTTACTAAATCACATCAAGCAATATATAAACAGATTTTATGTATGTATCTCTCTTTACTCTGAGAGATAAACTCATTCATTCAAATCATGGCCTTCAAATAACATTGGCCCCAAAATCCATACCAGGAGAATAAATAATTCTTTCACTCCTTGATGCTATGCCTGCATCCGAATTAAGACTCGCTCCAACCTTTCATGATTCCCTGTCTCTCGAGACATCATCTCGCCCCCTCGATTTCTCCCGTCCTGGAGATATGACTTCCGACTCCTCTCCCTCGACTTTTCCTGTCACTGGAGAGATGAGTTCAACTCCTCTTCCTCGTCTTCTCCTGTCCCTGGAGAGATGACGAGTTCCCGACTCCTCTCCCTGGAGTCCTTAATTCCTGGGGCTGCCTACCGGTGTGTTCCCCACACCATGGCCATCTTCAACCACCTCACGGGTGAAGGTGAAGGGCGAAGGGTAAAAGGTGAAGGGCTGAAACACGAATAAGGTTCGTGTAAGTAACCTGCTTCTTAATTCAACATATGAATTCTTCTTTCTCTTTTCTTAAGTTCTTTCTAG
>CM031601.1:13290715-13298215 GCA_018398815.1 Conus ventricosus
GTGGGAAAGGTCAGATCACTCTGGCATGTTAATTTCGGTATGGCATGTGCTGGCATGTAAAGCGGCTTTTATAATTGCAATTGTGTGTGTGTGTGTGTGTGTGTGGTGTGTGTGTGTGTGTGGTGTGTGTGTGTGTGTGTGTGTGTGTGATGTGTGAGGTGTGTGAGTGTGTGTGTGTGTGTGTGTGTGTGTGTGTGTGATGTGTGTGTGTGTAGTGTGTGTGTGTGTGAGTGTGTGTGTGTGTGTGTGTTGTGTGTGTGTGTGTGGTGTGTGTGTGTGTGTGTGTGTGTGTGGTGTGTGTGTGTGGCGCGCGCGCGTGTGTGTGTATGTAGTGCGCGCGCGCGAAACATGAATTTGCAGCCGTGTGTGGTCTGTATGCGTAAGTGTGCATGTGTGCTGGTGTGCACATTGCATGTGCGTGCGTGCGGATCTGCGTAGCAGCACCAGCAGCAGTAATAACAGTGGTTTGTGTTGTTGGTCTCGTATAAGACTCATCTTTGTCTTGACCGATTCTTACATCCAAAATTCGTACAGAGAGAGAGAGAGAGAGAGAGAGAGGAGAGGAGGAGATGAGGAGAGAGAGATGAGTGAGAGGAGAGAGAGAGACAGACAGACAGACAGACAGACAGACAGACAGACAGACAGACAACTAGCTAAAGAGACAGAGGTTGCTGTGGGATTTTCAATTTGGTTTGGACTTCAAGACTACATCCACTGTCTAATAAAAAGCGAGTTGAGAAAGTTTCCTGGCTTTATTTTGCCTTTCATACCAAAAAAAAAAGTTTTGATGTGTGTGTGTGTGTATGTGTGTGTGTGTGTGTGTGTGTGTTAATGGTCAAAAGGTCACAACGAACAGATTTTGGTGTCTTTTCAGAGTGGCGGTGCAAAGAACAAGTGCCGCACGCAGTTGGTGAACTGTCTGGGCCTTCTGTCTTGTTAGCATGACACAATAATTTACTTCACTTTACTTTCGTGACGTTGTTTGTAAGTAGCAAACGAAGTGGTGTGGCTCGAAACTTTCAGAATTATTGTGTTTGAAATCTGTGCCAGTTTTGCTGTTTATAGACTTTGTGGGTTTTTCAATAGTTTTAACTTTACAATACATGTAAGCTAGCGCAAAAACGCGTTTCAGAAAGAGCAAACAGCTTTGTCCGAAGAAAAAAGTTGTTTGTCTCTGGTCACACGACCCTACCTAATTTTCCCTGCCGACCCTAGACTTTTTCTTTAATTCTCCTAACACACACACACACACACACAACACACACACCACACACACACACACACACACAGAGCACTCAAGCTTATATCGAAAGTCGATTTTGTGGAAGACCTAAGTACCATGCTTTTGGAAACTACAGTAAATTGACGCTGGCAGTGACATACTTTTATTTTAGCTGCAAGTGTACGCAGGATTGCAAACACAATTTGCGTAATCTTTTCTCCTTCTTGAGACAACCGTTTTCTTCCAGCAGAAGTAAGATTTTATCGTTTCTGTGCTGGGGAAATAAAAAAAAGAAACCCTTTAAAAAACTTTTTTAAAAATCTGACCTACCCAATTTTTTTTTCAGCCATGTTACCAGAAACAAACAATACTTTTTTGCCTTTGATAAGGGCTACGTTGTTTAGCAAAGTAGTATTATTATGCAGGGTCTACTTGTAAAGTACTATTGTTTAAAAAAAAAAGGGGGGGGGGGGGGGTTGGGGGGGGGGGGGCGAGGGGCAGGGAGGAGGGAATAGATAGCAAAGACATCAATACGCCGATAAAATAGAAATGGATGATCATTGTACTTATGTCTTGTTCACACCCAGGTGGCCGCCGTGTTGATGGGCGTGGACACTGAGTAGCGCTTCGTCCCTGTCTTCTGTGGAAAGAACTCGCAGACTGTCGCCTTGTCGATTCTTGTAAAACAGATCATTGCTCTCAGAAAGAAAGAACTTCTTGCTGTCTCTTCGAAAATTCTTTTTGTTGTGTCAGAACTGTTTTTAATTCTGTCTGGTGTGATCTTTTCTCTGATGTACTTCTTCAGTTCATCTGTCTTGGCAACTCCATGTCGTTCAGAGACCAATCTCAAACTGAACCCGAGAGACCATTGTCGGAAATTTATTCTGCCAATAATTCTGACTGACTGACTGAAACCAATTTATTGTCAGATTAACTCAAGGTTGTACTGACATTTAAGAAAACATTATGAACAGAATATCAACGTTTTTCATTCAAAGCAAAGAAGCATAATTAACACACAAAAATACGCGCGCGCACACACACACACACACACCATACACACACATACGCACGCACGTGCGCGAGCGCGCACACACACACACACACACACACCACACACACACACACACACACACACACAACCACAACACAGCACATACATAAATACACAAATCTCAATACGAACACACCCATACCCTCACATACATCAAATTTACACACTCACACACACAGACATACACACGCCCACACACACACGCGCACACGCACCCGCACACACACACACAACCACACACACACACACACACACACACACACACACACACACACACACGCACGCACGCGCGCGCACACACACACCACACACACACACACACACACACACACCACACAACACACACACACACACACTCATACTCGAGCACTCGTACACACAGTGTCAACAACAAAGGCGGATCTTGTGCTGAACCGGAGAACGCAAGTTCATTACTGCAGGAAGAAGCCCCCAGCCAGGTGCGACGGGATCAAGAGAGATCGAAGCAGCAGAACAGATGACATGAACAGGTTGGTGCTGGTCTCGGTACCACTTGTGTCGCGAATGAACTGGCCGTGCCTGACACCGAATTGGATGAACACAGTACACAGCACAGGAGGAACACATCAAGCCGACTCGAGATGACGATGACACGTCGCATATTCAGGATACGCTTTTTGTTTGCATTCTGATCTGTCGAAGTGTAACAGCAGGGGCCCAGAAATCACCAGTCGGACATCGACACAAGTCTGGAGCAAGCTATAGACAAAATTGTCGCTGGTTTTGACACGGGAAGAACGACAGGTGCAGAGACGATTCCGAGATCCGCACACAAATCAAGCATTTTAGAAGGTCGTGTTCCATCAAACGGATGATATGTTTACTCCAAAAAGTTTATAGTGGAAGATTACACCGAGAAAACTTAACTTGTTTGCTTGGGTATATTAAATTATCATCAACCCTTATAGAGACAGTAAACAAGTGGGGCAACTTTTGCTCCATAAGAAAACCTAACACAGAGTAACTTTTATTCAAGACTGGCACAGCCTTTTAAACTTGATAAAGTCAGTCAAATACAAAGACGAACAATCTAATAGTGGGGGAAAAAAACAAGCGCACGCAACAACATCAACTGTCTTCATAGTAATGACTTGTCAAAGATTTGGACTTTGGGAGGGTGGGGGGTGGGGGGGGGGGGGGGGGGGGGTTGAAGAGGGAGAAACTGGGAACATGAAATTAAGAAAATATATTACAGATATGAAACTCTTCACTAGCTGCATAAGGGAACATCGTAATCCCTTTTGAAGGCAGATATATTTGTATTGCCTGCTTCTTATGGGAGCAAAAGTTACCCACATTGTTTACTGTTTATTGTTTACTGTTCCCGCCTCATTTCATTTACAATGTCTATAGAGGACAGCTTCTCTGCCTTCAAACGCAGCTGTTTTGTTAAATTCATCATTCGAACTGTTCAATTTATACTCAAGCCAGATTATAATGAACCCTCGTTGCATTTGCGTAGCACACTGACTGGATTGTTTGGTAGATCCACGCTTAGTAGATCTGCACAGCAATATAGGTCTAGACGTCTCCATGTCGATAGATCTATGTATAAACTTACTTATTACTGAGTTTGTAATGCACATTTCTGCAGGGTTCGTCTGGTTTGATTGATTTTTACTTTTTAAACTTTATTATTTCATGTTTTGGCTTGCTTGTCTTATGTATTTAAGGTAAGTATGCTTGCATGTCTCTGTGTGTGAGTAGGGATGCTGATATGGTTCTCAAAAATTGGACAGAAGTTCAGACCATGGTCAGTCATAACCCAGGATCCTTTCAAGCATATTTTATAGTGGAGATCTATCGACCTGCATCATCCTGCACGCTGCGAAACTGTCAAAATAATTATACGGGAGACCTGTTGATGCGGAGATCAACCAACATGACTGTACCCATCCTGCATGCTACCAGAGCCAGATACTTTTGCTAGTTTATTTCGGATAGGCTATTTTTCAAAACACATGCAAGGTTCTAGTAATGAAGTTTACTGCCAAGTCTGATAACTTTTCCTCAAAAGCACACTTGTAACATTTAAAGAGAACTATCATTTCGTGTAAAACATAGTCTGAGAAATCGTATTGATCACTACATAAAATTTTTTGATTCTTGTTTTCAGAGTTCGGTTGCTGAACTTTTTGGGTTGAGCATTAGATTGACTCAGGCTGTCGGCGTGTTAGAAGTCCTGCGACATGTTCCAGTCTTTGTGCGCTTTTCTCGTAACTTCACAGTATGAAAACGGATGTCGTTTAGCGACAAACGAAGCTGTGCTCCTTGCAACTTGCAATGACAGGACTTTGACCAGAGACCGCAATAGTGGTCATTATCTATTCGTTTCTACTTAATATCATAATAACAATCTGCATAAAACAGTGATAGTTGTAGAAAAAGCAGCAGCGTCAGCAAGAAAACAAACAAACAAAAATCCACCACAAACAACAAAAGTGATGATGTGATGATGATGACAGGCGCAGTTCCAAATGAATTTAGCCCAAAGCGCCGTGTGCTAACCCAACACGCACGCTCACGTCAACATGTGCATTCACACTATACAGACAATTATAATGACATACTACTACTACTAATGTTAATAATAATAGATAATTTTGAAATTCATCGACTGAAACAATCTACAAATTAATTAACCAGTGTGTTTTATAAGAATATTGGGATGGATGAATAATTATCAAGATACGTATATATACTTACAAATCAAACATAGTAGCAACTAAAATTGACACAGGAGTCATTTTTCTACAGGAGTCAATATTCTCCGTAACATGGGAGTCAATATTCTACAGAAGGAGTCAATATTCTCCGTAGAGTCAATATAGACTCCAAAACCTGTAGAAAACTGAACGGTTCATTTTTCTCCGGAGAAAAAAGAACCGGGGAGTCAATTTTCTACGGTGTCAATATTCTCCGTACACCACCGGCCACTTAGGCGCATTATTCGATTCTCTGTTCTTTAGAGATTGTTTAAACGCGACGTATTTATGTGACAACATGTCTGAATGGAGACGGAATGCTGTGCGCACCATCTGATTATTTATTTAACAACCATGTCTGAACAGAGACAGAATACTGTGTACACCATCTGATTTTCCATGGAAGTAAGACGGACAGAACTAATCTTCTCTTCATTCTTATTCTCTCATAGTGTGGGTGTGTGGGTGTGTGTGTGTGTGTGTGTGTGTGTGTGTGTGTGTGCGCGCCGCGGCGCGTGCGTGTGTATATGCGCGCGCACATGTGTGTATAGCCTATTTGATGTGTCAGTGTGTGTGTGTATATGTGTGTGTACACGCGCGCGCGCGTGTGTGCATGTGTGTGTGTACGCACGCGAGTGCGCACTCATGTTGTACTTTATGTTGTGTTAGCGCAGGTCAGAAGAGCTCACATTGAACAATCTAAACCCCCAAAACAAAACCAGCATCTGTTGTTCAATTATTTTTATTTATCGATACCATACGCGCAGAGCATGCACGCGCTCCGCCATTTTAGATGGTAAGTTTACGAAGCACCCGCTCACCCCGAGTTGAGAACTGCATTTTGCACACGTTCGTTACCGTGTGGAACTCTTTCCCCGAGACCGAATGAAAGTTGCCACAATCAACTAAGTTCATGCGACCACCGGGTGTTGAATCGAGATATTGACATTCAGTACCAATTTCACCGACCTAAGTTAACAACAGGCCCACCGGTATGTAGTTGTTGACACGGTTGACAACGCTATCGCCGTTTTCAAAGATGCGCGCGTCGAGCAAAGAGAGCCAACGGGGGGAGAGGCATACAGCGCCGTAAAACAGCATCGCCTACTAGGCCTAGCCTACTACACACGCACTCACCGAGCGCGCGCACGCGCGCATTCGCTTACTCCACGGCAAGGGGGAGACAAACCACGCAAGCACGCACACACACTTCCTTCTCCAACAGCCTGCTGCGTGTTGCACGGACAGGGCTTGCCTCGATCCTGAGTGTAAAAACAGAACAGTGTTCGCTTCGTCGGCTCTGGCAAGTGAGCGGCGGTGGCTTAGCAGACATGCACGACTGAAAGAGTGTAGAATTACGCGAGGCAGGTAAGGAGTGAAAAAAATAGTTTGCCGAGGCGGGCAGCCGAGCACCACTCGTCGCCCAGGCTTGTTGGAGGGGAAGTCGGCCAGAGGTAGCAATAGCATGCATCTGAGAAGTGGACAAACGAACAGACAGAGCGTCAGCTGTTGCACCACCACCGCCACTGTTTTTTTCCCCCGACAGGCTGGACTATGGGGGTGGCAGCAGTGTAGGCATCTACTGTACGCGTGTTACTGGTGTGTCAGAGAGGCTGTGCAATGTCTGAAGTGGTAAAAACGTAGGACATATTGCCGTCTGCTACCGGAGCATAAAACTGTGTTCTCTGTGCGCGTGTGCACTGGCATTATTTCCCCTTGCTTTTGTCGTCTGCTTTGCCCTCATTCAGCTCTCGAAATCTTCCGAACTTTTGGGGGGCCATTCTCCCCAACTTCTTTGATTCGATTTCCAGCCCTTCGTCAATATGGCCAGTCAAGGTGTTGAGGAGAACAGTGTGGTGCATTATGAAGGTGCCAACGCCGATTCCGTTCACGTGGAGCTGAAGTCCCCAGCCAAAAATAGGGCCAAGGGCAAAACAGTAGGACATCGAAGACGCAGGGCACTGGTATTGTTCGAGAGAGCGTCTGGGAGTTGGTGGAATCCCAAGTTCGATTCCCCGATTTTAGAGAGAGAACTCCTGCGACACTACTTTCCGCACACCCGCCGCCGGTTCCAGTATGCGGTCATCTACATCATCCTGGCCTGTGTGGCCTGGGCTGTGTTCTTTGGAGGAGCTCAGCTGTCTTCGGGATGGCCCTACTTTATGGCTGGCTCCCTGGCCCTGGCTGGCATTTCCATCCTGATAGTGATTTTCACCAGGTTTGAAGCGTACGAGCGGTTCACGTTACCCACCTCTTTGTGTCTGTCCTTTTTGCTCTGTGGCTTGCTCCTGGCTTCCTTCTCCTTCGAGGAATCGGACATTTCACCTGTTGGAACATTTGCCGGATCCTTTGAGATTCTCTTGCTGTTCTACACCTTCATCCCCATGCCTCTGTTTGTGTCTGTTCCTCTTGGGGTGTTGTATTCTGTTGCCTATGAGGCCCTCGTGGCTTACAGGTATAAAGAAATGCGAGGGACCAAT
>CM031601.1:13300715-13305715 GCA_018398815.1 Conus ventricosus
TTTTCTTTCTGAATAAAACAGTCAGTTTGCACTTTGTAGTGAATTCAACACAGGCAGTTTGTAGTTTGTGATGGAATGTGTAGTTTGCAGCCTGTAATGTAATAAAGTGAAATTTAAAACAATCAGCAGTCTGTAACAAAATAGAGGAAATCTGCATTCCATAACAGAACAGGTGTTTTGCAGGCTGTAATAAAACAGTGCAGTCTCCAGTCTTCTGGGGTTTTGCAGTCTGTAATGAAACAGAGGCAATTTGCAGTGTAGGTAATGAAAACAAATGACACAATCTGTGCTTGTCAATAAAACAGAGGCATTTTGCTGTCTGTGATGAAACGGAGGCAATTTGCAGTCTGTGATAAATCACAGGCAGTTCCAGACAGTCGTAAATCACTGGCATAATTTTTCAGTCAGCACAACACAGGCGCTTTGTTGTCTGTAAGTAAAGTTCAGGCATTACCAGTCTGTAATAAAATCACAGGCAGTTGTCAGTCTGCAATGAAAATACAGGCAATTTTCAGTGTGCAGTCAGAAGAAAGAGAAGGAAAAGGCTGCAGAATGAGATTAAAGACAGGCAGCTTAGAGAAGAAACAAGAGGCAGTCTGAAACACTGGACATTTTTCATCAAATTTAAATAAAATGCCTGTTGAAGATGAGAGGCGGTCAAGAGTGAGCGACCTTACAGTGCCAGAGGACCAGAGCAGTTTGCAGTTTGTTTCAAAACACTGGCGTTCTGCAGTCTGCCAAGGGTCATTAAACACAACCAATTTGCAGTCGGTCATAAAACAATTTGCTGTGTGTCATTAAATGCGGGCAATTTGGAGTTTTGCCATTTAACAACTTGCAGTCTGTCCCAAAACGCAGACAGTTTGCTGATGATCTCAAAGCACAATTTGCAAGTTTGTTGTGAAACAGTTTGCAGTCTGTCCCAAAGCACATGCATTTTGCAGTCTATCATAAAACACCTGTAGGCAATTTGCAGTTTATCATAAAACACCTGTAGGCAATTTGCAGTTTATCATAAAACACCTGTAGGCAGTTTGCAGTTTATCATAAAACACCTGTAGGCAATTTTCTGTTTATCATAAAACACCTGTACGCAATTTTCAGTTTATCATAAAACACCTGTAGGCAATTTGCAGTTTATCATAAAACACCTGTAGGCAGTTTGCAGTTTATCATAAAACACCTGTAGGCAATTTTCAGTTTATCATAAAACACCTGTATGCAATTTTCAGTTTATCATAAAACACATGTAGGCAATTTGCAGGTTGTCATACAACACAGGTAGTTTGCAGTTTGTTGTAAGACATTTTGCAGTCTGTCAAAAATCAGTGGCAGTTTGCACCCTAGTCTTAGAAAGCATATATGCACTTTGCAATCTGTTACAATTACACAGGTATTTTGCAATTGAATGATGAATAGTGTGTGCACTGTACAAGGTACAATTACAGTCTTGGAAAAAAAAATCTTGAGATACAAAAAAATAACACAAAAGTGTATGCAGCAGCTTGGGTTTGTTGTCAGAAGTTCATTGATGTGCAGTACCTCACCTTCACCTTTCTCCATTGGGTCCTCTGGGAGTGACCTGTCTTTCCCAGTTTCCTAGACAGTCGTGAATACTTTGAGTGGATGTGGGGGAACAGGAGGAAAGGGGGTCCTAGTGGTTTGTAAACCTAGTACATCAGTGAGTAGTGTGTGTGTGTGTGTGTGTGTGTGTGTGTGTGTGTGTGTGTGTGTGTGTGTGTGTGTGTAAAGGTCATATGAGTAAATATATGTAATACAATAAACTGATATATTCAAAGATAACTAACTGAGCACCATTATGGCAATTTACAGAGCAGCTTGGTGTTGCAATACATATATAATGAGCTATGTTTGTTGCGTTCATCATAACATTGTAAATGTGAAATTTGTGCCATGTGTGACTAAAAACCTGAATATAGTCTCTTTAATTATTTGGTGTAAATTTCTATTTGGTTTTCAAAACAAATGTGGAAGACAGTACCAAAAAGTATGATTAGCAAGTCCTAAATTATTTAATTCTAAGATGCTGAGGTGAGATAAGATCAACACAAATTGAAATCAGTTTAGCAACCATTCTCCTCACAAAGCAAGGTTTACTGTCTATCAGCCAGTGTGTCTGGTTCATCTGCCTGTGAATAAACCCGGAAATACATAATAACCTGTCGGCCAGTGTGTCTGGTTCATCTGCCTGTGAATAAACCCGGAAATACATAGCAACCTGTCAGCCAGTGTGTCTGGTTCATCTGCCTGTGAAAACCCAGAAATACATAGCAACCTGTCAGGCAGTGTGTCTAGTTCATCTGCCTGTGAATAAACCCAGAAATACATAGCAACTGGTATATATATATGTAAACTTTCTCTGTGTATTATTTTGATAAGTTATCATTTAAGAGCAGAGGCTGAGGATGGAAGTGGGTGGAAGGAGGGGGTAGCCAGCAGTATTCTGGAAACCTCTGCTTCTGCCGCCATACCCTAACCAGTACCTTTTGTTCCATTCTGTATACAACCTGGTCTCTCTCAAAGTGTTCTGAAACTGTTTTCGGGGAGGAGGTGTGAGGGTTCATTGAGAGAAAAAAAGGCAAGGAAAAGGCAAGAGTCTGTTGATTGTAAAGCTCTTAGAGCTTGGCCTCTAGCCGAGAATAGGTGCTATATATAAGTATTCATTATTATTATTATTATTATTAAACTCTGTCATCCGCTCAGCAATTGTTTTCCACTGGATGTTGGAGAGGATGTGCAGGTTGTTGTTTATAAATTTGTTTATTTGTTTACCCCATCTCTGCTTCCCCATTCCCCAGTTGGTTAAGGTTACTCATCCCCCCTCCCCCTCCACCATTTCCTTTCTTCTATCTCTCTCATTCTCTGCCCTCCCTCTCCCCCTCCCCCCCTCCACCATTTCCTTTCTTCTTCTATCTCTGTCATTCCCTGCCCTCCCCCCTCCCCCCTCCACCATTTCCTTTCTTCTTCTATCTCTGTCATTCCCTGCCCTCCCCCCTCCCCCCTCCACCATTTCCTTTCTTCTTCTATCTCTGTCATTCCCTGCCCTCCCCCCCTCCCCCCTCCACCATTTCCTTTCTTCTTCTATCTCTGTCATTCCCTGCCCTCCCCCCTCCCCCCTCCACCATTTCCTTTCTTCTTCTATCTCTGTCATTCCCTGCCCTCCCCCCCCCTCCACCATTTCCTTTCTTCTTCTATCTCTGTCATTCCCTGCCCTCCCCCCCCCTCCACCATTTCCTTTCTTCTTCTATCTCTGTCATTCCCTGCCCTCCCCCTCCCCCCTCCCCTCCCCCATTTCCTTTATTCTCCTATCTCATTCCCTGCCTCCCCCCTCCCCCTCCACCATTTCCTTTTATTCTATCTCATTCCCTGCCCTCCCCCCCCCCCCCCACCATCCCCCCTTCCCTCCTCCCCCTCCACCCTCCTCCCTCCTCACTAACTGTCATCCCCCCCCTCCCTCACATTCTCTCTCACCTCACCCCCCCCCCCTTAGCATTCTTTCATTGCATGCCTGCCCCCCTCGAACCGGCTCAAGGCTCCCCCCTCCCCCTCCCTCCCCCTCCCCTGTCAATCTCCTGTCTGGCCACTGAAGTCATAAGTCATTGAAACCTTCCAGACCCCTCAGCATGTTTCTCTTCAGAAGAGAAGCTGCTCCCTCCTCACCATCCGGTTCATCCTGTCATCCACAAGATCCATGACTTTACCATACATTTGCATTTACATCAGTTGTACTCAATCACTGTCCTAAACGATCAATTAACCATTTTACTCATTCATTCCTGACTCAGACTGTCCTCAAGATCATGCTTTTACCATCAATTATTGATTCAAACTGTCACAAGATTATAACATTTACCATCAGTTATTGACTCAGACTGTCACAAGATCATAACATTTACCATCAGTTGTAGATTCAAACTGTCACAAGGATCATAACATTTACCATCAGTTATTGGCTCAGACTGTCACAAGATCATAACAATTACCATCAGTTATTGATTCAAACTGTCTCAAGATCATAACATTTACCATCAGTTATTGACTCAGACTGCCACAAGATAACAATTACCATCAGTTATTGATTCAAACTGTCACAAGATCATAACATTTACCATCAGTTATTGATTCAAACTGTCTCAAGATCATAACATTTACCATCAGTTGTAGACTCAAACTGTCTCAAGATCATAACTTTTTAGCAAGATTTATGTTTAAATTGCTTAGATCATCACATGTATTGCAGAACACCGGACATTTATTAAGAATTCTGGACACTTTCAAAAGTGACATTGATGACCAAGGAGGACACGGTTTTGTTTTTTAAAGAATTGCCACAAGCTATGGTTGGAGAGGTTGAGGGGGGTAGAGTGGGAGTAATATGGGAGTGGGGGGGGGGGGGGGGGGGGTTTCAGAAAGGAAGCATGTCCCATTTTGAATAATGTTCTGGTCCACAGGACAGGACACTGTATTAGGTATAGAGCCTAGTCCAGACATTATTGCTGCATCATAGTAGTGTAGTAATGATAATAATCTATTATGAAGGCACTGCTTGATGCCTCTGCACATCATGAACGTTATGATTTTAGGCATAGATGGTAGCATGCTTTTGTTCCAGTGTAGTGCATGGCTGTTTTTCATCTTTTCACTTCATCAGATCATGACTGTTACTCATAAGTTTGATTGTGGATTTTTTACTTGGTCCATACCTCGTTAACTCATTTTGAGACCAAAAATCCTGGTTATACCATGTTTTTAATGCACACAGACTCCATAGATGCATGCAGTGATACCTCAATTAAAACATTATTACACACACCTACTCTCACACGCACAAGTTCATGCACATTGCGTACACACACACACACCACACACACACTTCTCTCTCTACTCTCTCTCTCTTCTCTCACACAACACCTTATTTGTGTGTTGCGGGTGTCACCCTTCAGTATGGCTATGGCCTTAATCTGAATTAATTATTCAAT
>CM031601.1:13308573-13321073 GCA_018398815.1 Conus ventricosus
AAGAACATTTGTGAATAAGATTTTACCTGAATGATCTTTTGGTATGTGTTGTAACAGCCCTGACAAGTCCCTGTGGGATCAGTTGGGTTATGATAATAAATATAATAGTAATAATGTTAGTCGTAGTACTACTACTGCTTCATATATTAAATACTTATAATAAATATAACAGTAGCAGTAGTAGTAGTAGTAGTAGTAGTAACACTACTACTTCTACTGCCACTACTGCTTAATCATAATGATAATGATGATAATGATAATTACCAACATCATCATCATTATAATGATAATGACGATGATGATGATATGATGATGATGATGATGATGATGATGATTAAACTGTAGCCACTTTTAGGATTGCTACATATTCCAACTTGGCTGACATCTGAGCAACACAACTTTCACCCCACATACAACTTAGCTGTTATGTGAACAATACAACTTTCACCCCACAAACACCAACCTGGCTGATATCTGAACAACTTTCACCCCACAAACACCAACCTGGCTAATATCTGAACAACACAACTTTTACCCCACAAACACAACCTGGCTAATATCTGAACAATTTTCACCCACAAACACCAACCTGGCTCATATCTGAACAACACAACTTTCACCCCACAAACACCAACCTGGCCGATATCTGAACAATTTTCACCCACAAACACCAACCTGGCTCATATCTGAACAACTTTCACCCCACAAACACCAACCTGGCCGATATCTGAACAATTTTCACCCCACAAACACCAACCTGGCTCATATTTGAACAACACAACTTTCACCCCCACAAACACCAACCTGGCTAATATCTGAACAACTTTCACCCCACAAACACCAACCTGGCCGATATCTGAACAACTTTCACCCCACATTTTGATTTTTACATCATTCACAGGTCATATGTTTGACCCACTTCAGATGGGGACATGGCCTTTTTTTGAATAAATTATCATTCATTCATTCTCCAGGAAGGGAATTAGTTCTTTTTACTCCTCTGCAGTGAGGTCTTCAGTGACGACGACAGTTGAGGTGACACTATTTACATCCCTGGAGCTTAGCACGTTGCATCCTTTTCGTTTAGGTCAAGTTAAAACAAATGCCCATTCACCGACAGAAGCGGTCTCTCTGGCTCTGTTTCTTTGTTTCTCCTTGAGTCCGGTCTTTTCCCCTTTGTCTGACTCTGTCTCTCAGTTTCAGTTTCTTTGTCTGTCTGTGCCTCTGCCTGCCTGCCTCCTGTACGTCTGTCTGTCTGTCTTGTCTTTCTCTGTCTCTGTCTGTCTTTCTCTCTCTCCCTCTTTCTCCTCTCTTGCCCCCCTCTCTACTCTGTCTCTCTCTCTCTCTCTCTCTCTCTCTTCTCTCTCCTCTCTCTCTCTCTCTCATCTCTCTCTCTCTCTCTCTCTCACACACACACCACACACACACACACACACACACACACACACAACACACACACACACACACACCCTACCTTGTTTTCACTGTACGGTGTCTATCTTGATGGTGTCTTGATGGTGTCAGATACGTAGGTCAGTATGTGTGGCCAGTCACGGAGGTTGGTGTATGTGGACCTAGGTTGGTGTATGTGTTGTAGGTTAGTTAGGAGTAGGTGTAGGTGTAGGTAGGTGTAGGTGTAGGTGTGAGTAGTGAGAGTAGGCGCCGTTGTGTCTCTACGTCGACTTTAAACTGGAGTCATTGTTCTGCTAGCTGTTGAAATACAGACACAGATCGACAACTCAACGCCCCCCCCCCCCCGTCCCCTCGCTTAGGGAAAGTGAGGCCCTTTCCCCCCCCCCACCGCTTTCGAAAGGCAATGCGGCGAGCGTTGTCCTCACACCAAGACCTTACCCCAAACCCTCCCCACCCCCCCCCCCCCCCCCTCCCCCCCCCCCCCCCCCCCCCCCCCCCCCCCCCCCCCCCCCCCCCCCCCCCCCCCACCCCCCCCCCCCCCCCCCCACCCCCCCCCCCCCTCCCCCCCCCCCCCTCCCCACAAATCCATGAATAGAAACCGCAGGCCGTCCCATACAATTTGTAGTACGTCAGTATAATTAGACATGTAGGTCGACAGGTGGAGAGAGAGGGGCCCAATGTCAGTACACTCGTACCGTATTATTAATAGGCGTGGATAGGTCGAGAAGCAGGAAAACGTTTACAATCCGTGAGTGATGACGAATCTCCAATCCGAAGGTTCCGCGGTTGTTTCCTTGTAGGAAAGTGGTGTGTTGTTCTGTCTTGTATTATGTATTGTGTGGCGTTGTATTGTGGAACTTCGTCGTCACAACGTGGTTCTCTTTGTGGGGTTCGGGCTGCGCTCTCCTGTATGGAAAGCTTCTTGTTATAGAGGGACACCAATCACAACTTATTTCTTAATGGCATTTATGAATGAATGAACTAACTAATTAATTAATT
This sequence comes from Conus ventricosus, assembly GCA_018398815.1. Lineage (NCBI taxonomy): Eukaryota > Metazoa > Mollusca > Gastropoda > Neogastropoda > Conidae > Conus > Conus ventricosus. The sequence continues at coordinate 13,310,986 of CM031601.1, forward strand.
GATTGATTAATTAATCAATGCATGAAAGAAAAATTGATTAAATAATCTTTTAAAAATTTTTGCAGCGAATGTTTTAAGTTATCCTGTCGATGAGAATGTTTTCTTCCTCGACAGAAGTTTGCTGGAGGTAATAGCTGTGTTGCCGTGGGGTCCTTTACAATGCGCTAAGTGGAATGGATGCTGAGTGCGCACAGGTGTCTGTGTTTATTGTGCCACCTAAAGGACTTGCACCCGGACCACTACATAACATCGATTATTTTCTGTTGTAAAAGGTTTGGATGAGATCTTGTGAATGATGCGCCGATTTGCGGTGTACACTATCAGTTGTTGTGATATCATCATCATCGTCGTCATCATCATCGATCATCATCATATCGTCGTCGTCGTCGTCGTCGTCGTCGTCGTCGTCGTCGTCGTCATCGTCGTCATCGTCATCATCGTTATCATCATCATGTCATCATCATTATTGTTATCGTTGTTATTATCATTTGTCAAGTGGGTGGGGGATGAGGGTTGGGTTGGGGTGCAGGAAAAACCCTGGTCATTATTTTGAACTCGAGCTAGGCGAGTTCTCTGTCTCTCTCTCTCTCTCTCTCTCTTCTCTCTCTCTCTCTCTCTCTCTCTCTCTCTCTCTTCTGTCTCTGATTTGCTGTAAACATTATTGTTATTAATTTAATTATCATTGTTATTATTATTGTTATTATTTGTGAAGGGGGGTTGGGGTTGGGGGGATGCAGACCCCCCCCCCCCCCCCCCGGTCTCTTAGATCCAGGAGCGTTCTCTCTTCTCTCTCTCTCTCTCTTTCTCTCCTCTCTCTCTCTCTCTCTCTCTCTCTCTCTCTCTCTCTCTCCTCTCTCTCTCTCTTTCTCTCTCTCTCTCTCTGTGTCTCTTTCTGTCAGTCTGTCTGATTTGCAGTAAACGTTATCATTGTTGTTGTTGTTGTTGTTATTACTATTATTACTATCATCATCATCATCATTATTTGTGAAGGGGATCGGGGATGGGGCGCAAAAAAAGTGTTTTTTGAGAACTCGAACCAGGCTCACTCTCTCTCTCTCTCTCTCTCTCTCTCTCTCTCTCTCTCTCTCTCTCTCTTCTCTCTCTCTCTCTCTCTCCTCTCTTCACACTCACACACACACACACACACACACACACACACACACATACGCGCGCGCGCACACACACACACACGCACACACGCACACCACACACACACACACGCACACGCACATACACACTCTCTCTCTCTCTCTCTCTCTCTCTCTCTCTCTCTCTCACACACACACACACACACACACACACACTCACACTTACGCGCACACGCACACACACACACACACACACACAACACACCACACACACACACACACACACACACCACAACACATCCAGTCTGAGACAGTGTGATTTTATATGCTGTTGTTCTTTTTGTTGCGCATGGGGAATGTTGAGAGTTGGGAATGTAAATGGAGAACACATCAGTGCACCTCCCTCTCTCTCTCTCTTCCTCCTCTCTCTCTCTCTCTCTCTCTCTCTCTCTCTCTCTCTCTCTCTCTCTCTCTCTTACCCCATCCAATCCTCTTTGCTTACACCTGCAGGGGGCTGCTCATATGAACTCTGGGTTCCTTTCCTTCTTTTCTTGGTTAAACTTTGCTGCAGCGTTATTTTGTGAAGCAGAACTTTTTTTTTTCATTCTTTCTTGAATGTTAACCAGTGCATGGACCAAGCAAGAAAGAACATTAGCAAACATTTTATAGTGGAACCTTGACGAATTTACAGTTTGGAAAGAATAAAACTCGTTCACGACACAACAAAATCGCGAGTCAGTAAAATCAACCAGATATCTCTTCTCGCAAGGAGGGGGAGTGTGGAGAAGAAGGGGTAAGGAGTGAATTGGGGGGAGGGGGGGGGGGGAGGAGAAGGAGAGAGAAGACCAATAAAGCCTGTCACCCCCTTCACCCCTTTCTCTGGTATTCGGTGAGGGAGCTATTGAAATGAATTCTCTGTATTGTTAGTGTCGTATTCGGGGAGAGGGCTATTGACATGTCTCTGTATTGTTATATCACGGAAGCAGACGATTGCTACTGGTTTGGAGAGCTGGACATTTGTATAGGGCAGTGGTAGGGACGGAAATTGCAACGAGTTCAGTTCATATGGAAGGGGAAGAAAACTTCGACAGTTAGCATCTCTCCCCCCCCCCCCCCCCCACCCCCACCCAATTCTTCCTTTTCTTCCTTCTTTCTGTTCGTTCTTTTTTCTACTCTTATCTTTTCCCTCCATTGTTTCTTCTTGCTGATTTTGTTCTTGTTGCTTTTATGCCTTTCTTTTTCCGTCTTCTGGTGAAAAGAAACAAAAACAAAAACAAACATTGCCTTTTCTTTCCTTCTCTTTTCTTTCCTGTAGATTTCATTGTCAGACAAAAAGGACGCAATATGCGTGGGCAGTCACACGTCAACACGTACGCACGCACGCATGCACGCACGCACGACGCACGCACGCACGCACGCACGCACACACACACACCGTGTGCTCCTGTACAAGCGCACAGAGAGAGAGAGAGAGAGAGAAGAGAGAGAGAGGAAGAGAGAGAGAGAAGAGAGAGAGAGAGAGAGAGGTATTGCATTTCTGTCAACCCAGTACAATCTGTTAATGCTATAATTGTGATCTCCGTTGTAAACTGGATTCCACGCAGTGCGTCACGGCAAAAGCAACTGAAACCCCACCCCCACTCTCCCTCATCCCCTTCCTTCCCCTCACCTCACCCTCTAACGCACAACAAAAAATAAAATGAAATGAGAGAGAGAGAGAGAGAGAGAGAGAGAGAGAGAGAGAGAGAAGTCAAAGTCTAAGCTTTATTTGTTTACAGATACATTGATCCTTGAAACAAAGTTGAGAATATCCAGGGGGTAAAGAACATTAATCTTGAATAAATAAAACGCAAATTGTTAACATATGGGACACTAATTTGCGCCGACATTCTTTATTTCGAGATCACATCATATTCACACGCACACGCACGCACACACGCACACTCACGCACGCACGCACGCGCGCGCGCGCGCACACACACAACACACGCGCACACACAACACACGCACACACACGCGTGCAGCGCGCGCGCGCGCGCGGCACACACACACACACACACACACACACACACACACACACACACACACACACACACACACACACACACCTTGTTCTATTACTTCTGTTGCAAAAATTGTCATCTGTGAAGCGCGTCATCTGTGAAACGCGTTTAGCTATTGATTCTTCAGTACACGTTTGGTGTGTTGGTGTGGAATGAAAATTAATTTCCCATTTATCTGCTCGCACGAGAATTAAAAAAAAAAAGTGGTTTCGAAATGGCACAGAACCCCTATATTTTCACAACGCTGGCCTGTGAATGACAGAAGGAAGCAGAGAATTGTCCGGAACGTCACGTGGACACCACTGGGAACGACTCTGATCATGTTTTACTAGGTTTTCAATCTCCTATGATTAGGAAACAGTTGCCTCCGGTCCGGTGAATGTAGATCAAATTATTGTAACTTCGTGCTGACCAGAACGGACGACTCGGTGTCGATGAATGTGTAAAGCTTTTGCATTTGCTCAGAATCGGATGGTTCCTTATGTTTGCAGTGAAAGGTTTAAAACGCGTTCTTCCTCTTTTTCGTCCATCTCAGTCCCTCCTCCTCCTCCCCGCCTATTCTCTTTCCCTCCTTTTGTACAAGCCTTGCACCCCTCCACTTATTTTACTCACCCCTCCACTTATATTACTCTTTTTTTTTTTCCCTTCCAGTCTTTGTTCAGACTTTGTCATAACGACAGAGGAATTGTTTCATGGTGGTTTCGCCCCTCACTGTTTATTTGCTCCATGACAACTTCGGGTAGTTGTATGGTTGTAATCGGAACAAGAGTTTTGATAATAGGAAGCTTACTAGTTCTCTCTCTCCTCTCTCTCTCTCTCTCTCTCTCTCTCTCTCTCTCTCTCTCTCTCTCTCTCTCTCTCTCTCTCATTCTCTGTGTGTGTACGTGAAAGGTGTGTGTGTGTGTGTGTGTGTGTGTGTGTGTGTGTGTGTGTGTGTGTGTGCGCGCGCGCGCGGTGTAAACACCAACGTAATATTGTTCAGTGTGAAAGCAGGGAAAGGGAAATATGAGACGTTCCGTGTTTGTCCTGTCTACGTCGCCCCCGTGGCATCTGTCCTGTCTACGTCGCCCCGTGGCATCTGTCCTGTCTATGTCGCCCCGTGGCATCTGTCCTGTCTACGTCGCCCCCGTGGCATCTGTCCTGTCTACGTCGCCCCGTGGCATCTGTCCTGTCTACGTCGCCCCGTGGCATCTGTCCTGTCTACGTCGCCCCAGTGGCATCTGTCCTGTCTACGTCCGCCCGTGGCATCTGTCCTGTCTACGTCGCCCCAGTGGCTTACGTCCCTGGTCGTCCTGTCTACGTCGCCCCAGTGGCATCTGTCTCTAGTCCCTACGCGTCGCCCCAGTGGCTTCCGGAGCTGATGACATATGAAGCATTCGAACCGAACACTTTTATTAAGGATCGTTTGAATGGACAATCTGTCTGGATGTGTTCTGGATTGGATGGTTGGATATCTTTCGTTTGGTTCTGTCTGGTCTCCTTCGTTGTGGACTCGCAATTGCTTCAAGTTTCGAAAGAACTTTCTTTCGCCCTGTCTTGTTTTTTATCTTGGATTATACGCAAGAAAGATTCTTAATCATTTTTTTGTGCGAGTTAATTGCTGTCCAAAATCTGTTTAACATGTTATAGGTGCACCCCCCCCCCCTTTTTTTTTTAATAACTTGTGTATGGAAATGACTCGGACAGGATGACAACCCTGTCATGGCCCCTCACGCTCAGCTGGGCTGTAAACAACATCAATGATATTTACAGATCTCTGGTGTTGGGTTTGTTTTACATGTATGTATGTTTTCTCAGTGAAATGTGACTGGTTGCACGTTTGGTTTTACTGACTGTTTGCCCGTGACTGCTGCTACAACCTCAGTAAACAACAGTAGCAGCAGTATCGTTCTGTAAACAACAGTAGCAGCAGTATCGTTCTGTAAACAACAGTAGCAGCAGTATCGTTCAGTAAACAACAGTAGCAGCAGTATCTTTCAGAAAATAACAGTAGCAGCAGTATCGTTCTGTAACAACAGAGCAGAGTATCGTTCAGTAACAACAGTAGCAGCAGATCGTTCAGTAAACAACAGTAGCAGCAGTATCGTTCAGAAAACAACAGTAGCAGCAGTATCGTTCAGTAAACAACAGTAGCAGCAGTATCGTGCAGTAAACAACAGTAGCAGCAGTATCGTTCAGTAAACAACGGTAGCAGCAGTATCGTTCAGAAAACAACAGTAGCAGCAGTATCGTTCTGTAAACAACAGTAGCAGCAGTATCGTTCAGAAAACAACAGTAGCAGCAGTATCGTTCAGAAAAAAAGGAATGCTGTTGATAGGTGGTTCAGCAACTGCCAGTTACTGTTACTACTCCTGCTACTTCTGCTACAGCCACTTTAGGAACAGCAGTAACAGCCGTACAGCAATAACAGCCGTACAGCAATAACAGCAATAACAGCCGTACAGCAATAACAGCCGTATGATTTAGACCCAGTTACTGCTGCCTGTTTCCATGCCAGCACCATCACCACCACTTACAATTACTACAACTTCTGCTTCCACTACTGTTGCTGCTGCTGCTGCTACTACTAGTTTGTAGTTCTACTGAAGGGCCATAGTGTACACTGCCATATCCAGAACAGATTGCTAGTTCTGCAGCTGCTGCTGCTAGTTTGTAGTTCTACTGAAGGGCCATAGTATACACTGCCATATCCAGAGCAGATTGCTAGTTCTGCAGCTGCTGCTGTTGATAAGACCACAGCCACAGAAATAGCAGCAATAATCATGAACATCAAAATAACTACTGCTGCGACTATTGCAAGCGGCGTTGCTGCTCCTTCTGCTGATGGTGGTTTTGGTGGTAGTGGTAGTGGTGGTGGAGGAGGCGGAGGAGGAGGAGGAGAATAGATGACGACGGCGATGATTACCTTAACCAGAGGCGAATCCATCGATCCCTTTCAGGCTTCCCCAAAGAGCGTTCTCCCTGACCTGCCGCCCCTTAAGCAGAGCCACAATCCCAGCAGGTCAACCGTCTGATCAGGCGGTAGCCTGGCAACAGAAACCCGGGGCCCGCGGGTCTTGTTGTTGCAGGCTGGTCATCCGTGACTAATGCCAGTGATTCCATTTAGTGGCCGGCCAGACTGATGCTATCGGGTGGGGGATGGGGTGGGGGGTGGGGGTGGGGGGGGGGATAGAGAGTCCAGAGATCTTCCTGAGCCCCCACCCTACCTCTCGTACACCGCCGCCCCTCGCTCCTGCCGCGTCTAACCGGGAGGAGGAGGAGGCCGTCTCCGGGGGGGGGGGGGGGGGGGGGGGGGGGGGGGGGGGGGGGGGGGGGGGGGGGGGGGGGGGGGGTCGGGTCTTTGACCCGTCGGCGTGGCCGGCGAGTTTGGCGGATTAACGGCACTGCCGCCGTCACCTCGGCGGTTGTGTTGTCGAGTGTCTGCGATGGAGAAGAATCTGGAACTGTGAAAGCAGCTCCGCCCGAGCCTTCCGGGGCCGCTTCCTCTCCCCTCTCTCTCTCTCTCTCTCTCTCTCTCTCTCTCTCTCTCTCTCTCTCTCTCTCTCTCTCTCTCTTCCTGTCCTTCTTTCTTTCTGCGTACGCAGGCTGATAACTCCTGCGGACACTCCCTGTATAGCCAGGCAGTGGAGTTTTGTGTGTATGACCCTTTTTTATCCCGCCATTAAGGCAGCCATACTCCATCTTCGGGGAAGGTGCATGCTGTGTGTCACGTGTCATCCATACCAACGGCCAAATTGGCCTTCTCTTCCGAAAGTTGATGTGATTTTACGTGTGTGCAAGATTTTGTGCGTGCGTTCACACACGGAACCTCGGTTTATAGTCTCATTCGAAGGACTGTGTGGGGAATGGAGTCAGAACCAATGTTAACTCCGAGGGAAAAATCCCCTATACCGAAATTCGAACCCGCAACCCCAGGATCACGAGTCCGGCGCTCTACCAACTGAGCTATTCCGGCCCCCTTCCTGTCCTTCTTGTCCACTTGCAGACTACGGCGGGAAATGCATTAATGCGACCACAGAGTGTTGTTGGCGCCACTGAACACTGGGAGGGATGGTTCGCTTTCCGTTCGTTAGGTGCAGAAGTAGTGGGGAGCTTCCTTCGTTAAAGTTACTGCTGTCTTGGGTGACTTCGATCCATACTGTTTGTGTTTGTCACCCTCCCCACCCCAAAGTCTACGTCCTCCCTTCTTCCACCCTTTCTCTCTCTCTCCCCCCCCCCTCTCTCTCTCTCTCTCTTCTCTGTCTCTCTCTCTCTCTCTCTCTCTCTCTCTCTCTCTCTCTCTCTCTCTCTCTCTCTCTCTCTCTCTCTGTGTCTGTCTGTATATCTCCATGAAAGGAACAATATTGTATATTCTGATCCAGCTTGTAGTTATCATTTATGTTTTTGTTATATATTGTATTAATGTGCCCCATCATAATATGAATAAAATATCTCAATCTCTCTCTCTCTCTCTCTCTCTCTCCTCTCTCTCTCCTCCTCTCTCTCTCTCTCTCTCTCTGCGTGACTAGTGTTTATATGCCAGACAAATGGCGACTGAAGTCAGGTGCTTCAGCCAGCCATCCCCCTGTGATTACGTCAGAGCCGTAACGTGCAGCTCGGTCGTGGCTGACTGGGCGGCGAATCGCTATTCGTGACAGTCAGAGATCGCCGGAAGTTGCTTGAACGCGGAATGGTGCTGATTGTGGATTTCTTCGCCGTCAGTGTGAGGTAACGTGCATCCAAATGTTTCCCACATTCTTTTATCTCGGGAGAATTCGCTCTCATGTCAAACAAACACTTTGTGAAGGAGACGCGAATTTGACCAAAACAGAACAGCCACCAGAACAGACGACAGACATGTTCAGTTCCACCCACATCTGGAGGCCTTCCTACCCGGCCTGTCTCCAGTCATGATGATGGAAAACAGATGAAGTTAGGATACGTTGTGGCGGCGGCCTCTGAAGGGAGAGACACTCAGGCTGGCTCCGCGACAAAGCAATTACTGTCGTCAGTGAGGAGAGGGAGCGGCGACTGGCAGTGGGGGCAATAGGTGGTGCCCCTGCATATTATGTTGGATCAAGACGGACACCTCTGAACTCCCATCAAAGTAACTCAGCAGCTGTGTTTGACCACCTCATAACGATTGCTCCCCATGGATGCTGGTACTGCGCCTGTGGCAGGACGATCTGGGTGTGGCTGTGTGGTGGGAAATCACGAGTCATGCCATTGAAGTCTTTGATGGATTTAGAGAAAAGACAGAAAATAACGTCAGTGTCGTGTTCCACAGCTTGCCACACCTATCTTTGACAGGTTGGTCTGCCTCAGTCAGATCACTTCATTTCTCTCCTCTTTCCTGTCTATAGGTGGGCAACCTAGCCATCCATGCACAACAGCGTCAGCATCAGCATTACCACACAGAACAGGCTGTGGAACCTTCCAACATTGGAAATGGGGATGGACGGGAAGCCCACAAACTCTGACTCACTAGATGTCTGTCAAGTTGCATTTTGGATGTTTTCACAGTTTAGGAGCGTCCTCTGGTGTAGAGACTGATGGCGAAGCAGGTGAAGACGGTGATGAAGGGAGTGGTGGTGGAGGTAACAAGAACAATGATAGTAATAATGGATGATGAGGATCTTCTTCTTCCTCGTTCGCCATCCCGTTAGATGAGCAGCCCGGTGTCCTCGATGAAGGCTGCCGTCCGTCGCAGCTCCTCCAGGGTGCCGTACAGCTTGGCTTCCACTGCTGTCGGTGTTGGCCAGTACTTTCTCCTGGATGCTGATAGTCGTACAGCTGAGGATGTGTCAGTTGTCATGTCCTCCACAGGGACTTCCCTTGTCAAAGATGTGGTCAGTTGTCATTGGTCCCTCACCACAAGGGCACTCTCCACTCTGTCCAATGCCAAATTTTGTGTGCATGTGGTGGAGCAGGCGATTGTGTCCAGTCCTCAGGCGGAAGATCTTGACCTGTTCCCGTCGTCCCAGCAAATGGTATGTGTCTTCTGGGTTGTATTTGGGATGCAGGAGGCGCCATTTTATTCCTTGTTGTGCCTTGATGATTGTCCTAGGATGATGAGGATGAGAATGATGATAGCAGGAAGACCTCAAGGAACAGCTTGACAGCAGCAGGTCTTCAGAGAAGAAGATCCCCCTCCCTCTACATCACCTACCCACATAAATGTTTCGACTTTGAATTTCTTACCCTTTATGGGGGCTGAATTTCTTACCCTTTATGGGGGCTGAATTTCTTACCCTTTATGGGGGCAGGGCCGCACCCAGGCCATGATTTCTGCATGTCTTTCAACTTTCGTCTCTCTCTCTCACCACCGCCCCCCCCCCCCCCCCCTCTCTCTCTCTCACCCACCCACCCTCCCTCTGTCTCTCTCTGTCCCTTATGACAACGATATTGAGTATTATTATGGTTGTTATATATAATATGGGATGAGATGTTCATGTTCCAATGGTGTTTTTCAGAACACTTGATAATAATGTACCAATTCACACCAAGTTCAACGTCATATGTAACGGAATGAAGCTTTCCCACCACCACCACCCTCCCCCCCCCACCGCCGAAGGCGATGCGATATGGGCGTAGGCAAATCTTTTTCTATACATAGACCTCACAGTATCATGGCTGATAGGATGAAAGTTCGTTGCGTGATGGACTCGAAGGGCGGGAGCGGGCGGGAAGCGAGGGGGGTGAACGGGTGCTCGAGGAGACCGGGGAGGGGGGGGGGGGGGGGGGAGCAAAAAAGAAGGAAGCAGCCCTGACTGATCGACGGTTGACATGTGTGGCGGTGGCGGTGTTTGCCTCCCTGATCAGTGACAGCGGCTCTGAGGAGGCGATGTCCGTGACTGATATGTAGCGGACCGCTCTTGATAGGGCCTGTCGGTTGGCTCTGTAGACAGTGCCCGTTTAGCGACCGCTTTATGATAGGGCATGTCGCTTGGCTATGTAG
>CM031601.1:13326073-13328573 GCA_018398815.1 Conus ventricosus
GAGATTTAAAAGAAGAAAGAAGTAGGCTGATTACGAAGGTCTTCAGGGAGGGAGTTCCAAATAGAAGGTGCTCTAAACTGAAGGCTTTTCGCCAACAGATTTCAGAGAACGCTTAGGGATTTTCAAAAGTTTTTGTGAAGAAGAGCGAAGGGTACGAGAGCTTTGGTAGGTGCAGAGAGAAGAAGAGAGATAGTGAGGAAGAGATTCATTGAAGTGGCGGAAAGCAAGAACTGCCAGTTTAAATTGCCACCGATACTGTATGGGAAGCCAGTGCAGTTCGATCAGCATGGGAGTGATGTGCTCACACCTCTCCTCTTCAAAACAAGTCGTGCAGCGCTATTTTGGACTCTCTGCAGCCGAGCAATCTGTTCTGTGGGAAGCCCAGCATAAACAGAGTTGCAGTAGTCCAATCTTGACATCACCATGGCACAGACTAGCCTGACAGCTACTTCCCTGGATATAAAGCGTCGGATGGAAGCAATACGTCTCAGCTCTAAAAAGGATGAGCGACAGACTACAGATATTTGATTCTGCATGGTCAGACACTGATCATGGTAACACCAAGGTATTTGACAGACTTATTGAAAGGTAATTCAGTACCATCAACAACCATTGACTCTGACTCAACGAGTTTGAGGCAGGAGAGGTTCCAACGGGCATGACTTCAGTCTTTCACAAATTTAATTTAAGCTTATTACTTGTCATCCACTCCTGCACACTGCTGATACACCGAGACACCCCAGATTGAACAGAAACAAACACATCAGGTGTGCCACTCTTAGAAAGTTCAGTGTCATCAGCATACTTGTGAAAATCACAATCATGGTCTGAGATAACATCCGACAAGGCTGTGAGTACAATGTAAACAACACTGGGCCCAATACTGACCCTGTGGTACTCCATACAAAAGAGGTGACAAAGTAGACTTACACCACCCACAACCACCGCCTGCGATCTATCTCTGATGTATGATTCGAACCACTGAAGAACTATCCCATCAACACCAAAAGTGACCCTAAGCCTTTCAAGTAAAGTAGTGTGATCTAGCGTATCAAAGGCAGCACTCAGATCAAGCAAGGCTACGAGAGAAACAAGTTTACTGTCGGATTTGCACAGCAAACAGTCCAGTACGCTCAATACAGCAGTCTCAGTGCTATGATTCTTCCTATAAGCAGACTGACAGGCCTCAAGAAGACCATGGTCTGAAAGATGAGCCTGAAGCTGCTTCAGCACAACTCTTTCCAGGATTTTTGAGAGGAATGGAGGTTGGACACTGGTCTATAGTTCTTAACTTATTAAGGTCTAGTCCTGGCTTTTTCAAGAGAGGGGTAACCATTGCCTGCTTAAACTGAGGAGGCATTATGCCTGACGAGAGAGATTTGTTTTACAATATTTGTAATCACAGGAATCAAATGAGAGGCACACCGTTTAAGGAGGAAGTAGGGATGGGGTCAAGGACACAACTTTTGCTGGAGGATTCACTTATGAGATCGCTGATCAGTTTTTCATCCACAGGATTAAAAGTACAAAAGGTGGTCCACAGTATTTATCGTAAAGAATTGGTTGGGAAGGATTTGCATCAAGATTGTCACGGATGGTTTTGATTTTATCTACAAAGAATTCACTAAATTGTTGAGAGATTTGGAAGGAGGAATGTTCGTGGGCAAACTTAATTTCTTTTGTTTGCCAAGTAGTTCACTTGAAAGAGAAAACAACTGCTTTGATGAAGAACAGGAGTCAATTTTATCACGGTAGTATGACTCTCCTGGCATCCTGGAGGCAGTCCCCTGCCTCACACCTGTTCGCTGCAAGATCTGGCGGTGGATGGTCAATCGGCTCTTTCTCCAGCGTCTCTCGCTGCGCCGGCGTTGACGTCGAGCAGCTCTCACGTCCTCGGAGAGCCAAGGAGCTGAGGGACGGTCAGTAACACACCTAGTCACTGCAGGCGCGTGTCGGTCCAGGATTTCCTGAAGGCCATCGTTAAGCACTTCAAGTAATAGTGTAACATCAACATCGAATAGTTTTGTTAATCATTCCTATTACGCTGAATCCAGTTTTGAGAAGAGAAAAATGAGTTTAGAGTTATTCACGAAAATACTGATTTTTAGAAGGCGTAATCACTTAAAGCAAGTGCGTGCGCACGCACGCGCGCGCACACACACACACACACACACACACACGCCACGCACACACACACACACACCACACTTGGACCCCCCCCCCCCCCCCCTCTCCCCACACACCACCGCTGGGTGTCGATGACGCCCGCTAGTAGGATGATGACCTAAATTCTGTATTCTACCCAAGGCAGCCACCCACCGCTGGTGTCCTGCAGACAATAGGGGCAGCACGTGCAATTGATTGGAAGCTTCTGTCTGTGTCGTTTATATCGAGTCGATCACGGAGGCCACGTACATCAGAGCTTCTGCCTCGGTTTAGGAAAAAAAAAATGATTGCAGCGAGTGGGGTGGGGAAGGGTGGGGGTGGGTGGGAGGACAGC
>CM031601.1:13331073-13376073 GCA_018398815.1 Conus ventricosus
TGAAAGCAGCTCACCCACAATACCGGCAGTTTAAAGACCACGGCAGAGATGGATACATGATACGGTTTATTCTCTAACTTGTGCGTTGTGCAAGAAAATATCGGAGAATTTTTTTTTTTCTTCTTCTGTTCAAGAAGACCGCCGAAGGTTATTCTGACATCGGCGTTTCAAGTCAGATCGTTTTTTTTTCGTGTTATTGTTTTTTTTCATTATGGTTTTTGTTATTATCGTTTGTTGTGTTTATGTTAGTGTTGTTAGAATCATTTGCAAAGAAAGATGAATAAGTCATAACTTCCCCAGTAGCTTCCCCCCTTCCCCTTCCGTCATCATCCCACATATATTTATGTGTTAACGTACCGTTGTGTGTGTAAACTTAATGCAATAGGTTGCATACATTACGTGAGTTTATTTTGATGTTCGCGATTTTGAAGCTCACGCACGGAAATGCCGGCATTGGTGGAGTTCATGATCTGAACGCGTCATGCTGAAGTTAAAGTGATGCAGATTCAGATTGTCGCCTGAAGTTCGATCACGCAATGGAGACTGTCTTTGGCGTATGGCATGTCTGGCCTTGACGGCAGCCAGGCAGCATGGCAGCATGAGCAAAGGCTGGTTGGCTAATCTGGTGGCTCAGTTTCCGTTTCCTGTAAAGGCACTGTCCATGAGAATGTCAGGGAGAATCCATACTGGCTGCTTTTGAAAAAAAAAAAAGTATGCTTCTTAACAATGTGGATGAGAGGGCGAGAGGGAGGGAGGGGAGGAGAGAGAGAGAGAGAGAGAGGGGGGGGGGAGGAGGACGGACGGACGGGCAGGACATTTGATCACGTCAGCAAGGAGCACATTTAATGCACATTCAAGGGTTTTTTTCAACATGCAAGTAAAAAACAAACTTTTTAAAACCACAAACAAAAGAAGGGACAGGAGAGGCAAGCTTGCTACACATTGGGCCTGGAACTGGCATTGACACGTAAACACACAAAAACAAATGGGCGTGATTATGTGCATGTATACTCATGCGTTTATGTGTGTGTTGGTTGATATACGTGTGCTTTGAAAACAAAACAATCAGGAAATATTTTGTTTTTAGGTTAAAATCCCACATTTGGAAGGACCTGCGTCATGGTACAGGATTTGCTGATGACGGGCTTTGCTGCACGAATGTGTTCTCACAGGAGAAATGCTGTAGTGCGTTTGTCTTACTGCGTATGTGTTGTCGTGTCTGTACAAACGAACGGGGGAAATTTGTGATTTTTCAAGCGTCTTGGCTAAACTAATGCTTTGATGTCACACCCACGCCGGCTGTGATGTAAGGGACTTGTGGTGTATGATTGGATCATCAGCTCAGCCAATGAAACGCAAGGCGCTTGGCCGTGATGTAAGGGACTTGTGGTATATGTTTGGATTATCAGCTCAGCCAATGAAACGAAAGGGCACTTGGTCGTGACATCCTGAGGAAATTTTGGGGCAGTAGGATAAAAAAAAAAATCAGTTAGCGAAAGAAGCATTCCCTTCTCCATCATCGGCACTCCCTGCTGTCCCTTTTCCTTCCGGAGGGGGGGATCTTTCGTATATCTGATCGCAGGGGTCTCCGTGCGTGGGAGATGAAACTGTGATCAGAAAGACCAGCAGACTTCCCCGTTCCGGAATCCATGGGCCCAAACCCTAACCAGAGCCAAAACGTCACCCAAGCCTACCTTGACCCTGATCCTCATCCTGTCCTTAAATGTCTGAAACAGTGTCAACACCAACTGACAGTGGCAGTGTAGGATTTAAAAAGTGTCAACACCAAATTTACAGTGGCGTGTAGGAATGAACAGTGTCAACACCAACTGACAGTGGCAGTGTAGGAATGAAAAGGTATCAACACCAACTGACAGTGGAGTGTTGGATTGAACAGGTAACACCAACACAGGGGCAATGTAGGATTGAAACGGTGTAAAAACCCCAACTGACAGGGGCCGGTGGGATGAAACAGTGTCAACCCCAAACTGACAGGGCAGTGTAGATTAAAACATGTCAACACCAACTGACGTGGCAGTGTATTAAAACGTGTCAACCCCAAACTGACGGGGCAGCGTGATAAAACCCGTGTCAACCAACTGCAGTGCATGTAGATTGAAAAAAATGTAAACCCCCAAACTGCAGTGGCAGGAAGGTTTAAAACGTGTAAACACCAATACAGGGCAGTGTAGGTTTAAAAAACTGTCAACACCCTGACAGTGGCGTGTGGATTGAAACAGTGCAAACCATGCAGGGCAGTGAGATTGAAACGGTGTCAGCCCCAAACTGACAGTGGCAGGAGTTTGAAACAGTGCCCCACCAACTGACGTGCAGTGAGGATTGAAACAGTGTCAACCCAACTGACGTGGCATGTGGAAATGAAACGGTATCAACCAACTGACAGTGGGGGTGGAATTGAAAGGGTATCAACACCAACTCACAGGGGCAGTGTGGAAAAACGGTATCAACACCAACTGACAGTGGCATGTAGGAATGAAACGGTATCAACACCCTGACAGTGCGTGTGGGAATGAAACATTTCAACACCACTGACAGTGGCAGTGTAGAATAAAACATTATCAACACCAACTGACAGGGCAGTGTGGAATGAAACGGTATAAACACCACTGACAGTGGCAGTGTAGAATGAACGGTATCAACACCCAACTGACAGTGGCAGTGTAGGATAAAAACAGTGTCAACACCAACTGACAGTGCAGTGTGGATTGAAACGGTATCAACCCCAAACCCTGACAGTGGCAGAGTAGGGACGGTGACGTTGTCTCCCTCCTGTTTTCATCGATGAAGGAAAGACTGTCCGTCTAACCTTTTTGGGAAGCCGAGTCCCCAGAGGGAGTGAGAGTGTGAAAAAGCGCGTGTGTTTTAGAATGGTTCAAAGACGTCATCTGATTTTACATGTGTTGGTGAAGCCCGGGTTCTATCCGTTTAGGCTGGGGTGTCCAATAAGGTCGAGGCAAACGTCTGGCCAGCTTCTCGCTACACTTACTCCAACATTATAAAAGCATAATCCCCCTTGAATGGATGGATTTTCCAACGACTCCAGGCAGACTTTTGGTCCCGGAAAACTGCGTGAGCCAAAAGCAAAAAGAACGTAAACCTCACCATCCGGGGAGTGGACGTCTGAACCGTTGAGCGAGTCAGAGCAACCAAATGAGATAGATTTTGGTAGGGCGGCGAGTTGACTTCGGCCGCTCGGCCTAAAAAAAAAAAGAAAGGGAAAAAAAAAAAAGAAAAAAAAAAAAAAAAATAGGGAATGTTCGCTTCCTATCTTAACGTGTCCTGCTGGTATCGGCGTAGGGCCACCCCTGCCTCTCACCGTCGGGGGATGACGATATCCCCATGGACCATATCACGTGAGTTGGGTGTGGAGACGATAAGCCTGACTGTAGCAATGCATGAAGTCGGGGAGAGGGCTCCACAGAATGGCCAGTGCCAGAGGCAACGCACTTGGGGTTTAGTGAGCAGTACAGCCACCGAAAAAAAACAACGGTATGTGCAGAACGAAAAAGGCTGTGCCAACTTTTTGCATATTTTCCTCCGTTTTCGCCCCTCTCCCCCCCCCCCCCCCCCCCTCACCTCCCTCCACCAGCCGTTTTTCAACACGTTACATCAACATGTTACCCAACAGTCTGCGCACAACGCAAAAACAGCACTCACCTGAACATCGTTGCAACACTCTCAGTTTGAATACCAGAAGTTGCCAGCTTCGGGTTGCTGGCATGCTTTGAGCCAAAGTCGATGCCGTACAGGATTACAACTGGCCATATTCTTCTGTGTGCGTGTTAGCTTCTCTGAGGTGGCATGGTTACCTTCTCCCCCCCCCCCCCCCCCCCCCGCCATTCCTCTCCCCAGTCCCAACCAGGTTGTTTTTGTTTTTGTTTGTTTTTTTTGTGTTTTTTTTTTTTTTGGGGGGGGGGGGGGGGGTTGAGAGAACGACGCGCGGCGGTGGTTTTGTGGGTTTTTGTTGCTGACCTTTTCAAAGCCAGATATGTCCCGGTGTAGGCCGACTGTAAACATGAAAAACTGTAATGGCGTAATAAAATAGAGGAGGGGGGGAGGGGGGAGGATCTAGGAGGGGGAGGGGGGGAGGGGGGGGAGGGGGGAGAGGGGGAGGGGGGGGGGGGGTCGTGTTGGGCCTGGCTCAATCAACCATTCAGCGGTGTGCCTTCTGTGCTGCAGGAGGTCAGTATCATTTGTCAAATGCTGAGGAGAATACCGGATGGATTTTTCTTCACATTTAGTAGAAATGAAATTCTACGTGCCTCACTTTTCGCTTCCCCTTCCCCGCCACCCCACCCCCCCCCCCCCCCCCCCTCCCGCTCCCCTTCCACCCCCACCCTGCCTGCTTCTCTCTCCTTCTTGTCCCGGGTGGTTCTTTCTCTCTAAATTCCCTGCAGTTTGGATATTCTGTGCAATTGTTTTTTTTCTGTTCACTCTTTGATCTTCTTTAATCTTGCTTCAATGTCCCATTTTTTCCCCTTTTGGGCCCATTCCACTTGTCTTTGTTCTAGAAATTCTTTGTTGCTTTCATTATAATTTACAACACTGGCAAGATCGGAACATCCTTCTTTGGGGGAGGTCTCGTCGTTTGTTCTGTGTGCAGGGTGTTTGGCATTTGTGCTGGGCGATTTGGCATCATAGCCTGCATTGGTGTGGAGTTAGCGGCGTGTCATTATCTCATGGTGGTATGGCCTACGTTGTGTGGAGTTAGCGGCGTGTCATTATCTCATGGTGGTATGGCCTACGTTGGTGTGGAGTTAGCGGCGTGTCATTATCTCATGGTGGTATGGCCTACGTTGGTGTGGAGTTAGCGGCGTGTCATTATCTCATGGTGTCATGGCCTACGTTGGTGTGGAGTTAGCGGCGTGTCATTATCTCATGGTGTCATGGCTGCATTGGTGTGGAGTTTAGCGGCGTGTCATTATCTCATGGTGGTATGGCCTACGTTGGTGTGGAGTTAGCGGCGTGTCATTATTCATGTGGTATGGCTACGTTGGTGTGGAGTTAGCGGCGTGTCATTATGAGAATTATCTCATGGTGGTATGGCCTACATTGGTGTGGAGTTAGCGGCGTGTCATTATCTCATGGTGGTATGGCCTACTTGGTGTGAGTTAGCGGCGTGTCATTATCTCATGGTGGTATGGCCTACATTGGTGTGGAGTTAGCGGCGTGTCATTATCTCATGGTGGTGTCATGGCCTACATTGGTGTGGAGTTAGCGGCGTGTCATTATCTCATGGTGGTGTCATGGCCTACATTGGTGTGGAGTTAGCGGCGTGTCATTATCTCATGGTGGTATCATGGCCTGCGTTGGTGTGGAGTTAGCGGCGTGTCATTATCTCATGGTGGGAGCGCGAGTTACCTTGTTTGCTCGTTGTAGATAGTTTACCGTGTCCCTTTCTCTGTAGAATAATGCAACCACAATCAAAAGCTGTTTGAAACAAGTTGCGCGCTCTCTCTCTCTCTCTCTCTCTCTCTCTCTCTTCTCTCTCTCTCTCTCTCTCTCTCCTCTCTCTCTCTCTCTCTCTCTCTCTCTTCCCCCCCTCTCTCTCGCTCTCTTTCTCGCACAAACGCGCGCGTGCACACACACACACACACACACACACACACACACACACACACACACACACACACACACCACAATCACACACACACACAATCACACACACACACACACACGGGGGGGGGGGGGGGGGGGGGGGGGGCAAAGAGAGAAAGAGAGAGAGAGAGAGAGAATTGATTGCCCCCTCCCCCCCTCCCTCCCCCCCCCCCCCCCCCCCCCCCCCCCCCCCCCCCCCCTAATTTCATGTCTTTCATGGATTCCGCATTGAAGAGAAGTGTTCAAGTGATAGTCACATGTTGGGGGAGGGGGGGCGGGCATGTTGGAAAAAATGTCTCGTATATTGTCCATTCGTGTACGGTTGCAATAACAAAAAAGCACAAGCGCGCGTACACATGAGCTGGCACGCACGCACACACGCCCAGACGTACGCGCGCGCGCAGAGGATCGGTTATTTGCTTACTTCACACAACAGATATTTGGCAGATTTTGTGAGGTAAGCAAATCCTGGTCGTTTCTTGAAATGAGCGATTTTACAAATGTAGCGTCACACACAAACGCACACATACAGTGTGCGTGCGTGCGCGCGCGCGCGCGCGTGTGTGTGTGTGCGAACGCGCGGATCTGTGTGTGTGTGGTGTGGGTGTGTGTGTGTGTGGTGTGTGTGTTGTGGTGCACGCGCGGATCTGTGTGTGTGTGTGGCTGTGTGCTTACTCGCGTCTGACACGTATGTTACTGAAGTTTTGTTTGACTGCGTATACAAAGTTTTCTTCAAAATTTTCAGTCTTCAGAATGAATGCGTCGCTGTGCAGAAGAGGCTTCGGCGCGATTGAAAACACTATCCCGGATATCATGAACGAGTCGGAGAACAGGAACAGTAAAGAACAAACAGGTAGTGTAACTGTAACTCCCACGATGATGAAGGGGATGTCTCTTTGTTTGTTCCGTGTGCTCTGTGTTGTCATTTCTGCTGGACTATTTGGGTGTCGTAGGCAGCATTCGTTTCGAGTTAAGGGCCTGTTACTATTTCATCGTGGGAGCGAGAGTTACCCTTCTTGTTCGTTAGTTTACGTATTACCCCGGAGTTGACAATGACCAACAGCGTTTGTACATGGGGCAGATGGCAGAGCCTGCCACTTGTTAAGGCTTCCATTTCCCTCTCTCCCTCCAGTGCAGATCTCTAAACATCACTGTGATGACACCTGACCTCGGGCTAACAGCAGAGAGCGTGCAGCTGACACAGTGCGTATGTCGAGGCGAAAAGTTAAATCTGGCCTGGAGGAAATGTCGAGTTACACCCCCCTGACGAGTGCACCGAGGGAGCCTCGATACTTGCGCACCCTTTTTATAAATCAGGGCACAGAGCGATTGGCCCTCAAAGACCACCGTGGAAGAACAACATATCCCTAACAGCTTTCGCTATGAGGACGTCAAACTCGACCATTAGCGACTGGCCCAAGAACAGCAGACGTCCACACCGATTTCATATACACAGCGAATCTTTCGTGCGCATACACCACCCCTGAATCATGTACGTGTGCGCGCGCGCGCGCACCACACACACACACACACACACAACACACACACACACACACACACACACACACACACACACACACACACACACACACACACACACGGACGTGCATTGCGCGTGCTACACGCATTCACTTCTCCCCACCATGTGCTGTACAGATAGGGGAGGGCTCCACTTCTCCCCACCATGTGCTGTACAGATAGGGGAGGGCTCCACTTCTCCCCACCATGTGCTGTACAGATAGGGGAGGGCTCCACTTCTCCCCACTATGTGCTGTACAGATATGGGGAGGGCTTCACTTCTCCCCACCATTTGCTGTACAGATAGGGGAGGACTTCACTTCTCCCCACCATGTGCTGTACAGATAGGGGAGGGCTTCACTTCTCCCCACCATTTGCTGTACAGATAGGGGAGGGCTTCACTTCTCCCCACCATGTGCTGTACAGATAGGGGAGGGCTTCACTTCTCCCCACCATGTGCTGTACAAATAGGGGAGGGCTCCACTTCTCCCCACCATGTGCTGTACAGGTATGGGAGGGCTCCACTTCTCCCCACCATGTGCTGTACAGATAGGGGAGGGCTCCACTTCTCCCCACCATGTGCTGTACAGGTATGGGAGGGCTCCACTTCTCCCCACCATGTGCTGTACAGATGATGGACGGCTCACTTCTCCCCACCATGTGCTGTACAGATGATGGACGGCTTCACTTCTCCCCACCATGTGCTGTACAGATTAGGGGACGGCTCCACTTCTCCCCACCATGTGCTGTACAGATGATGGACGGCTTCACTTCTCCCCACCATGTGCTGTACAGATAGGGGAGGGCTTCACTTCTCCCCACCATTTGCTGTACAGATAATGGAGGGCTTCACTTCTCCCCACCATGTGCTGTACAGGTATGGGAGGGCTTCACTTCTCCCCACCATGTGCTGTACAGATATGGAGGGCTCCACTTCTCCCCACCATGTGCTGTACAGATAGGGGAGGGCTCCACTTCTCCCCATCATTTGCTGTACAGATAATGGAGGGCTTCACTTCTCCCCACATACCAGTTACTACCTGACATACAAGTTACCACCTGACATACCAGTTGCCACCTGACATACAACATACTATTTACAACCTGACATACTAGTTACCACCTGACATACAGTTACTACCTGACATACCACATACCAGTTACAAACTGACATACCAGTTACCACCTGACATACCAGTTACCACCTGACATACTAGTTACAACCTGACATACCACATACCAGTTACAAACTGATATACCACATACAGTTACAATCTGACACACCAGTTACAACCTGACATACTAGTTACAATCTGACACACCAGTTACAACCTGACATACCAGTTACAACCTGACATACCAGTTACAACCTGACATACTACATACCAGTTGCAACCTGACATGCCAGTTACAACCTGACATACTACACACCAGTTACAACCTGACATACCAGTTACAACTTGACACACTACATACTAATTACAACCTGACATACCAGTTACAACTGACATACTACAATACTAGTTACAACCTGACACACCAGTTACAACCTGACATACCACACACCAGTTACAACCTGACATATTAATTTACAACCTGACATACCACATACCAGTTACAACCTGACATACCAATTACAACCTGACATACCACATACTAGTTGCAACCTGACATACCACATACTAGTTACAACTGACATACCAGTTACAACCTGACATACCACACACCAGTTACAACCTGACATATCAATTACAATCTGACATACTACATACTAGTTACAACCTGACACACCAGTTACAACCTGACACACCAGTTACAACCTGACAACAGTTACAACCTGACATACTACACACCAGTTACAACCTGACATTCCAGTTACAACCTGACATACCAGTTACAACCTGACATACTAGTTACAACCTGACATACTACACACTAGTTACAACCTGACATTCCAGTTATAACCTGACATACCA
Organism: Conus ventricosus; assembly: GCA_018398815.1. Taxonomy (NCBI): domain Eukaryota; kingdom Metazoa; phylum Mollusca; class Gastropoda; order Neogastropoda; family Conidae; genus Conus; species Conus ventricosus. The sequence continues at coordinate 13,340,187 of CM031601.1, forward strand.
GTTACAACCTGACATTCCAGTTACAACCTGACATACCAGTTACAACCTGACACACCAGTTAAACTGACATCTTAAACCTGATCAGTTACAACCTGACATAAGTTACAACTGACAACCAGTTACAACCTGACATTCCAGTTACAACCTGACATACCAGTAACTACAACCTAAACCTGACACAGTACACCGCATTAGTTTACAACCTGACATACCCAGTTACAACCTGACATACCACACACCAGTTACAACCTGACATACCACACACCAGTTACAACCTGACATACCAGTTACAACCTGACATACCAGTTACAACCTGACACACCATCCTGACATACCATTTACAACCTGACGTCTCCTGAGCCGATGACACTCGGATCATGGCTGCGGAGAGGTTATGGTTCCTTGCGGTCGGCACCAACGGGCTTTGGTTTGAGGTATTGTGCTAACCCATTACATGGTCAGGTCCTTGTTGGTGGGGGGTCGACGGACACCTACTCGGCTGGCCACTTTGCTAGGCGACTGACACGCCGGACCGACTCTGTACAGAAAGCCCTTGTTGAGCGAACCACTTAGTCAGGGACCGATACCGGACTAGCCTTTGGTCCTGGACAAAAAATGGTAGTGGCATTCAGTCAGTGGGCGGGTGGACGGGGGGGGGGGGGGGGGGGGGGGGGGGGGGGGGGCACAGTTGGTGCGGGAATGGGGACTCGTCTGTTTTTTCTGTGGGGGTGAGGGTGGGTGGTAGTGTGGTCTGTTCTGGCACTATCAAGGTGCTGGACAGGGAGAAATCAAAGCAACAGCTATCGTTGACGACCTTGACCGATTAACTCGTTTGGTTTTGGTCGTTTGCCCCGTGCACGTAGCCATAATGCTCAGGAACACGAACGCCAATTGAAAGTTCGCCATGGTTTCTGTGCTGAGCAGAAGAAAGCTTACACGCCGTATGAAAATGACAGGAATCGGTCATTCAAAAAAAGAAAGAAAAAACATATTGAAGTGTGTGCAAGCTGTGTTCTAGCAAGAGCAATGGGCCGAAGTTAGTAAGCCTGCCCCTCGACTGCTACTTTGAATTAGAGAATACTGCTCATTTCCATCGCTTCATTCAATCAAAAATGTCATACCATACGTAAAATCTGGTGCTGATAACTTCTAAAATACTTTGAAAGCGGGTCATCCTCGATTTAGTGCCTAGTTTCTGTAAGTGCTGACTGGGTCAGTTGGTGTCACACCAGTGGTCAGGGTCTCTCTGCCATGTTTAGTCGTCTGTGTTCACCGTACGTTTCTCTGTCCATTTCTCTTCACCACTGCCCGTGCACAGGCCTCGAATCCACGGCTGACCATCTGCCTGCAGTATCCCTGTCTACTCTTACAGAGATCAACCCGCACTGACAGCAGCTCGAGAGTTGAGATACGTTGGGGACTGTCAGAGTCATGAGAGACCAGAGTCTGCGTTAAATTATCTACTCCTAGACGGATAACTCGTGTGGTTACTGCCCTTTGCTCCAAGGCAAAATGTGGCATGCTTTCCACAGGCGCCGATTCAATTATACAGCCCAGTCTGGAAACAAGTTGCCCAGGCCGTGGGTGAGGGCGGGAGGTGTGTGTTGTGTGTGTGTGTGTGTGTGTGAGAGAGAGAAGAGAGAGAGAGAGAGAGAGGAGAGAGAGAGAGAGAGAGAGAGAGAGAGAGAGACACTTGACACTTGACATTTTATTGTCATTACCAAAAGGTCTTTGACAAGGGGGATAACAGGGCAATAACACATTCCTCTTTTCATTGCAAACAATGTAACCCAGTTATTGGCAATGATCAATCAAATCAAAACAAGCAAAACATGTAGAAAAAGTAGAAAAGAGTAAACACGAGAACTCCTTTCTCATTACAACAACAACAACAACAACACATATACAAAAAGGGAAAATATAATGAAATAGATTAATTCGACCATTCACTCAGTCACTCCATGACTATATTACTGAACTCCTCCACCTGTTTAAATTGATATTTTCCGGGATTAGGTACTGTTTTCAATCCATTATCATTGTAAATGCTTCTGTCTGATCTTCATTGCTTCTGCAACTGAATCTAGCAACTGATTTTATTACACCATCGTCATCAGAATGATAACAAGGAAGCAACATCTTGCCTTTCAAAAACATCCAAAGTGGAAAATGAACATTTTACACGCACTTCATTATAATGCAATACATTGAAATAAAAAGTGTTTTTCATTGTCGGTAGTGAATCCACATAAAGGGCATGGTAATTCTGTGGATGTTTCCAGACTCGAACCATCTTTTATTCGCATTGAAACCTAATGTGCGTAGACCTAAATCTTGCGTAATTAATTCTATGCCATTTATCAGTGATAACATGAAGAAACTTTTCTGTATGGAATATATTCTTAAAAGAGAAGAACCAACGATACTTTTCTTTGCTTTCCATACTTGAATGCCAATTCTGTTTAAAAGAGCAGATGAGCCTATCCTTAAATTCTGTAATAAATTGCTGTTCATTACCCACTCCTTGGGTCATCCACACTATGCCAAAACCCTGTTCTGATAACACTTTCTTTACATTATTAGCCCAGTTATTTCTGCCTCTTTCCATTTGTAATAGCATCATGTCATAAGCCTGTCTGCACAAACGTGACTGTGGAAGCTTCAATATTTTCAACCAATACCTACACATTTCACAAAAGATCTGATGTAAAGAGGGTACCTGCCATCTCTCCATATAAAAGAGTGTTTGACGAATGGATTGGCACCTGAAGAAAACGCTTCATAGCATACGTGTGTACTTTTTCAATCTGAATTTTCTTCTAACCCCCAAATTTCAGCTCCATAGGTAAGTAAAGGTTCTATCTGTGCATCAGAGAGAGAGAGAGAGAGAGAGAGAGAGAGAGAGAGAGAAAAAGGAGAGAGAGAGAGAGAGAGAGGGGAGCAGCTTATCTACATGTCGCTTTCACCCCGCTTTACAGGTCCTGATATGAGAACCACTTGCCGTTATTAGCCTTTGGGATGATGAAGCATTAATCTCACCGTCTACATGTACGTTGCAGCCTTTTCACCCCCACCCCCACCCCCACCCCACCCCCTGTTTGTACATAAGTTTATCCTGGCTATTAGGACGTTGATCTCACCATTTATCCCTTGCCTATAAACTGGCGATGGTTTAATGATTGAGTGCAAACACACTTCCACATGTCAGAAGTTCCCTTTGAGATACCCCATTGTCGTTCCAAGCCCTCAATCTTTGTTACGGGTGATTCTCGGAGGTTCGTTCCAAGCCCTTAAAAACAATTAACTGGAGAGGGCCCCTTTGAAAGGCAGGGATGAAAACTCCTCCGCCGTTTCCGCCGTCTCCGCCGTTATTTTTTCGCATCTCCGCCGAAAGAAAAAGTCTCCGCCGAAAAATTATTCGAAGAATGATGCTCAGAAACGATCTCAACTTGTCTGCACAGCGAATTTCTTCTCTGTCGGTAATGTTCTCAAACGGCGTAGTTCTCTTTCTGTTTCCTTCCAGTATCATTTATCATCATGGCGTCGATTCACAGTGAGAGTTTGCCGCTAGTGAGTGCAAACAAAACAAAAAAAAAGAAAAGAAAGAAGTATGTGAACCACTAGAAGACCGAGTGGCAGCAGAAGGACGTGTGTGACCGCGGAGTCGCGGATGCAATAAGAAAACATGACAAAGACGGCGAATTTGAAGTGTTTTGCGAGCCTTGCCAAAAACGTGTCTACTTTGGTAGTCGTGGCTTTGTGGCAATCAGAGATCACGTCGAGCGTCCCAGTCACCAACAGAAAATGTGTGTGTTTCTCACACCATTACGGCATGTTTTCAGATCATTGGGTATGCAACAATCTACGTTTAGATCTAATTTCCAAAGATAGTTTGACTCCTACTCTAAGTAAGCCTACTTCCACTCGTAGAGTCTTCAAAGCAAGGGAAAAACGTCAAAGTGACGAAAGAATATAAAAGAACAAATGACATCAAAATAAACTGATGTCACAACAGTATTGTGTAACACTTTTCCCCTGGTATAATGCAAACGTTTGCTACATTTGTTAGGTGTCTGCTAACAGCCCCCCTATGAAATCCTTTTCCAACAGCCCACTCCCCCCACTACCTATATACTTTCTCTACTCCTCCTCCTTCTCCCCCAACCCCCACCCTCACCCCACAACACGCATACCCCACACACTTCGCCCCCTCACCCCCACCCCACCTCACACACACACACACAAACAAACCCCCCCCCCCCCCCCCACACACACACACACATCAACCCCCCCACACACACACAACTTGTCAAGAGGGGGGGGGGGGGGGATATGATTAGTTGTAAGAGGGAAGTTGGGGGCGGGGGGGTGTACTGTTGTGACATCAGTTTGTTTTTATGTCATTTGTCTTTTATGTTCTTTTTTTGTGTTTAGTGTTTCCTGACGAAGGGTCTAAGGCCCAAAAGCTTCAGTTTTTTTTTTTTAAGGACTTCAAAGTAATCATTTTTCATATTGTGTTTATTGAAGTCCAGCAGTCGTTTTCATACATCTGATTTACTTAGTTTTATTTCCCACTCTGATTTACTTATCTACAGGCCTTATTCTTTATGTCCTGAAAGCACTGTTTGTCAAATTTTCTTTAGCTAGAGTTCTGAGGATTCATCATACTAAATGTTTGTCTCAATTGACATAGTTTCTTTCCACATCAGTCTCGGTCTTCATGGTGTTGAAAGCTGGTCTATAGAATGAGTTGTTTAGAAGCAAGAAAGTGATTTCTAAAGATTTTTATGCCATATTTAATACAAAATATGCTTAAGCTTCAGGGGGCGCCGCCCCCTGACCCCCGCTGGGCTGTTGCCATGTACCCCACTGGGGGCCCATGGTGAACCCCCAGATCCCGCCAATCTCCTCTTTTTTTTAAAAAACTGTTTTCATCCCTGGAAAGGGTAGGGGTTTGGGGGTTAGTCAATACTACTACTGGAGCCGGTGGGAGTGCGTATGTGTGTGTGTGCGTGCGCGCGCTCGTGTGTGTGTTGTGTGTGTGTGTGTGTGTGTGTGTGTGTGTGGGGTGTGTGTGTGTGTGTGTGTGTGTGTGTTGTGCGTGCGTGCGTGCGTGCGCGCGCGTGTGTGTGTGTGTTGTGTGTGCGTGCGTGCGTGCGCGCGCGTTTTTTTGTTTGTCTGGCAAAAGACTCTTATCCTGATACTGGTCAATCTCTTTGGCAAACCGATGGTCGTTGGTCTACGGAGATACGTATTGACCTCTGATACTTACCTCTACTTTGAACATGCTAATGATGGTTTTATAAAACTGGTCACCTCACCCACCACCACTCCCCACCCATTCTCTGTCTCGCTTTCTGGGTCTGACTCTTTTTCTCGCGGTCTCTCTCTCGCTGTGTCTCAGTCTCTGTCTCTCTCTTTCTCTCTTCTTCTCCCCCTCTCTCTCTGTCTGTCACTCTCATTGACTTTCTCTCTCTCTCTCTCTCTCTCTCTCTCTCTCTCTCTCTCTCTCTCTCTCTCTCTCTCTCTCTCTCTCTCAGAGTACATGATAATTTGTCCACTTCCATAAGGGACCAAGGCCTAACTGAATAAGCGATTCGTATTTAGATTTCTCTCTCTTCTCTCTCTCCTCTCTCTCTCTCTCTCTCTCTCTCTCTCTCTCTCTCTCTCTCTCTCTCTCTTTCTCTCTCTCTCTCTGGTTCTTTCCCTCCCTCTTCCCTCTCCCTCTCATTCTCTCTCCTCCCCTGGATTTCCACACTTCCAGCCCACGTCAACTGCACGACGTGTTGCCAGGACCGGGGCATGGCATTATGATCATGAATGCAGGCTGAAAAGGAGCCGCGTGTGGTCGGTGCTGATAACATTCAGGGTTTGTGGTGGCACTTGGGTACATGAAAGAAAGACTGTGTCTGTATGTCGCCCTGGTGTTGCCTCTCTTCGTCTGCCACTGTTTCTCTTTTGTTGTCTGTATCAGTGTATGTATATGGCTGGCTGGCTGGCTGCCTGCCTGCCTCTCTCCACCCTCCCTCCCTCTCTCCCTGTCCTTGTTGTCTCCCCTCCCCCCTCCTCCTATCGCTCTCCCCCGCTCTCTCTCTCTCTCTCTCTCTCTCTCTCTCTCTCTCTCTCTCTCTCTCTCTCTCTCTCTCTCTGTCACTCGTGCCCCCCTACCTCATGTCTCCCCCGCCCCGCCCCTCTTTCTGTCTCTCCCCTTTCCTCCCATATATCGTCGTTCCTTGCTACGTCATGAGGGTTGTCCTTCTTCCTTTGGTCTGCTTTGTCTTGGGGAGTGGTGCTGAAGTGACGTTTGATACTTTGAATGGCTGACGTCTCGCCGCTATGTCAGTAAAGGGCTTGCTCGTCGATTTCTACGGCCCTTGGTCCCAGACTTGTCCCCAGGAGTCTCAGGGTGATTGGACGTTTATCTCGCGTACTGTTCCGAATTCTATAACACACACACGCGCGCACGCATAAACAGGCGCACTTGCGCATACCGTGCGAACTCATGCATACGCGGATAAATACGTGTACGCTCTCTATCAGTCTGTATGTCTGTCTCCCCTCTCTCTGTCTGTCTCTGTCTCTCTCGCTCGCTCGCTCGCTCGCTCGCTCGCTTGCTCGCTCGATCCCGCGCGCGCGCGCACACACGTTTTCTGCATTCATCTTTTCGTGTTTATTCATCGATCTGTCTGCTTGTGTGTATGTATCTCTCTCTCTCTCTCTCTCTCTCTCTCTCTCTCTCTCTCTCTCTCTCTCTCTCTCTCTCTCTATATATATATATTATATATATATATATATATATGTATATATTATATTCATTATTTTCCTTTTTTTTTTTTTAAAGAATGTCCGTATGTTTATCCCGTCTTCCTATATACCTCACTCTCTCTCTCACTCTCTCTCTCTCACTCACTCTCTTTGTCTCTGTCTCTCTCTCTCTTTGTACCCCCACCGCCACCTCCTGTCCCCTCCCACCCCACCACCCTCTTCCTCGCTTGGTCGGTTGGGCTAGAATATAACTGAAAGTAAATCCGCCCCCCCCCCCCCCTTTGTTCCTCCTCCTCTTCTCTCTCTCTCTGAAACACCTCTTTTCACTCATTTTTCTCAGTGGCCTCTCCCCTCCCACCTTCTTTCACGCCCTCCTGTCCTCTTCCTCATTCCCGTTCTATCTCCTTCTCCTCCCATCTCCATTCCTGGCAGAATGTGATGGAGAGGGGCTTTTGTCTCGAAGTAAGGAGTGGTAAAGCCTATTGAAACGATGCGTTGCAAGGAGTTGTTTCCCATGTGTCGACAGGGTCGCTGCCCCGCCATCTTGGCTGTCAGCATCGCTTGTGGATGGGGCGTTTCCCCAAATTAGAAGGAAGGCTTGTAATTGCCTGAGCTTGGAAAGCATCATTTTCATTTCTCCTTATTTTCATCATTTTCCCAGTCTCTAACCGGCTGTGTTTGCTTGTTGGTTTTCTTCTTCGAATTCCTTCTTTCTTTTCTTCCTGTCCATTCCGTCTGTTTCTGTCCTGTTTCCTTTTTTTTCCTTCCCTTTCTTCTTTCTTCTATTCTGTCTTTCTTTTCAGTTTACGGCGGTTCCGAAGAAATGTGTGGAAATGCCGGGCACGCTCCCGCGTGGTCTGCCTGTGTGCAAAGCTGGCAACGGTTGTGTCCTGACCTGTTGAATAATGCATGAGGCGTCTGGCGGAAAACCAAGGGAGCTACTTTCGCTCCGTCTCTGAACGTCTCCACCAGCGGAAACGTTTAGTTCAGACTTTGCTGCGGTGTTTTTTTTTAATCGTCTTCTTGCTTTTTCTTTATCTTGTCTTTGTTTGTTTATTTCTTTTTTCTTTCTTACTTTTTTAATGCTCGGTTTGTTGTTTTTTTTCTTTGCTTCCCTCTGGGATTTCCCTTTTCATGTATTTTCTTTCTTTCTTTCGTCTCCTCTTTCCATTGTCCTTGTCAGCTTAATCCCGCTCCGTCTTTCTTTCTTTATTCCATCCTTTCCTGCTTTCTTTCAGCCCACGTGGGAATGCTAGGAGCTGGTGGGAATTGTATCCCGACCTTCGCAAAATGTGTGCGGGAACTTTCCCCTTTTTATCACTCTGTCTCTGCCCTCGTTTTACTGTCATTTCTCTGCGTCTGTCTTCCTCCGTCCCCCATAATTATTACTCTCTGTCCTCTTTGTACCGTCATTTGTCCACGCCTGCCTCCCCCCCCCCCCCCCCCCCCCACTCCCCTTTATTGTTTGTGTGTGTGTTTTTTCTTCTGTGCAATCGTGTTTGGTCTAAAAAGTCTCCCCTCCCCCCCCCCCTTTTTTTTTTTTTGTCAGACGCAGTTTGATTTTTTTCCCTGGGACAACAGGACCTAGGCATGCGCGCGCGCGTGTGTGTATGTGTGTTGATAGAAAAGCTGTGAAGTCTGTCTGTCTCTCTCTCTCTCTCTCTCTCTCTCTCTCTCTCTCTCTCTCTCTCTCTCTCTCTTGACCCAATGACGCTGCGCCTTGACAATGTCGTCATGGTTTTGAGCAGAAAGGAAAAGATTTCTTCCTCTTTCATTTCAATCAACGGAGGCTCCAAAGAAGTGTGTGTGAATGCGGGGCAGGCCTGCACGTGCCAGTCTATTGCTCGGCCCGCTTAGGCCGGGACAGTGTCCGGACCTGTTAAATTATGCAGGGGCTGTCTGGAGGGGGACCCTGGCAGGGCCTTTCACTCTTTTTTCTGACCAGCTGCTGCTGTAGAGACGTGTTTCAGAATGGGTCTTAGTTTTGTAGCTCTTTTATGATTTTCACATTTTTTTCTTTTTGTTTTGTTCGGCTTATTTCTGTAAATATATTTCACACACACACACACACACACCACACACACACACCACACACACACACACACTCACACACACACTGTCTCGCTCTCTGTCTCTCACTCTCTGTCTCTCTCTCTGTCTCTCTCTCTCTCACACACACACACACACACACACACACACACACACACACACACACACACACACACACACACACTCACAGAGAGAGAGAGAGAAAGAGAGAGAGAGAGAGAGAGAGAGAGAGAGAGAGAGAGAGAGAGAGAGAGAGATTCGAATCCAGAGAGAGAGAGGAGAGAGAGAGAGAGAGAGAGAGAGAGAGAGAGAGAGAGAATAAGAAAAAGAAAGCATACAGAACAATGCAATCATTCATAACGTCGCAACTGGATACAGTTTATTTGTTCTAGAAATGATTTTGTTGTTGTTGCTGTGACTGATTTTTTTCTTTCTTTCTGTCTTTGTTGTTGTTTAACCTCTCTCATCGCCTGTGTTGTTACTTTCTCTACCCCCTGTCCATCAGTTCTGGATTTCTTTTCTCTTTTTTGTTTCATTTTTTCTCTCCCCCCCCCCTCCCCCTCCCCCCTCCCGTTTTGTTCTGTTCTGATCTCTCTCTCTCTCTCTTTATGTTTGTCTTAACGTGTAAGTTATAAAGTCAGAAGGAGTGTGTGTGTGTGTGTGTGTGTGTGTGTGTGTTATTCTTTTATCACTTCTTCTTTTTCGTCTTCATCGTCTTCCTATGACTGTTGGTATTTTTGTTTTTCTCTTCGTCTTCTTGTTGTTTTTTGTTGTTGATATTATTATTAATATCATCATTATTGACATTATCCTTATTATCATTATCATTTTTATTATAATGATTATTCTTATTCTTATTGTTATTATTTCTTTATTCTCGTGGTTGTTACTGTGTTTTAGGAGAACGTAGCAGAATAGGTCAGACTGGAAGACAAGGTATTACCTTAATCTTTTTCATCTAGTGATCAAGTTTTTTTTAGTGTGTGTGTGTGTGCGTGCGTGCGTGCGTGGGTGCGTGCGTGAGTGAATGAGTGCGTGCGCGCGTTTGTGTGCGTGCACGTCAAAGCGTGCGTAATCATTGTTCTTTTGGGTTTGATTTTTCCATACCATTATACCGTTTACACATCTCTCTCCCTCCTTTCTTAACGCCCACACACCCTGTCCTCCTCTTCCCCCTCCCCCTTAACACCCCCCCCCCCCACTCTTGCTTAACATCCACTCACCCCACCTTCTGTCTCTGTCTGTCTGTCTGATTGTCTGTCTCTGTCTCTGTCTGTCTGTCTCTCTCTCTCCTCTCTCTCTCTCTCTCTCTCTCTCTCTCAGCCTCACCTTCTCTCCCCCCCACCCCCCACCCCCACTTGGCCTTGGCCTTGGCGTTAAGTTGTGTGTTTGCTGGTCACTAATCTGGAGACCAAAGGCTGCGCTACCAGCGAACGATCCTTTGCGATCGTCACAAGTCCCCACTTCAGCCTGTCAGACGATCCGACAAGTCTCTAGCCGTCCCCCTTACCTGGCTGGCCAGGCAAAGCTCGCCTTGTGACGACATCACACACACACACTTCAGCCTGCAATACGTTTCTTCTTCCCCCCCCCCCCCCCCCCATACGGAACACTGCTCTCCCTTCTTCTTCCTCCTCCCCCCACCCCCACCCCTCACCCTCACACGGATCTTTCCGCCTAAAGCGCTTTGTGATACGGAACACTACGTTCTGTTGTAGTTCCTTTCAGCGTCAGTTTCAGTGTTGTAGCCCAGCCGGAAATAGGGAGCCCTTTCACAGTGGGTCAGCTGTTCAGCTGGCAGTGTTCCACCTGTCCAACAGGGCACTGCTTTTCCCTTTCACAGTGGGTCAGCCGTTCACCTGGCAGCGCCTTTTCTTTTTTTCTTTTTTTTTGTCTTGTAATATGGAGTACTGCTGTCCCTGTTTTATTCCATGTTTTGCATCATTAAGTGTGCAGTCTTTTCTCAGTTTCATAGTTTCCCAGTGTTGGCTGTGTTCTGTTTCACAGCCTCGCAGGTTGTGCTCAATTCGCTGTGTCAGTGTTCTGTTTCACAGCCTCGCAGGTTGTGCTCAATTCGCTGTGTCAGTGTTCTGTTTCACAGCCTCGCAGGTTGTGCTTTATTCGCTGTGTCAGTGTTCTGTTTCACAGCCTCGCAGGTTGTGCTTTATTCGCTGTGTCAGTGTTCTGTTTCACAGCCTCGCAGGTTGTGTTCTATTCGCTGTGTCAGTGTTCTGTTTCACAGCCTCGCAGGTTGTGCTCAATTCGCTGTGTCAGTGTTCTGTGCTCTTTGATACTCCTGCCATGTGTGTTCTGTGCTGTTTGATACTCCTGCCATGTGTGTTCTGTTCTGTTAGGTGCTCCTGCCATGTGTGTTCTGTTCTGTTAGGTACTCCTGCCATGTGTGTTCTGTTCTGTTAGGTACTCCTGCCATGTGTGTTCTGTGCTGTTTGGTACTCCTGCCATGTGTGTTCTGTGCTGTTTGAAACTCCTGCCATGTGTGTTCTGTGCTGTTTGAAACTCCTGCCATGTGTGTTCTGTGCTGTTTGAAACTCCTGCCATGTGTGTTCTGTGCTGTTTGAAACTCCTGCCATGTGTGTTCTGTGCTGTTTGAAACTCCTGCCATGTGTGTTCTGTGCTGTTTGAAACTCCTGCCATGTGTGTTCTGTGCTGTTTGAAACTCCTGCCATGTGTGTTCTGTGCTGTTTGAAACTCCTGCCATGTGTGTTCTGTTTTCCCGTTCCTGACCCACCTGGATGTGCTGCATTCTCCAGTGCACTGTCTTTGGGGAGTGTTTCCTAGTCTGTGTGTCACAGTCTTCCAGTCGGTGTTGTATTCTCTATTTCACAGCGTTTCATGGTGTAGTCTGTTCCCTCAATCACGGTCTTCCGGTGTTCTTTCTGTTCTGTGTCAGTTTCAGAGTGTTCCATTCTGTGTTCTATTCAAGGTTTCATTTCAGAGTGTTCCATTCTGTGTTCTATTCAAGGTTTCATTTCAGAGTGTTCCATTCTGTGTTCTATTCAAGGTTTCATTTCAGAGTGTTCCATTCTGTGTTCTATTCAAGGTTTCATTTCAGAGTGTTCCATTCTGTGTTCTATTCAAGGTTTCATTTCAGAGTGTTCCATTCTGTGTTCTATTCAAGGTTTCATTTCAGCGTGTTCCATTCTGTGTTCTATTCAAGGTTTCATTTCAGAGTGTTCCATTCTGTGTTCTATTCAAGGTTTCATTTCAGAGTGTTCCATTCTGTGTTCTATTCAAGGTTTCATTTCAGAGTGTTCCATTCTGTGTTCTATTCAAGTTTCATTTCAGAGTGTTCCATTCTGTGTTCTATTCAAGGTTTCATTTCAGAGTGTTCCATTCTGTGTTCTATTCAAGGTTTCATTTCAGAGTGTTCCATTCTGTGTTCTAATTCAAGGTTTCATTTCAGAGTGTTCCATTCTGTGTTCTATTCAAGTTTCATTTCAGAGTGTTCCATTCTGTGTTCTATTCAAGTTTCATTTCAGAGTGTTCCATTCGTGTTCTATTTAAGGTCCATTTTACAGTCTGCGAGTGTGTGTCCTCTTCTGTATACCACATTATTCCAGTGTGAGTTCCGTTGTTCTTTCGTTTCAGTCTTACCGTGTGCATTCTGGTCTGTGTGCTCTTGACAGTCTCTCAGTGTGCAGATTGGGCAATATTCCTGTATGCGTTCTGTTCTGTGTCCATTCGCATACTGCAAGTGTTTTGACGGTCTCTCAGTGTGTAGATGTGGCAATATTCCTGTGTGCCTTCTGTTCTATGTCCATTCACACACTGCAAGTGTTTTGACAGTTTCCCAGTATGTAGATTGGGCAATATTCCTGTGTGCCTTCTGTTCTATGTCCATTCACACACTGCAAGTGTTTTGACAGTTTCCCAATATGTAGATTGGGCAATATTCCTGTATGCCTTCTGTTCTATGTCCATTCACAGACTGCAGGTGTTTTGACAGTTTCCCAGTATGTAGATTGGGCAATATTCCTGTATGCCTTCTGTTCTATGTCCATTCACACACTGCAGGTGTCCACTTCCAAGTGTTCCAAAGTGTTTCTGTTCTCTGTGCATTTTTGTAGTGTTCTGGTTGTTTTTGTTCTGTTTCACAGTCTTCCTGCATGCAGTCTATTCTCAGTACATTTCACAGTTTTCCAGCATGTTTTCAGTTCTCCAGTCTCTAAAACCTTCTGTCGTGGCTCTTCAAGAAACTCAACTTCAAAGCCAGAAGACCTTTACTCTTTCTGGCTTTAATATTCTTTCGAAACCTGCACAACAATCCACGTTGGGACTGTCGGGCGGTGTTGCCCTTCTCCCACACTTATAAATCTGTCCTGTCTACCTCCCTTCAGGCTCTACTGCCTGTCACTCTACCACAAGAGTCACGTACAAACGTTGACTCTTTTCTCTTTCTTCCCGTTTGTCGTCAGGATTTGTCAGTCTGATAGGACTCTACTCCTCGACCTTTTTGCTGTTGGGGACTTAAACGGTCACAACCCTCTTTGGTACCGGTTCGTCATCCAGAGGTCTGGATTGAGGATGTCCTTGGATTGGCTTTTTTGTGTTGTAACGACGGATCTGCAACTTACTCCATTCCACATTCTTCGGTTATTTGTCGTTTTGATCCGTCGTTTGTGACCCCTCGTCTGTCCTGACATTGAGAGTGGACTTCCTGTCGCATCTCACGAAATGAACATTCCTTCCTTCTACAAACTTATAAAGAACACTGGATCTTCTTCAGACATTTATAAAGAAGAAACTGGATTTTTCAGCCTGTTTCAGAGTTCCAGGACACTGATTTTTTTCAACCTGATCCAGCTGAATCACGACTCATATGATAATTGCTAACCTGTATTCCAGTGTCTTCCAATAAACTTCAAATGCCAAATCACCCTGGTTCGATTCAGAATGCCAACAAATTTCCAAAGTTAGAAAACGGGCTCAGCGTCAGGTATACCAACGACCTTCGGTCCCAACGCTCGAGCCCATCAAAAACTCCGTGCCAAATCGAGACACACTTTTAAAATCAGTAAACGTCGGTCCTGGAGAAGCTTCTGCTCCAGGCTGACATCAAAAACTTCTAAGAAAAAAGTGTGGAACATCATTAAGAAAATCAAAGGGAAGAACACCTGTCCCACTGTGAACCATCTCAAGTTTTCGGATTCTTTAATAACAGAGAAGAAAGCAGTTGCTAATCTGCTTGCTTCTACCATTGAAAAGAATTCCTCCTCTTCTAATAAATCAGCCACTTTTGTCAAAAACAAAGCCCTAAAAGAAAAATCACCCTGCAACTTTTCATCCGACAACATGGAAGACTACAATCTTCCTTTCACGTTAAACGAGCTGAAATCTGCCTTACTTTCTTGCAGCGATTCCTCTCCAGGTATAGATGAAATTCATTATCAACTATTGAAACATCTTCCGCAAGAAGGTCTAAACATCCTGTTACAGGTATACAACCATGTGTGGATTACAGGCTGCTTTCCACCCTCTGCGGAAAGCCCTCATTATTCCCATTCCCCAAACCTGGAAAAGATCTTTCTAATCCATCTAACTACCGTCCCATAGCTTTGACCAGCTGTGTCTGTAAATTGATGGAAAAAATGGTCAATGCTAGGCTCATGTGGAAACTTGAAACCGATGGCCTTTTGGCGAAAGAACAGTGTGGTTTCCGCAAACATCGTAGTACAGTTGACCATTTGATTCGTCTGGAATCTACACTTAGGAACGCTTTTTTAAACAGACAGCATGCAGTGGCAATTTTCTTTGACTTGGAGAAGGCCACGATACCACCTGGAAGTCGGGGATACTCCATGATCTCCACGATCTGGGTTTTCGGGGTCATCTTCCGCTTTTTATTCAAAATTTTTTGGCAGAACGACAGTTTCAGGTCTGGGTTGGCACCACTCTCTCTGATGTCCACAGCAGGAGTTGGGTGTTCCACAGGGAGCATATTATCTCCTGCCCTCTTTAGTATTAAGATCAACAACATTGTTCAATCAGTTCAGCAGGGTTCAGACTGCTCATTGTTTGTGGATTATTGCTGTCTACGCAACTGGAAGCCTGTACCCGAGTGTCCAGCGCAGGCTCCAGCTTTGCGTAGATAAAATCCATCAGTGGGCGGATGAAAACGGTTTCAACCTTTTCTGCTACAAAAACCCAGTGTATTCACTTCCATAATTTCCGTCAGTTTTTTCCAGATCCTGAACTTCACGTCGGAAATCTCCCATTCCAGCTGTTAAAGAGGCCAAATTTCTGGAGTCATTTTTGACCAAAAACTTAACATTCTCAGCCATATTAAAAATCTCAAAACTGCTTGCCAAAAGGCACTGAATATTCTGCGGGTCGTAGCACACACCGACTGGGGCGCTGATAAGAAAACTTTGTTGCACCTCTACAGAGCCCTGGGTCCGTTCTAAACTGGACTTACGGTTGTGCTGTGTACGGCTCCGCAAGATCATCTTACCTCAAACTCTGGACCCTATCCACCATCCAAGGGCTTCGTCTCTGTCTTGGAGCGTTCCGCACCACCCCTGTGTACAGCCTGTACGCAGAGGCAGGTGAACCTTCACGTCCAATCGCAGCTGAAACTGTCTTGAATTATTACATCCGACTGTTCTCAGAACCGCAGAATCCTGCCTATGACTGTGTTTTTTGACCCTCCGTTCCAAAGTAAGTTTGAAACAAACCCGAAATGTATTCCGCCGTTTGGGCTTCGTATGCAGCCTCACGTGCGGAATGCAGGTATAGACCTGGGAGTAGTTTCCGATTTTTCCAAGTTTCCGGATCAACCTCCATGGACCTTTTTCACACCAGAGATTCGTTTTGATCTCGCAGCTTTCCGTAAGGAGTCTACCAGCTCTCTGGCGTACAAGGCTTTGTATGCCGAGCTCTGTTCCAAATTCCCATCCTATCAAAAAGTTTTCACTGACGGTTCCAAGTCTGAGGATGGAGTGGCCTGTGCAGCCTACTGCCCTGGGGCTCCTTCTCAGATATTGTTGGAACATATACATTCAGATGCTTCTGTCTATTCTGCTGAACTTACTGCTCTAGTACTGGCTTTGAAGATAATCTCCCATTCTTCGAGGAGGGACTTTCTGGTTCTGTCGGATTCGCTGTCAGCTTTGGAGGCCATAGCTGGCCGCAACCTTCAGCATCCAGAACTTTTACTTTTTTTTGAACTTTTTAGCAAGTTGAAGGCGGACGGTTACAACATTACTCTTGCTTGGGTTCCTGGCCATGTTGGCATCGGCGGGAACGAAATGGTTGATCGTTTAGCCAAGAACGCCACAAGAGAGAAACTGTCCAACACTTATATCCCCTGCTCAGATGTGAAACCCAAAATTAACGATTATGTGAGAGACCTCTGGCAGGAGGATTGGAACACACAGACGAATAACAAACTCTTTCAGATCCGTCCAAACCTTAAAGACTTCCTCCCATCTACGTCGGGTGGTCGTAAAGAGGAAACGGTTCTGTGCCGGCTGCACACCGGCCATTCGTATTTTACCCATTCTTACCTTTTAAAGAGTGAAGAAGCTCCGTGGTGCATTCCATGTCATGCACCACTCACAATGAAACATGTTCTTTTAGAGTGTTGGGACTTGCACGATGTGAGACACAAACATTTTACAGCGGAGTCCATGAAGATCCTGTTCAGGGATGTCCCGCCTGACGTGATCCTTGGGTTTTTGAGAGAAATTAACATTTTTCATCTGATTTGAGATTTTACGGAAGAAGGATTTTTAACAAAGTTTCTGGTTCGTTTGTAGACGATGTCATTTAACGAGATGTGTGAAAGTTTTTTTTTTTTTTTTTTTTTTTTTTTTTTTTTTTTTTTTTTAAATGACTGGTGAGTTGATTTTAACGTGGTGACAGCCCTGATGTGGCCCTCTGCGGTCGGCTGGGCTATAAGCAACATTATCTTATCTTATCTTATCTTTTCAGTTCTCTGTCCTTTGTATAGCTCCATTTCAGTCATCCAGTGTGGGTTCTATTCACTGTTTATCAGTCATCCAGTGTGGGTTCTATTCACTGTTCATCAGTCATCCAGTGTGGGTTCTATTCACTGTTTATCAGTCATCCAGTGTGGGTTCTATTCACTGTTCATCAGTCATCCAGTGTGGGTTCTATTCACTGTTTATCAGTCATCCAGTGTGGGTTCTATTCACTGTTCATCAGTCATCCAGTGTGGGTTCTATTCACTGTTTATCAGTCATCCAGTGTGGGTTCTATTCACTGTTCATCAGTCATCCAGTGTGGGTTCTATTCACTGTCCATTTCAGTCGTCCAGTGTGGGTTCTGTTCACTGTTCGTTTCAGTCTTCCTGTTGTGTTCTGTTCACTGTTCATTTCAGTCATCCAGTGTGGGTTCTATTCACTGTGCATTTCAGTCGTCTAGTGTGGGTTCTGTTCACTGTTCATTCCAGTCGTCCAGTGTGGGTTCTGCTCACTGTTCATTTCAGTCGTCCAGTGTGGGTTCTGTTCACTGTTCATTTCAGTCGTCCAGTGTGGGTTCTATTCACTGTCCGTTTCAGTCCAGTGTGGGTTCTGTTCACTGTTCATTTCAGTCGTCCAGTGTGGGTTCTATTCACTGTCCGTTTCAGTCCAGTGTGGGGTCTGTTCACTGTTCATTTCAGTCGTCCAGTGTGGGTTCTATTCACTGTCCGTTTCAGTCCAGTGTGGGTTCTGTTCACTGTCCATTTCAGTCCAGTGTGGGTTCTGTTCACTGTTCATTTCAGTCCGTCCAGTGTGGGTTCTATTCACTGTCCATTTCAGTCTTCCTGTTGTGTTCTATTCTTTGACCGTTTAGCAATCGTCCAGTGAAATATGTTCTGCCGATTTCCCAGTCGGCTAGTGTGTGTTCCATCAAAAGGTATGTTTGTGTTTGACAGTCTTACAGTTTGTACATTGCTGTTCAGTTTTCTGTTCATTTCACGATGTTCTGGTGTGTTTCGGGCTCTGTCCATTTCGCAATCTTCCTCTGTGTGTATTTCCCCGCCAGTTTCTTCAGTCTTCCAGCGTGTGTGCTCTGTTCTCTGTTCATTTCATGGTCTCCTGATCTGTGTTGTGTTCCCTTTTCCATTCCACACTTTGAAAGTGTTCTCTGTTTACCCCCAAACCTCGTGCATTGCGAAACTTAGTTGATACGTCGATGAAGAGGTCATTTTACGTGCCTTAAAAGACATCCTAAATCAAGAAATTTGTGTTTCCTCATATGTGTAAACAAAATAAAGATGTACTGTTTAATCCCGTTCGGTCGTCCCCATTGTTGAAATGAAGTAATCTGTTTGAATTACCGCTCTGTGCAATTTTTCTTTCAAAAATATATAGGCGACATATACATGTACGTATCATGCCAAATGTAGATACGGAAGAGTATGAGTTAATCCTTTATGGTGAATCGAGCAGGTCAAGCTGTATTAAAGCAGAAAATAAACATTTATTTGTTTCAACAATAAGAGATTAGAAAAGAAAAGAAAACAAAAGCTTTACCAAAGACAATGAAAATCTTACCCTGTTACCCAAATGACAGAAAATGAGTGCCAGTCCTGGAAAAAATCTTAAATGGGTGCATCAAATTAAAGAAAATGTCGTTCACGTGCCGTAAGAAAATAAGTAGGATACATGACATCAACGGTTACGACGCTGCACGGTTGGGAAAAACTCTGCCCTGAAACGGGAACTAGCGGTCAAGGAAAGGACCACTGTGGGCGCCGGGAACTAACGGTCAAGGAAAGGACCACTGTGGGCGCAGCGTCTGTCAGAACAAGGTCATAGGAAGCAGAACCTTTTCATCCAACCAACAGTTCGAGAGTATGCCTCCTGGGCCCGTAGTTATGACGCGGTGGTAGGCTGTCACTGGTGGTAAGCTTACCACGGTGATAGCTGCCACCGGTGGCACGCTATCACCAGTTGCAACTTATCACTGTATTCTTGGACGCGTACTTCACCTCGGGACAGCTAACACCAATCTATTTAAAGACAGAGGGGAAAATCCGTTTGGGGAGTGTGGGGAAGGGGGTGACGGGGCCAGGCCATCTCGCAACAACATCAGTGAACACCATGTCTGCATTGCAGACCACCTGTAACATACCACAAGCAAATATGTGTAACACACAAATGCATTGAAACATTTTCTTCATACATAGTTTTTGTCTAACTTTTTTTTTTACAAACAAAACAAGGTCTTGAGACATGCCCAGTGCATGATTTTATTTTTTAAATATTACTTTATTTTTCTTTCGCGCGCATGAGCACATACACACACTTACACTGTCTCTCTCTCTCACACACACAATCTCCTCTCTCTCTCTCTCTCTCTCTCTCTCTCTCTCTCTCTCTCTCTCTCTCTCTCTCTCATGCGCACAGACTCAATCATGCACACATTCATAAAGATACATGCACATAGCTTTACAGATATACTCATCCATACATGGGTGACACTCTGCAGTTAGGACTAAAATCAGTCTTTTTAGAAAGGCCTCAGACTCAAATTCAACTTTTGAAAAATTTTAACAATGTAAATACACCTTGCCGGGCCTCAGTTTCTTTAGACTTTTCTAAAATTTAGAGTGTCAGCCATACCATATACTCACTCACACTTCTACACACACACACACACACACACACACACACACACACACACACACACACATACACACACACACATACACACACACACACACACACACATACACACACACAAACACACACACACACACTCACGCGCGCGCGCGCACATACACACACACACACACACACACGCAAACAAACAGTACACAACTACAGCCGCAACTACTAATAACTGAAACCGGCCTGCTTACAAACTACACATGCTTCATAGAATACTATAGAGCTCATACGTGCAAAATTGCAGTGATCACATAATCTTTGAGGCTGCTGCCAAGAAGATCAGCGATGACTATCTCTAGTCTGCTCATTGTTTACTCTGGGAATAGCAGCGTTCAAAGCACATTTCAAAAGGTTACATTCGAAAAGAATGTGTATTGTTGACAATGGGCATTTGCAGAGACACTGCGTTGTTTTCGCATATTTTTTTCATACATTCATTAAGTCGACAACATAAGAGAGAAAAATAAGTGTCTAGGAAAAGAATTACTTGAACAGACAGATACAATTAAACACTGCGGGTTACCTTCTTTCCCTATGTACCCAACAAATGTTATACGTTTACCTGAAGTAAAGCATGTGTAAATAACAAATCTGATTTAAGAAATCGGTTCAGAACAAGCCTTACAAGAAGCAGACATGGGGGAATAAAGAACAGATTTAGAATAACACAAAATTATGTTTGAATATAGGACTGGATCAGAAAGTGTAAAAAACAACAACAAACAAACCCCAAAGCCATTAATACTGCAATTCAATTAATGAAATTAATATAATTAATATAGGTGTATGTGTGTGTGTGTGTGCGCGCGCATTCTTAGAAATAATTGTGTGTTGTGTGTGTGTGTGTGTGTGTGTGTGTGTGTGTGTGTGTGTGTGTGAGTGTGTGTGTGTGTGTAGGCTACTTGTCTTAACAGTGTTACACTCACCTGCACATTGATTGAGTGGTAGTTCTTTCTGTTCACGTATTCATGCTCGTTATCTGGCGGTGCCTGTATTCGAATTTGAGTTCCATCAATGCAGCCCACAACATCAGGGAAGCCACGCCCTCCGTTTTGATCTCCGGCGAACTTTGCTTTCTGAAGATCAGCTTCACGTTGATTTGGAAAAATAATCCAGTTAGGAACGTGTCGCAGCAAAGCATTTGTGACGCGCGTCACTGTCTTGCTTGTGCTCTGCGTAACTCCAATTAGCTCTCCACACAAGTCTTGAAACGACCCACTGGCATAGTATCGCAGGCACAACAACACTTGCAGGATTGGGGTCAGCGAACCTTGTCGATTGGCGAGAACAAGATCATCGTGCACTTCGTCCGTAATCCTTCTGATCTCGTCCCTTGTAAGTCGAAATTTACAATATACTTCACCGTCATCAAACACTTCAAAAGGATGTGTACGGTCACGAAATATTCTGTTTAATCGCAGATTTCTTCGACGCCGCCGTCTAACAATGTCTGCCATCGTTGCCTTCCCTTCCAAAAACGAGGTTAACACCGGTGGTAAGCGCTGTATCACTCCTCAGTGGGATGGATAACTTCCCACCAAAATTGCCACCGGTGTTAGGCCTACCACCAGTCTGAGAATACCAAAAAGAAGGAATGTTATCACCGTGACAGCTTGCCACCGTGATAACGGCTTACCACCGCGTCATAACTACGGGCCCTGCTGACAGTCCTTCCCCCACCACCCCCCCCCCCCCCCCCCCACCACCAACCTCCCTTCTCCATCCCCATTCTTCATCTACCCTCTGTACTCACGAGGGCGGACAACAGTAAAGGGGGAAGGGGAGGAAGTGGGGGAGCTGAAGCCTGTTTGGGAATACCTAGTAACGATATAGGAGTCTGCCTCATCTGTTTTGTGGGGAAGAGAGGTATGGGAGGGGAATGGGGGGGGGGGGGGGGGGGGGCAGGGGGGGATGGGAAGGGGGTTAAGTGGAAGTGATGGGCTGAGACGGTCAAGCGGGTGGAGATAGAGTTGCTGCTGGTGCAGGTTTACTTGTTTGCAGTGGTTTCCAATAACAGGCAAGTGTCATCCGTTCATCATGCTTTCATGTTCCCCTTCCCTCACTTCAGTCTCACCACTGTCAGGATGATGCTTTCCGTCAAATCTTATGGAAAGAACGGCAACATTGGACATATGCCTGAAGATTATACCTTTTTTTTTCTTTTCTGTTGAAAAAAAAGTTAATTGCTGCGAATTGAATTCGTTTTATTTTACGATTTCAAACTTGTTGGTTCCTTTTCTATGGCTTCTCCCACGCGTTTCATTGACGACATAAGCTTGGCAAGACTGTGGCTCAGCGCCTGCCGGTGGGTAATCTGTGAGTGATGTTGGAGAGGTGGGGTAGTGGTAAAGGGTTGCAATTATCCTTCTGATTCTGCTCTTTGATGCGTCGTTATTTAAACATACACTTGTTAATTAATGAATATGCTCTTTCCTCCCTCCTATTTCAGAGAGTCAATAATCAAGAAAATGTAGTCTTAATGACTCCTGTTTAAGCGGGTGAATAAACGAAGGGGATAAGATTTTGCATTACAAAACAATCTGAAAGAACAGTCAGTTATTTTCATTTTGCGATTTGACAGATAATAGAATACATGAATTATGAAGGCAACAATGTATAAGCAGGTGTTTAGTGATCACATGAACAAAGGAAAAGATGATAATTTTGACACGACCTTTGCCAGAGTTAAAACGGGAGCTCCACTCTGCTCTAAATAGGCTGTTGAAATCTAAAGCAGGCTTCTTTCTTGAGTGCTTCCTTGAAATAAACGTGTTTTTTTTTTCTTTTTTAAGAATATAAAGATTAGATTCTGGGCATCCATCATCATATGAAACCCGTCCTCAGAAACACTCATCTGTCGGATTCTTGTATATATTTTTCTTTTCTAAACTCATTTTCGAAATTTTCTGTTAAAAAAAAATCTGAAAGATATATTGCTGTTCTTCAATGAATTACTTATACTACGAATATAAATATGCTGACATAATCCATTTATGTTTTTGAATGATTGAGATATCCGGTCAAAGCCAAATCCTGTGTCATCTAAAAAGCTGTTTATGTGATTAAGCCAATGGAAAAAGAAGATATCTTTCGTTTCCAGATTACTTTTGGATGCAGGTATTGCAGTATCATTCCAAAATCAGGTCATTCTTGCTTTTGTCTGGTCTGAAATAGGGCACATTACTATTTCTCCATCAGTCATGGGAGTCGCAGTACTGACACGGAAAAGAGAAAATGGAAGTCATTTGCTGGAACCTCTCCAAAAAACATTCTCTGCTCCTCCACATTCTACCTCCGTACACCAGCACTGGCATCGTCATCAAACGAAAAGCTCCAAACGGACACAACAGACAAATGTTTCTTTACTGTATGTGTCGAAGAGAACATTGACTTGAGTGCTTGATCGAACGCACATCTTTATCGCTTTAAAAAAAATGCCTCTTCAGCTGAATACTTGTCCCATTATTGTATTTCTGTTGTTTCTTTCTTTTTTCTTTTTTGAGAGAGAGAGAGAGAGAGAGAGAGGGGGGGGGGCATTATTGGTAACATATGCATCAGTTTTGCTGAGATTTTTGTTTTCCAACGTCCTCTAGTTTAAAGCAGAGATTAGCAGTTTTCTAGTTTAGCAGACGTGACTCTCCACCCGCAGTTCGAGCAGAGAAAATAAATTTGTCATCCTGTCTGGGCTTTGAACTTGTTTACCTTCCTTCGTTTCCCATCCAGGAGCAGATGATTGACGTCTCAAGGCTAGCCCCAGTACGGCATGGCTCGCTCGATAAACTCTCGGGAATTCCAACCCGGATGCCTGGAGGTTTTGAAATGGGACTTTGCTGTCACCTGGGAGTGGAGCTGACGTAGCGGTGATGGGACCGTCGCGGTCGGCTGGGCTACAGACAGCATTTTCTGGCAGTTTAGAGGGCGGGATACGTCTCACGTCTTCCAAAGAACATTTTTTTGTCTTCTGTCACCGACAGTTAAAGCTCGACGAAAGTTCATGGTTTCCCAGTGTTGACTTCTATCTTCCACTCAGAATGGAGGCGAGCTGCTTTGCTAATTTTTAAATGTTGTAGGAGAAGGAGCGGAGGTGAAGGAGAGGAGAGGGAGGGAGAAAAAGAGAAAGGAGGAGGAGGAGGAGGAGGACAGAGACAGACGGACGGACGGACGGACAGACAGACAGACAGACAGAAGACAAGACAGACAGACAAAGTATTTGGACCCGTCCGTCGATCAGCTGTGATGAAATAGCTTCACTCAGAACAGCCCGTGAGAGGACTGGCCTCTTCTCACGTCGTGACAGCGCTGACAGGTCCCTGTGTGGTTGGACTGGCTATGGTGATGGAAGTGGAAGCAACATTGAAAGCTCTGATCCTTTCAACTTTAGTGCCAGATGTAAACTGACTATTTCAGTCATGTCACAAACATAAACCGATCCAAAGGAAAGCTATGGTCAGATCTGTGGCCCATTGTTGAAAGAAGATAAAGGGAAATTACACCAAAGTGTGAAATTGTGACCGTTTGTCTTCATCACACACAGTGGGGCGAGTCCTTTTTTTTTCTTTTCGCTTTCTTTTTCTTTTCTTTTTTTTTTCTTTTTTTTTTTTATCTTTAAGAAAGGAGAATGTGACGAGCGTAGAACTCGAATGACTGAAAAAAAATCTGTCAAGAAACGTGGACTCCACAATGGTTGTTGGTGAAAGGAATTATCTTCTCCCTCTCCCAGGCAGTCTCTGAACGGCCACTGACAAACAAAGAAACTACAACAGAAGAAGATCAAGAAGAAGAAGATCAAAAGGAGGAGAGAAGAAGAAGATCAAGGAGAAGAAGAAGCAGCAGCAGAGGTTTTAAGAGAGTGCAGACCTCCATTAAGGTCGAACGGATCTTAGATTCGCGCATTTATCCGGATCCTTTCCAAAACTCTGGTGTGTGTGTGTGTGTGTGTGTGTGTGTGTGTGTGTGTGTGTGTGTGGTGAGTGAGTGAGTGAGTGAGTGGTAGTGAGTGAGTGAGTGAGTGAGTGAGTGAGTGAGTGAGTGAGTGAGTGAGTGAGTGAGTGAGTGAGAGGGAGAGGGAGGGAGGGATTTCGCTGCAACAATATCCAAATGTCAGAACACTAGCAGTCAGCAGGACGGACGTTGAAGGGCCGACAATTCAATACTGTCGCAGGCATGAACAAAGCCTCTGCACCCCATCCCTCCCCACCCCTCGCACCCTCCCTCACAACACTCCTGCTGCCGCCCTCTCCCGCATACTCACTGCCCAGTATCCCTCGCCTTTCATGCCCCTCGCCGTCGCCACTCCGTTGATGGCTTCTCTCGTAATCTGCCGCACACGGTCCCGTGTCTGCAACTGCACAGTGGGCGGGTCTCCCTTTGCCCCGTCATGTGGGGAGGGCAGTATTGTGTAGCAAGAGGGGAGGCCATCCATGGACTTTGCGATGTTCTGACCCCCCCCCCCCCCCCTCCTAAGGGTCTGCACTGTCCTTTTTAGCGCTGTACTGACCTCCCTTCTAAGGTCTGCACTGTCGTTTTTAGCGCTGTACTGACCCCCCTCCTAAAGGTCTGCACTGTCCTTTTTAGCGCTCTACTGACCCCCCTCCTAAAGGTCTGCACTGTCCTTTTTAGCGCTGTACTGACCTCCCTTCTAAGGTCTGCACTGTCCTTTTTAGCGCTGTACTGACCCCGCTCCTAAGGTCTGCATTGTCCTTTTTAGCGCTGTACTGATCCCCTCCAAAAGGTCTCACTGTCCTTTTTAGCGCTGTACTGACCCCCTCCTAAGGTCTGCACTGTCCTTTTTAGCGCTGTACTGACCCCCCTCCTAAGGTCTACACTGTCCTTTTTAGCGCTGTACTGACCCCCCTCCTAAGGTCTGCACTGTCCTTTTTAGCGCTGTACTGACCCCCCTCAAGGTCTGCACTGTCCTTTTTAGCGCTGTACTGACCCCCCTCCTAAGGTCTGGACTGTCCTTTTTAGCGCTGTACTGACCCCCCCTCCTAAGGTCTGCACTGTCCTTTTTAGCGCTGTACTGACCCCCCTCCTAAGGTCTGCACTGTCCTTTTTAGCGCTGTACTGACCCCCCTCCTAAGGTCTGGACTGTCCTTTTTAGCGCTGTACTGACCCCCCTCCTAAGGTCTGCACTGTCCTTTTTAGCGCTGTACTGACCCCCCTCCTAAGGTCTGCACTGTCCTTTTTAGCGCTGTACTGACCCCCCTCCTAAGGTCTGCACTGTCCTTTTTATCGCTGTACTGACCCCCCTCCTAAGGTCTGCACTGTCCTTTTTAGCGCTGTACTGACCCCCCCTCCTAAAGGTCAGCACTGTCCTTTTTAGCGCTGTGGCCGCAACCTTGTTCAGCACTGTCCTTTTTAGCACTGTGGCTGCAACCTTGTTCAGCACTGTCCTTTTTAGCGCTGTGGCTGCAACCTTGTTCAGCACTGTCCTTTTTAGCGCTGTGGCTGCAACCTTGTTCAGCACTGTCCTTTTAGCACTGTGGCTGCAACCTTGTTCAGCACTGTCCTTTTTAGCACTGTGGCTGCAACCTTGTTCAGCACTGTCCTTTTTAGCGCTGTGGCTGCAACCTTGTTCAGCACTGTCCTTTTTAGCACTGTGGCTGCAACCTTGTTCAGCACTGTCGGCAGGTGAACTGCAGCTGCTCCCGTCTCGGATGTTCATGTCACAGTGGAGTCGGCCTTTGTGTAAGCCCTCCCGCCGCCCCTCTCTTTCCCTGTATCACCTCGCCTTCACGCCCACCTCCACCGTATCTCTCCATCTCCCTCCCTCCATCAGCCTCTGTTCTTCCTTCTGCCCTGTTTGGTTTCTTAACTTATCAACATAAAACCGAGGCTAAAATGGAAAATGAAGTGTATTTACTTGATCGATCTTTGAGTTACTTCCCTTTGCATGTCTATTTACAAATGCATTTTGTTGAAAACGGTTGGTAGCAACCGTGTCCCCCAGCAGCCAGCGTTGTGTTTATTGACGTTTTACTTTCTGTTAATTTCATGTGTTTGTGCTCACCAGCAAGAGCCCAGTGATGAAATCTACAGGACAGTGTGAGGGACGGACGAAGGGCGGGCGTGCCAGTCCCAGTGTGTATGCTGTCGCCCAGCGTTTGGATTTCTGTGCTTAGAAACTAGACAAAGCCCAACTCCTGCACAGAAGTGAATTCCCGAATGGTGATGACAGATTGAAATGAGTCTGGCTGCCTGTACTCAAAATGCTGCTGTTTGTTATATACGAAAGCGCCGACCGTTCGAAGAGTATTATCATCAGCTTTAAACTGACAGGGTCATATACACGCACACATTTACATCGATTACTGACAAACACGCGGTAACATCGAGGCCTGGTTTTATTTCATTTACATGACAAGTATTGGATAACATCAAGTCATGTTTTACTACCACATGACAAGTATTGGATAACATCAAGTCATGATTTACTACCACATGACAAGTGTTGGGTAACATCAGGTCATGATTTACTCCTACACTTCAATATGGATCTATGATGCCAGTGGACGGCACTTTATTGGAGTCTTTAACTCGGCATGATTTGACATGATGCATAGCGTTTTCCCGTGTTTCTCTTCATTAGCCTGTCAGTTTTCACACCTATCTTTCTATGTCTATCGTCGTTGTCTTAGTTTTTGCTGGTTTTATTTTCGTTGCGCATTTCTTGTCCAACGTTCTATTTTCATTATTTTCGTCAATTTTGGATAGCAGTCACTGTTTGAAAATGATGATGTTGGTTGAGTGCAGGAGCTTGCTTTCTTTGTGACAGCAGTCACTGAAAATGATGACGTTGGTTGAGTGCTGGAGCTTGCTTTCTTTGTTGTGCTCACGGTTCTTCGCATTGTTGGCGCAATATTTTGGAATTGGTCAGCTTGAGCTAAATGTTTGTTTAATCCTACACACTGACTGAATGAAACAATTTACTGTCGGATTAACATAGTGTTGTACTGACAGACACACACACACACACACACACACACACACACACACACACCACCACACACACATACACACACACACACCCACGCACACGCCCACACACACGCACACACGCACACGCACACACACACACACACACACGCACACGCACGCGCACACACATACACTTACTCTATCAGCCTATCTATCTATCTGTCTATGTATCTGTCTGTCTATCTGTCTACACACACACACACACACACGCACCCACTCACTCACTCTCTCTCTCTCTCTCTCTCACACACACACACACACACACACACACACACACACACACACACACACACACATACATACACACATACAGAGAGAGAGAGAGAGAGAGAGTGAGAGTGAGTGAGTGAGACAGAGAGAGAGAGAGAGAGAGAGAGAGAGAGAGAGAGAGAGAGAGAGAGAGAGAAGGTGCAGGTTAGGAAAATAGATCCAAATGTCAGGAACACTTACTGTCAGTTGGAAGGCTGTTGAAGTGTCGACGCCCCCTCTCCTTGTGCGGCCATCAACACCTCGCCTGCAACCTCCCCCCCCCCCCCCCCCCCCTCGCCACCAACTGGTTCCCACATTCCCTGTGCCCCTGCCCCAGTTGCCTGCTTTCATTCCCCTCGCTGTCACCATGCTCTTTTATCTCTCCTCTCAGACACGCCCCCGCCCCCATCGCCCACTCTCCCTACCCCCTTCACCCCCCCTCCTCCCCTCCCCCCTTCCTGCCAGAAGCTTGCGTTTCATTCCACTGGCTGTCAGCATGCTTTTTATCTTCTCTCTCAGACTCCCTCACCCACCCCTTTCCCCAACCCTACCCCAGTCCCCCACCCCCATCCCTGGGAGGTGAAGAAAGGGGGTGGGTGGGGGGGTGGTGGTGGAGGGCCTGCCGTCTTTGGGTCTTGATTCAATGTCAGGGAGGGGAGGGAGGGACTCGGTGCCTGTGGTATTCCTAGAGAACCAGGGCAAAGGGAATGATTCGAAGAAAACAGCCATTTTGTGACCAGTGTATGAAAATCGGCTTCGCTGAGACGGGAAGCGAAAAACAGGAAGAGTGAGGAAGGAAGTTAACTGCCTCCATGTAGTAGATAATCGTAGGAAACTGGACTTTTGCTCCTGTGTTTCAAGTTAAGTCAGTACAACCTTGAGTTAATCTGACTCTAAATTGGTTTCAGTCCGTTTCAAGTTATTAACAGGGAGGCAACGTTTTGCTCCCTTGCAGTAAATGACATCTAAATAAGGTAAGGTTTATATTAAGCCAATGGAAATTGGACCCGGATAAAACATGGCAGATTTGGATTTTGGGGTCGGGATCAAAACGTTTGTCGCTTGCTTTCTTATCCGCATTGTCCACAGATCTAAATCTAAGGTAAGTGTTGTTCCTGTGTAATGAATAATGAATATGTAGTGTAGCCTTTGCTCCCCAAAGGGTACCTTTTACGCATTTTTGCTTTCTCTCCCCTCCGCGTTTTGCTATGAAACGGAGAGTTACATTTCAGTGTTCGAAGCTTGTTCAGTTTATTGTAATACTAGGAAAGTCAAGCAAAGTAAAAAAATTTTCAGAGCGCGCGCGCACACACACACACACACGCACACGCACACACACATGCGCGCGCGCGGTCCAATCTTAATATAGTTAAATGAAAAGGTGTAGCAGTCGTTTTGTTCCTTCAAAGTATCATTGTTTAGAAGGCCGTAATGGGAGACAAGTGCGAGTTGTCGCAGTGTCACAGAGATAACTGCAAGACAAGCAGTGACTCGGTCTTCTGTGGTTCGTTGGTACCGTTGCTCATGCGTTGCCAGTATTCATCGTATTTCAGTGTTGTCTTTCTGCATAGGAAGTCGGCCTGTGCGAACCAGATCTTGGTATCTGTTGAAACATCCTGTGACCACAGCCGCACTGTGCCTGTGTTCATCGTCTTCTGGAACTCGCACCGTTCAGACGTCGGGCTCTTTCAGCACACGCAGAGCTCATACCTTATCTTTCACTTCTTTTTACTCTTTTTTTTTTTAATTCGTATTTTCTTTACTGTCGTCTACTGGTTTTTTTTCTCTCTCTCCATTCTTCTATTTTTCTTTACCGTCGTCTACTGTTTGTTTGTTTTTTCTCCTTTCTCCATTCTTCTTCTTGTTTTTCTTTACTGTCGTCTACTGTTTTTTCCCCCCATTCTTCTTCTTATTTTTCTTTCCTGTCTTCTGTTGTTGTTTTTTCCATTCTTATTTTTCTTTACTGTCGTCTACTGCCCCCCCCCCCCCCCATTCTTCTTCTTATTTTTCTTTCCTGTCGTCTGCTGTCTTTCTGCCTTTGTGGACCCGTGTTCGTCTCTTCCCCCCCCCCCCCCCCCCCCCCCCCCCCCCCCCCCCCGAAACCTCATTGCGTGTTTTTTCCTGTTCACAAATTATAACACGACATCTTCGTGCACTTCCGGAGTGGACAGCAACCGGCGATTCTGCCGTGTGTATTTTGGCACATGGCTTTGGCTTTACATGCTTTTATGAGGCAGTTGAACGTTTTCAAAATTTGGGAGTAAGGAATCAAGGGGAACAATTCCTGGGGCTCTCGGCACAGCTTAGAGTTATCTACCATGGCTGTCAGTTATTCAGCTGTCACGTCATATTTTACTTTCTTTCTTCGTTTCTTTCTCTTTCTTTCCAGGATGTATTTTTATTTGTGATCTGTGTTGAGCGTGTGAAGGTGCGCCTCCCCCCCCCCCCCCCCCCCCCCCGCATGAGTTTGACAGCCCGGAAAAATTTTGTGATGTCAGCTGGGGCAAACTGTTCTGTAGTTTCCTGCTGCTTAGTTTTAGTAACAGCACAACGCAGGGAAATGTAGTAGCAAATGGTTATTGAGTTGGAACTGTATGCAGTATGTACCTGGTACCTGGTTGTAGTGTTCAACTTGCTGTCAGTCCTGATACGGCCGCCGTGTTGGGCTGTGCTGTAAACAGCGTGGTGGTTTGAGCGGGTCCGGTCACATGAAAGAACCTTTAATGGCTGGATGTGAATGAATCTTTAATCACTTGATGTGAATAAATAGGGGTTTTTTGTGTTTTTTTGCTGTTCCAACCTCTGCGCCACCTCAGAGGCAGTGCCCCCACGCCGCTCATTCCGACACCCCGTCCACAGCCACAGACCGGTCGGCCCCGCCGCAGCCCCGCACCAGCAATCCGCAGGGAGCAGTCAATGTCAAGTCGTCAAGAGGCAACCCACCGGAGGAGACACTGCACTGCTGCCGAGTCACTTCGGTGGTGTTCAGGGTGCCTGTTCTGATCTAACTTACGCAGGACACCACCTACTAAGCCCCCTACTAATAATTGCTTAGTCGCGGAGCCGGCGTGAGTGAGCTCTCCCTCCGGAGGGCGCCACTACGTCCGTCCAACGATAGCCCCCATGGACTCGCCGATACCGGTGACCCCGACGGAGCCAAACCAAGACCACAGACGTGGAGAGGACATCGAAACTGAGGTCACCATGAGAGCTGGGCATGAAGGGCCACAGAATTCGAGACATTTTTTTTTAAATGCTGATTGATGAGAATGAGGATGATTAAGATGACGCTACGGATTTCCATTTCGGTCTGAGACTACATGACAGGGCTGTACTCTTCGCTTCCTTTCATAATATATCCCGGCGTCGACCAGGCCCGAGAGATACAGGCACCTGCAGTGTTGGTCAGGAAATTTGAGCAACACTCTCAGAAACGCATCCATTAAGTGGATGAAACTCGACTGTGTGGTCCCAGTCTTCCCAACTGAGTCCGCAGCAAACTCAACTCTGGGTAGGAGCCGGTCGGGGCAGAAAAACCCACATGACTGATGGGATTCGAACCCACGACCTTCCAGCCGGGAATCCGCGACGCTAACCACTTCGCCACGGCGGCTGGTGTGAATGAATCTTTAATCACTTGATGTGAACGAACATTTAATGACGATGTGAATGAACCTTTGACTTGATGTGAATGAATCTTTAATGACTTGATGTGAATGAATCTTTAATTACTTGATGTGAATGAACTTATCGTGACTTGATGTGAATGAACCTTATCATGACTTGATGCGAATAAACCTTATCATGACTTGGTGTGAATGAACCTTATCATGACTACTTGTGAATGGATCTTTAATTACTTGATGTGAATGAATTTATCATGACTTGATGTGAATGAACCTTATCATGACTTGTTGTGAATGAATCTTTAACTACTTGATGTGAATGAATTTATCATGACTTGATGTCAATGAACCTTATGACTTGTTGTGAATGAATCTTTAATTTCTTGATGTGAATGAATTTATCATGACTTGATGTCAATGAACCTTATCATGACTTGGTGTGAATGAACCTTATCATGACTTGATGCGAATAAACCTTGTCATGACTTGGTGTGAATGAACCTTATCATGACTTGATGCGAATAAACCTTATCATGACTTGGTGTGAATGAACCTTATCATGACTTGGTGTGAATGAACCTTATCATGACTTGGTGTGAATGAACCTTATCATGACTTGATGCGAATAAACCTTATCATGACTTGGTGTGAATGAACCTTTTCATGACTTGGTGTGAATGAACCTTATCATGACTTGGTGTGAATGAACTTATCATGACTTGATGTGAATGGACCTTATCATGACTTGATGTGAATGAACTTATCATGACCTGATGCGAATGAACCTTATCATGACTTGATGTGAATGAACTTATGACTTGGTGTGAATGAACCTTTTCATGACTTGGTGTGAATGAACCTTATGCCTTGGTGCGAATGAATCATGTCTTGGTATGAATGAACTTATCATGACTTGGTGTGAATGAACTTATCATGACTTGATGTGAATGAACTTATCATGACTTGATGTCAATGAACTTTCATGACTTGATGTGAATGAATTTTCATGACTTGATGTGAATGAACTTTCATGACTTGATGTGAATGAACTTATCATGACTTGATGTGAATGAACTTATGACTTGATGTGAATGAACTTTCATGACTTGATGTGAATGAACTTATCATGACTTGATGTGAATGAACTTATCATGACTTGATGTGAATGAACTTATCATGACTTGATGCGAATGAACTTATGAATGAACTTACCATGACTTGATGCGAAATGAACTTTCATGACTTGATGCGATTTTGAATTGGCGCGAAGCCCGATCCTAAAGGGGGCTGCTCTATTCAAGAATACGTTATCAGTGCAGAGGAGGAGGTGGGTGGAGAGAGGTAATAGGGAGTGTGAGGGGGTGGGGTGGTGAACAGGTGGGTGGGTGGGGGTGGAGGTGGAGGCATGAAAAAGAACAGACTGAAAAAGTGGAGGAGGAGGAGAAGGAGGAGAAGTTGAATAAAAAGAAGCGAAATGGGGAACATGAGATGAATTAAGATGGCACGAGGAGGCCGCGAAATAAAATAAAGGGTGGGGGTGGCGAAGGAGGGGTAGATTGCGAAGGTAAGAGCGGAGGGGCGAAAACAGCATTAAGGTTTTTGACGTCCTTGTGCTTCAGAGCCCATTTCACCTCCACTCTCGTTTCATGGGATTGCACCGTTCAATCAATTCTCTTCAGCTATTTACGATGGACAAGAAAAGAAAAAAAAATAAGAAAAGAAAAGAAAAGAACAGTAAAAACGCCGGAAACGCGGAAATTATTGATTGTCGTCGGGATAACGTTTTCGTCGTGCGCGCGCGTCTGTGTGTGTGTGTGTGTGTGTGTGTGTGTGTGTGTGTGTACGTGTGTGTGTGTGTGTGTGTGTGTGTGTGTGTGTGTGTGTGTGTGTGTCCGTGCGTGCGTGCGCGCGCGCGTAATCGCAACGAGTGCAGGCGCTTATGCTTTTTATGTTTTAGTAATTCACGACTACCAATTTATTTTCAGATAGGAATTTCTTGGAAAAGAAACTTCCTGTATTTCCAGAGGCGAGAGAGGGAGGGAGGGGGAGGGAGAGGGAGGGAGAGGGAGAGAGAGAGAGAGAGAGAGAGAGAGAGAGAGAGATTACTCAAATGAAAAGTCATCAGTTCGTTGTTATTGTTGGCTGTTATAACAACACACACACACACACAGATAAAACTGTAGAGAGCTCAGTCAGTCAGAGAGAGAGAGAGAGAGAGAGAGAGAGAGAGAGAGAGAGAGAGAAGAGAGAGAAATGAAAAAAGGCCAGGTGTTCAATTTTAGGGTATCATTTCAAATCGGGGCAAAAAGCAATTAAAAAAAAAGACCACGTCCGTCGGATTATGCTATCTGTTCTCGTTGTTGTCCGAACAAGTGACAGCATGAGCACGTCATGACAGCTTCTGTAACTGTCTGTCTGTCTAACACACACTCTCTCTCTCTCTCTCTCTCTCTCTCTCTCTCTCTCTCTCTCTCTCTCTCTCCATTGCTCCCTCTCTTTATGTCGTTCTCTATCTCTGTGTCTATCGATTTGTCTCTCTGTCTCTGTCTCTGTTTTCTCTCTCTCTCTCTCTCTCTCTCTCTCTCTCTCTCTCTCTCTCTCCTCTCCCTCTCCCTCTGAGTGTGTGTGTGTGTGTGTGCGTGTGCGTGTGTGTGTGTGTCTGTCTGTCTCTGTAAACAACATGAACCCAAAGCGTCGTCTGCAACTAAAGAGGGCTGGGTGTTGGGTGGCTTTGACACAACTAAAGAGGGCCTGGGTGTTGGGTGGCTTTGACACAACTAAAGAGAACCTGGGTGTTGGGTGGTTTTGACACGTATTGATCCTCTGTGGACATTTGCCCGAGATTCCTTAGTTTTTTACTTTGCGGAAAATGGGGGTTGGAGGGAGGTGGTAAGGTGGATGAGACGGATGGGAAGGGAGGGGTGGGGGGGGGGGGCCAATGGGGAAGTGACTGGGAGTGAATGTTCTTGATTCTTTTTGTGATGCTGCTCCTCGTCAACGGCTTGCCGGCTGCGTCGATACGTGTGTCTAGATCTGGCTGTCGTTTGTTCCGTCTCCCCTACCCCCCACCCCCATCCTCTTCACCCACGTCATTGTCTTATAGTTGAGGAGTTAGAGGGGGTAATAGGATGAGATACTCCACGTTTGTTTATGTTTCTTTTATACCGGCTTCCAGACAACTTGATGTTCCTCTATCTTTCCTTTGATTGCACAAACTCGGAGCGTCGGAATTACCGGCCTTGACAATCTCTTTAAAAGAAGAAAGACTAAAAAATAAAGAAAAAAGAGGAAAAAAAGAAGAAAGAATTAAAAAAGAGGGTGTGTGTGTGTGTGTGTGTGGGGGGGGGGGGGGGGGGGGGGGGGGGGGGGAAGAATTAAAAAGAAATTAGAAAAGAAAAAAATCTCCACACGTAAGTCTGTAAGTGTGTACTCCTAATGGCTTT
Source organism: Conus ventricosus (assembly GCA_018398815.1). NCBI lineage: Eukaryota > Metazoa > Mollusca > Gastropoda > Neogastropoda > Conidae > Conus > Conus ventricosus. The sequence continues at coordinate 13,374,936 of CM031601.1, forward strand.
GTATGCCAAACAAGAAGATAGGGTTGTTTTTGTTGTTGTTGTTGTTTTTCTTTCATACTTCTAACTTAGTGTTTAGATATACGGAGTGCTGTTTCGTATTTCATAAGCAACCATTGTCATTGTCATGGTGTTCCAGGGTTGTGTGCGTGTGTGCGCGCGCGCTCTTACTATATGGTTGTTGACATGCAAGATCAATGAAATGCCATGATCCCACCAGCACCACCGCTCTCCCCGTCTGAAAGAAAGAAAGGAATGAGGATTCATACAAAGAATCTTCTTTGCGTAAGTTATTAACATGAGTGGTTTGGTGGTGGTGGTGGTGGTGGGTGTGTGTGTCTGTGTTAGTGTGTGTGTGTGTGTGTGTGTGTGTGTGTGTGTGTGTGTGAGAGAGAGAGATAATTTCTTTCTGGTTGGGGTGGGGGTGGTGTGGTGTATATGATCGGGGGTTCGAAAGAAACAACTGGTGATGACAAACACTTGATCCGGATCCCAATGAATGTTGGTGTTGTTGTTTGTTGTTATATACTTTTATCCTCGTGTGCATTCATATACATAAGAAAGCAAGCATTCTGTGCGGACTGAAGCAGGTCCAACTTGCTGAGATCTCGATGGTAATCAGCTGAAGCCGCAGTGCGTGTGTGTGTGTGTGTGTGTGTGTGTGTGTGTGTGTGTGTGTGTGTGGTGTGTGTGTGTGTGTGAATTTAACTTAACGTCTATCCACCTAACAGTGTGTGTTTGTGTGTGTGTGTGTGTGTGTGTGTGTGTGTGTGTGTGTGTGTGTGTGTGTGTGTGTGTGTATTCGTGCGTGCGTTACTCAGACTGTACATGAGAGGACAGGACAGATGCCGAGTTGAGTGCTTTTGTTTGGCAGCAAACTAGCATCTTAAGCGATCATACCCGTTAACCCAGGAAAACAGGCATCTTCTAGGAAAACTGGTTTGAGTTGCTATTCCTGAGGATCACAAGTGTATTCCTTCATAATAATAGCTGTTTCCACTGATATCTGCAAGGATCACAAATGTTTTCCTTCCCATAATAGCTGTTTCCCCGATATCTGCAAGGATCACAGGTGTTTTCCTTCCCATAATAGCTGTTTCCCCCGATATATGCAAGGATCACAGGTGTTTTCCTTCCCATA
>CM031601.1:13386073-13401073 GCA_018398815.1 Conus ventricosus
GTTATTTTTCCTGATCATTATAGACAAAATTTCAGCACAGATTAGGTATAAATATGGTGAAAGTGGGTCTCCTTGACGAGCACCTCTACAAATTTGAAACCAGTCTGAATAGTGGCCATTTACTGACACGCATGTATTGATATTGTTATAAAAAAGTTTCGATCCACCTCTTTATATCTTGACCAAAATTGAATGCCTCTAATGCTTTGTTCAAGAATTTCCAGGAAACACTGTCAAAGGCCTTCTCAAAGTCAACTAGAAGCAGAAGGCCAGGGATGTTTTCGTTATGTGTATGTAACAAAGTATCATAAACAAGTCTAATATTTTCTCCTATGTAACGCCCTTTCATGAAGCCTCTCTGATCAGAGTGAATAATCTTTGGCAACACTTCTTTGATTCTGGTGGCAATACAGGCAGATGCTATTTTGTATGATGTGTTTAGTAGAGATATAGGTCGCCAATTTTTCAACAATTGTTTTGGTTATCTTCTTTTGGAATGCAGGTGATTATTCCTTGTCTCTGTGTAATTGACATCTGACCAATCGAAAATCCATAATTAATAGACCGAACCAAAAAATGACCAATGTCTTTAAAGAAAACCTTGAAGAATTCTGTTGTATAGCCATCAGAACCAGGACTTCTATTATTTTTCATTTTTCTGAGTGCATCATAAACCTCACCATGTGTGACAATTCCTTCCAACATTTCACATTCATCATCATTCAGCACGGGAGCATCATGTATTAGTGTAGACAGATCAACATCAGCAGTTTCCCTCTCACTGTACAGGTTTTCGTAAAAAGTTTGAGCTTCTTTCAAAATTTCCTTTTGCTCAAAAATTATTTCACCATTATCTTTCTCCAAAGAGTGCATAGCTCTTTCGACATATTGACGGTTTTCTAAATTACAGAAGTATTTACTTGTTTTTCTCCATTTTGAATCCACTGGACTCTAGACCTCACAAGCATACCTTCTAATTTTTTATTTCGTAGCTCTTGTAGTCTGTTTCTTTTCTCCTCAAGCTCACCTAGTCTTGTTTCATCTATTATTTCTTCTAATTTTTTTATTTCTTCCAACAGAGTCTCCTCCAATTTGCTCTCTTCTTTCTTCTTGTATACCGAGTAAGAAATTGTCTTTCCACGGATTTCAAGAAGCAGCATTTCAAAAAATAGTTGGGCATTTATTGTAAGAGCAATGCACTCACTGGGTACCTTGTCTATATTATCAAGGTTGTACACTAGTACAGCATACGTGTTTTTTCAATTCTGTGATAGTTTGCTTAACAAGTTCTATGTAATTAGTATCTTTTAATAGAGATTGTTAAATTTCCAGTACCTTTTGCCTTGTTTGTTTTCTTTGTTGAAGTGTAGGGAAACCGCCGAGTGATCTGAACGATAACTAGGTAGTACATCAATACCGCTCACATCAATCATCAAATTTCTAGATACCAGAAAAAAGTCTAACCGGCTTTGTTTGGAAGAGTTGAACCTTCGCCATGTATAACCAGGCTTTTTGGGATATGAGTCCCGCCAAACATCAACTAGATTCACTCCTCCATCATATCACATATAGCTTTCCTACTCCTTGGTTTGTTTGCATAACTTGCATCATTTCCTGCATCCAACTTAGGATCAAACACAACATTAAAATCACCACCAATAATAATGAATTCATTGTCAAAGGCATGTATGTACTGACTGATGTCTGTGAAAAAGGCTGGGTGGTCCCCTGAACTGGGACCATACACATTGACTAATGTCACACGCTTTCGCATCAAGGTTACATCCAACACTAAATATTGACCTGCAGGATCTCTTTCTACTCTGTGCACTTTATAGTCAAAATTATTTTTGAATAGTATCGCAACCCCATTTCTGTTTGTCTCAGTACCAGCTAAAAAGCACTCATATCCCCAGCATGATCTAATAAAGTTTTCAATTTTATATGATAGGTGGGATTCTTGAATCAGAAAGATATTACCATCTGAGGATCTCAAAAAATCAAATACATCTTTTCTTTTCTTAAAGTCATTTAGACCGTTACAGTTAAAAGTGTATATTTTTGAATGTATTATTAACCATTGTGAAGTTGAATGGGTTGACACTCGTTCTCAATAGCTGACACACTACGTGAACAAAAAAAAACTCTTCCTGGTGTAGGCCTAACCACTAACAGGAGATTGCATCGTTGTAAAAAATCCAAAACAACATGTAGGCCTTTTCCCAGGGCAAGAAACATCATCGTTCTGTTATGTAGACCTATTATCCTCAATAAACAATACTGAGCAGGCCTGCATTTTATCTCAATAAAAAAAACACAGCTGAAGACAGCCCAACAAAGAAGACAGTGACAGATAAAACCCCCTCCAAGTCCTTGCCAGCAAACGATCGGACAGAGAAGAGCGCAGAAAGAAAGCAAAAGCAACAGACTGAAGAATAGCTGAAGAAACGTCCATGTTCTTCCGAACAATGGAACCAAAAAGGAATATGTATATAAACATGATGGAGACGAGACGAGTACAAATACAACACACAACATGAACAAGACAACGATATACAGTCCTTTCCATTCGGTTACTAACCGCAATATTTGAAAAGTTCCAGGCTATAAAAACCAACAGATGTTTAAAGGTAATCCATATCTTTTTAATATCGAAACACACTGAACAAGCACACACAAACTTCAAAACCACAAAAATATCTCGCGTTTCCAGCATGGCCGGAACATCAGTGACAGGGTCAAGGTCGAAGAAATAGGGCCCAGTGGACTAGTCCAAAAACCCAAGCAAAAAGCCCAACAACGAAACTTTCGGCAGAATAATCTGTTATTAATTAAAAAGAGTAAATGAACAATATCAAAATAGAATTACAATGAAAAGTATAAGCACAGTATCAATGATGACTGAACCCTTACAATATACAAGGGCAAATAGCAGCAACAACAACAAAGGTTATGTCCTCAAGCCTACCGTAAAACTAGGTTTGGGGGGCATCTCCAAAGTGGAGCACTCGGTTGTAAAGAGAGACTGACAGACCGACGCAAAGACAGGCAGACAGACTGACAGAGACGGACTGCCCCCCCCCCCCCCCTCCCCAGCAAAACATAACTCAAGGAAAAAGCCCTGAAAAGTATACAATATGCAAAACATGACTCAATGACTACACACATTTCATGAAAGTTACATAGCTTGAAAAATCCAATTCACAAATCATTAGTGTACCGTTCTGTTTACCCAGTTGTTGACAAAAGATAAACTTCTTGGTATTCAGTATTGCACATTAAACTCCAAGGAGAACAAATTTTTTTTCAAGAAGAAAAAGTTGTTCTTATTAAATGGAGGCAAAAAGAAACGTCCTTGACACTACCGATGAAGTAATAGCAACAACAACAAATAAAAAAAATTGCTAAACCTGTCAATGTGTGAGGCAAAAAAACAAAAAAAAAGGAAAGAGAAGGACAAAAAGTCTACAATCACCGTCTTTGCTGTTGATGAACAAGTATCTTCATGGCTTTTGCCTCACCTGGGAAAAAAGTTCCAGAACAGACAGTTCCGACATGGACCTCCGGCTGCTGGCTGTGGCTCTGTTCCCCTGCTGGTGCGGTGATCTCCCAGGAGGACCTCCGGCAGTGTCAGCCCCAGAGCCAGAGGCTCCGACAGCCACCTGAGTCTCTGGGATCATGTCCATGGCAGACATGTGACTGTCCCTGGACTCCCTGGAGCTGTCTCTCAACCCAGCCCCGCTGCTCTCCACTCGTCGCTGTTGCCTGGACAGGTCCTCTCTCCTGGTGCGTTCCCCGGAGCCCTGGGAAGACTGGCCTGCCCACTGCCTCCTGCGCCTCTGGTCCCCACGCAGGTTGTACAAGTCGTCAATGGGGGCCACCTCCCCGGAGTGGGCCTTCATGAAGACCCGGCCGTTCCGTGTCCAGGCCTGCTGGCAGACGTCGCGGTCATCCTTGACCGCCATTAGGAGAGCATAGGCTCTGGGGGGCAAATCCTCAGCGATCACCAGGCGTGTGCCACGAAGTTTGCGACGTGAGTATATCACTTGGTCTCTGGTGCGCCTGGAGATGAACCGCACAATAATGCTACGGGGGTGTCTCTCTGCTGCCTCCTCCCCAGCCTGTGCACAGCCTCTATGTCCTCCCTCTGGACCTTCACCTGGAGCTTCTTGTTGAAAAGGTCCAACACTGCCTGCTCACAAGCCTCCTGTGTCTCATTTGCCTTCTCTTCCACTCCAAACACACGCAGGTTGTTTCTTCTGTGGTATGCAGCTGTGTCCTCACTTTTTCTGTCGCAAGCTTAGCCAAAACAAAGGCATTGTCACATTTCTGGAACAGATCTGTCTCCTCTCCTTTGCCTTAGCCAACTCTGTTCTTAAACTGTCATTTTCCTGTTCCAGCTGGAAGACCTTACTACGCAGCTCCTCAACAGTGTCTGTCAGTTTCACTAATCTTGCACCATTTGCACCTATCTCACTCACCACCACATCTAGCTTCCTCATCAGTTCAACATTTGAGACACTCTTTTGATGGGAGAAACTTCTTGCTCTACTTCAATGCTACCATCTAAGGATGGTGGTCTCCCTTGGCAGCCATTGCTTCCGCTCTGTCAACAAACGCGAACTGTTTCAGTTGTTTCCCTGACAGATGTCGGCGTACTTACGGTCAGGTTGGCAAGCTTACTTTTCTTTGGTGTTGTAGGAGTAGCTGATAACCGAGAAGTGTCAGATGCACTGGTGTTAGGGGAACTTTCGCTTTCACTGTGCTTAGCTGCCTTTCTTCTCCTCTTTCTACTTCCTGGTCTGGTCATACCGGCTACCAAAACAAAACATAACGAAGTCCTGCCACGGTCATAATCTGCCGATTTTTCTGCCTGGAACTTTGTGTGCGGCTACACAGACATCTTAGTAAACGTTTGGAGATGACTAATTCGCTTTTAAATAAACTCAAAATGACCATTTCACCAATTAGCACAGCAGTACTCCCAAATCGCGTGTGTGCAGCCGCTATCTCGTGTTCTACTTTTTATATCTGGTTTGCTGTTGTTGTTTTTTTCTTGTCTTGTTTTCTGTTATTTTCTTCTTTTCTCTCAGCGAGTTGTCCTGTTTTCTATCTTTTTCTTCTTTTCTCTCAATGAGTTGTCTTGTCTTCTATCTTTTTCTTCTTTTCTCTCAACGAGTTGTCTTGTTTTCTGACTTTTTCTTCTTTTCTCTCAACGAGTTGTCTTGTTTTCTGTCTTTCTCTTCTTTTCTCTGAACGAGTTGTCTTGTTTTCTGTCTTTCTCTTCTTTTCTCTCAACGAGTTGTCTTGTTTTCTGTCTTTTTCTTCTTTTCTCTCAACGAGTTGTCTTGTTTTCCGTCTTTCTCTCTTTTCTCTCAATGAGTTTCTCCGCCTGTCTAGATCATCCCTCTGTTATTCTTTCACTGCCGATCCGTCGTCTGGGGACAAGAGGAGCTTGCAGCCAAGTCGCGTCTCGCTTTCAACTGCAGGCCAGCCGCAGATGACCCATTGACCCTAATTCTGTCCCCTTGGAGCTGGATGATCTCTATTCGATCTCCCCCCCCCCCCCCCTCCCCCTGCCCCACCCACTGCCACGGTCTCCGCCTCAGACGTGTGTCTCCTCCTCACTCACACCCTTTTCCGATTTCGGCGAGCGAGGCAAGGGGGGGGGGGGGGGGGGGGGGGGGGGGGGGAGAGAGAGAGAGAGAGAGGAGGAGGGAGGGAGGGAGGGAGTGGATGGAAGACAGGGAAGGGAAAGAAAGGGTTTCATTTTGCGCTTCAACTCCCAAGGGAAGATTGGCATCGATGAGACGAGGTGAGCGAGGGTGTTCAGGCACGTGGAGACGAGGGGAGCGAGGGTGTTCAGGCACGTGGAGACGAGGTGAGCGAGGGTGTTCAGGCACGTGGAGACGAGGTGAGCGAGGGTGTTCAGGCACGTGGAGACGAGGTGAGCGAGGGTGTTCAGGCACGTGGAGACGAGGTGAGCGAGGGTGTTCAGGCACGTGGAGACGAGGTGAGCGAGGGTGTTCAGGCACGTGGCGACGAGGGGAGCGAGGGTGTTCAGGCACGTGGAGACGAGGTGAGCGAGGGTGTTCAGGCACGTGGAGACGAGGTGAGCGAGGGTGTTCAGGCACGCGTTGATAACGGTTCTCCGTCGTTCGGTGGACTGGAATCGACTCCTTTGGCGGTCCTCTGTTCTGGCAGTAGATCAGCATCTGCTTGCAGTGGGATTTTGTATCAAACCAGAAAACGTGTATTTTGGATTATTGTTAGTGTTGGCAGTGTGTCTGACTCGTTCTTGCAGTGGGATTTTGTATCAAACCAGAAAACGTGTATTTTGGATTATTGTTAGTGTTGGCAGTTTGACTCGTTCTTGCAGTGGGATTTTGTATCAAACCAGAAAACGTGTATTTTGGATTATTGTTAGTGTTGGCAGTTTGTCTGACTCGTATGCATATTTCACGTGTACGTTTGCATGCAGCTGTGATGCGGCCTTTGTTGGGCTACAAACGTGATGATTTGAATTGCCCTCCTCCTTGAACTCCTCCTCTTCGCCATCAGTAGCATGATAATCAGGTCAGCCAGAGCAGCTTTTCATGCCTCCCCTTCTCATCCTCCTTGCGCACGCGCTCTCACGCGTGCACGCAGGCTGACAAGCAGACAGGCAGACAAGCATCAAACCACGCAGGGTCCACGTGACAGGCCGTCGTCGCCCCCACACGGCGACGTCACAGCTGACAGAACAGGTCCTCTTGACGTCACAGCTGACACAACAGATCCTCTTGGAGGAATCTGCTTTATTTTTTTCCAGTGGCTGGAATAAAATTCCTTTGTGATCCTCTTTTAGGGGTGAAGCCCAGCACCCCCGCTTGTGCCGACGCTGTGCCGTCCATCGAGGGCGATGATGAGCTATCGACATTGTCTTTGGAAAGCGCGTTTTGGGGCATGAAACCCGATTGTAACGCGCCCAGATACGGAGTTTCGCTCGAAAGCATGTCTTTTGGGGTAGCCTTCTTCATCTTCTGTTCCTTTATTCGTCAGGTCCTTTTTTATTTTGTCGTTTTCATTTTGCCTGTCGATCCGTCCTTTTTAATCTTCCACACCATTATGATCTCTCTCAGTAAAGGGAAGAAGACAAAAAAGAGGGGAGTTAATTCTACGCAGTTGGCGTCCTATGCTCCACGTGCACACACGCTCTGAAGTCTGGAGACATCGCACCTACCTTTCCTGTAGTTTGTACACTCGCCCCTGCCCCCCCCCCCCCCCCCACCTCCCACCTCCCAACCCCACCTCCACCTCCACCTTCCATGCCTTCTTCCTTTCCAGCACCGTCCCATTTTCACCCGGTCCCTTAAATTCATGTTTTGAATTTCTTTTTGTTTGTTTGTATGATTTTAATATTGTTTGTCACATTTTTTTCTGAGAGGAAAGGCGAGTAGAGCTTGCAACAATCCTCTCTCTCTATTTGTCTCTGTCTGTGTCTGTCTCTTTTTGTCTCTCTCTCTCTCTCTCCTCTCTCTCCTCTCTCTCTCTCCTCTCTCTCTCTCTCTCTCTCTTCATTCATTCATTCATTCATTCATTTAAGAGAGAGAGAGAGAGAGAGAGAGAGAGAGAACCTTTGTGTTTTACTTTTTTTTGGTTGCTTGATATCTGCCTTACTTCTTTCCATACCTGCCTCACACACACACACACACACACACACACACACACACACACACACACACACACACACACACACACACACACACACACACACACACACACACACACACACACACACACACACACACACACACACACACACACACCGTATTTCTTTCCTCGTTTTGCTCCATCCTTTGTTTCATTCCCGCTTCCCATGTGTTGACATTGTCTCTGTATTCGTTTGTCACTCGCTTGTCTTCCTCTTCCTGTATTAGAGCCTCCACCTTTTCCTGTCTTGTCTTCCTTGTGAAGTGCCGTCATCCTGGGACGCCATTCTCACTTCCTGTCTTGTCTTCCTTGTGAAGTGCCGTCATCCTGGGGACGCCATTCTCACTTCCTGTCTTGTCTTCCTTGTGAAGTGCCGTCTTCCTGGGGACGCCATTCTCACTTCCTATTTTGTCTTCCTTGTGAAGTGCCGTCATGATGGGGACGCCATTCTCACTTCCTGTCTTGTCTTCCTTGTGAAGTGCCGTCATCAAGGGACGCCACTCTCACTTCCTATCTTGTCTTCCTTGTGAAGTGCCGTCATGATGGGGACGCCATTCTCACTTCCTGTCTTGTCTTCCTTGTGAAATGCCGTCATCCTGGGGACGCCATCTCACTTCCTATCTTGTCTTCCTTGTGAAGTGCCGTCATCAAGGGGACGCCACTCTCACTTCCTATCTTGTCTTCCTTGTGAAGTGCCATCACCACGGGGACGCCACTCTCTACAGCCCGCGTGGTGGCGCTGTGATATCATCATCCTTTGACCTTGACCTCCATTTTAACGGCACCTCTACAGCCCGCGTGGTGGCGCTGCGATCTCATCATCATCCTTTGAGACTTTGACCTCCATTGTAACGGCACCTCTACAGCCCGCGTGGTGGCGCTGTGATCTCATGATCATCCTTTGACCTTGACCTCCATTGTAACGGCACCTCTACAGCCTGCGTGGTGGCGCTGTGATCTCATGATCATCCTTTGACCTTGACCTCCATTGTAACGGCACCTCTACAGCCCGCGTGGTGGCGCTGTGATCTCATGATCATCCTTTGACCTTGACCTCCATTGTAACGGCACCTCTACAGCCTGCGTGGTGGCGCTGTGATCTCATGATCATCCTTTGACCTCTATTGTAACGGCACCTCTACAGCCTGCGTGGTGGCGCTGTGATTTCATGATCATCCTTTGACCTCCAATGTAACGGCACCTCAGACATAGGAGAGAGGGTGGAAGGGTTCGGTGGCACGGAAGCACGTGTATTGAACTTGGGGAGAGAGAGAGAGAGGGGGGGGGGGGAGAGAGGGGGGAGAGAGAGGGGAGAGAGAGAGAGAGGGGGGGAGAGGGGGGAGGGAGGGGGGGCGGTGATACGCTCGATAGCTAGACCTTCGTCAAGACCTCAGCCTCTAACCATAGGAATCCTACACAAGTACAGCAACATTCACGTGTGTGTCTGCATCTGACTACATGATTATGAGCGTGTGTCCTTTATTCACGCCAGTGCTAAATATGTGTGCATGCGTCTGGTGGAGGATGGGGATGAGTGAAATGGAGGGGGGAGGGGCGGGGTGGAATCCAATTGGTGTTGTGTGTGCGTGTTTGTGGGTGCGTGTGTCTGTATATGCGTGCGTGATGAGCGCGCGCGCGCGCGCGTGCGTGCGTGCGTGTGTGTGTGTGTTAGATATTGAGAAAGGGAGCGATGAAGTGCACAGTGTCTTGGGCTAAGGTTATTACGAGCTGCGTGTCAATATGTCAACATAAAAAGTGTCCAATGTTCGACCATGTCTGAGAACAATCGACGTGGCGGGCGAGCGAGCGAGCGAGAGAGAGAGAGAGAGAGAGTATGAAGAGAATTTTGTGTATTTTTCTGAGCGCAGTTATTATTAATCCTTGACCCCCCACCCCCACCCCCACCCCCTACCCCCGCCTCCTTTTTAATTTCATAGAAATATATGCAAAAAGGTTTCGGCTTTTTCTTTTAACCCTTTTCAATGACAAAGAATGAGCAAAGACACACCAACCCCATCCGTGTGGGTTTACTTGTGTGTTGTATTTGAAGAGAGAGAGAGAGAGAGAGAGAGAGAGAGAGACGAAAAGAATAGTGTGTGCTCGCGGGTGCGCGCTTGTGTGCCTTTGTGATTGTGCGCGCGCGCGCGCGTGCGTGTGTGTGTGTGTGTGTGTTTGTCTGTTGAGATACGGGGGAAGGGAAGAAGAGATGGAGAGTGTTTGAATGTTGAAGGAGACGTAGAGGGTTTTAAAGTGACGTAGAGAAACAGAAATGTTACCGGTGGATGAGCAGTGACAGCTCCTAAGTTTTCCCACTACGTCTCACACACTTCAACAGTTGACGGCAATGTTGAAAACGACGGTGGTCTCAGATACGGCATTATTTCCTTTGAAAAAAAACAACAACAAACAAACAAACCCGTCCCTTCACTTGAGCAGGTACTACAACAGGACAGACGCCTATGCCCTCCAACCCAGAGAAGACCGAGCAACCCTTGTGAGACTGAGGACACGACGCTGCAGACTCCGACTTCACATGTTCTTCAAGCTCTACGGTGGTGAGAACTGCAGTGAGCCACGGTAGCTTAGCTGCAGGTACATTGAACCTTCAGGACTGTCCAACACACCAAAACTTTGGAGCAGAGACCTGGCATAGTACATTGAACATTTCCATCAGGACTGTCCAACACACCAGAACTTTGGAGCAGAGACCTGGCATAGTACATTGAACATTTCCATCAGGCCAACACACCAGAACTTTGGAGCAGAGACCTGGCATAGTACATTGAACATTTCCTTCAGGACTGTCCAACACACCCGAACTTTGGAGCGGAGACCTGGCATAGTACATAGAACATTTCCTTCAGGACTGTCCAACACACCAGAACTTTGGAGCAGAGACCTGGCATGTTGACGTGCCCATGAGGGACAAACTCTCCGGCCTCCTACAGTCTCCGACATACTGCAGTGTTCGTCATGGCCTCTGAACTTGCTGTCAGAAGGACCGACGAAGCAGAACACTTACTATGGTCGGCAGTATATGTCACCTATCCGTTTAAAAAGGGGGAAGCTTTACAAATCATGAAGCCGTACTTCCATCCTTTTTTTTTGCCCACCATGGGAACTACTATGGGCACTTTTACATCAGTCATTCGTCCCACGGTTAAAATAAAAAGACCGGCAATAAGAACCTACTCGGCACACCTGTAGACATATGTGCTAAAGACACACCCTTTCCATCTCAAAATCTAGGCTTTGGACCTTTATTTTTCCAAGCGCATCATTTATGTGATGTGAGTGTGTGTGTGTGTGTGTGGTGTGTGTTACACGAATGTCTTTCAGATGGGTTTCCTCTTATTTGGAAATCCATTGTATCAGAGGAGTGACGGAGGAATTTGACGAAGAATGACCAATAGATCAGACGCCAGCCATTTTCCATGGCCTTAACATTTGGGAAGGACGTGGGGGTGGGAGGTCAGAGGGGTGGGGCGGCAAGTCTGCATGCTGCCTAAAATGGAAACCAGTTATGACATTGTCCATAATTATACTAAGCAAGCTTTCTGTGGGACTATAATGTCTTAGGTACATCGGTTTAGAAAAGGATGAAGACGGAAAGAATAAGCATTTTGCGTTTGGTCGCCATCTTGTTTTAGCGCCATCTTGCTGACGTAGCGGTAGTCAAGGACACGCGCTGTGGCAGATGAACCTGGGCGGGGCTACACGAACGTGATGGGGAAGGTCAGGTCTGCGCCAATCAGATCAACCCGACTTTGCGACAGTTGCCATCAGGCCTCCCTACAAACACACGATCTGGGGGGGGGGGGGGGGGGGGGGGGGGGGGGAGAAGAAAGAAGAAAAAGAAAGGATGAAAAAAAAAAAAAGGAAAAGGAGAGGCATCAGACGATGCACGAGAGCCTGGCAGATGACCCGGGCCCACACCCACACAAGACGAGAGGTGATGGACTCCCTGGCGAGGTGCTTGCTAATTGTGTCCAGCAGCCGTTTGATGCGCATGGGCAGACTTGATGAGGCAGGGCAGCTTCTACCATCGATGAATAAAAGCCGGCTGGGAGGTTTGAAAAGCTCGTTTCCGCTCCGTTGGACAGGCGTCTGCGTCGCGTCCTCTGCAGCGAGGCGTTAATCAAAAGGCAGTTGATGAGTCGCTGAAAGGCTGTTGACGCGTCAATCAGCAGGCCGTTGATGGGCAGTGACGGAGGTTTGTTGTGCCCTCACGCGCGCCGAGGGGCTTAGCGTGCCTTGGTGACGGATTCCTAATTGTCAGCGAGTGTTTGTTAACGAACACGCACGCGCATCGAACTGCGCGTTGTTTCAGGGTGATGAATTTGCTCAAGCTAATTTCTCTCTGCTGGTAGTTCGTTTGTGTCAGGAGGTGTCCGACTGGAATATGGTTTTGAGCGAGGCAGTTATCGTGGACGTGTTCGAAACTAGACTGACGAATGCGGCAAGGCATACGTCACTTCGTAATAACCCACGCCCCTACCCCCCCACCCCACTGCCCCCATTCTCTTGTCGTCCCGTTGTTCACCTGTGCTCTTTTCCTACACGTGTCCCAGACAGGGAACAATATGCAGGACAGGTTGGGAACAACATGCAGGACAGGTTGGGAACAACATGCAGGACAGGTTGGGAACAACATGTAGGACAGGTTGGGAACAACATGCAGGACAGGTTGGGAACAACATGTAGGACAGGTTGGGAAGAACAAGTAGGACAGGTTGGGAACAACATGCAGGACAGGTTGGGAACAACATGCAGGACAGGTTGGGAACAACATGCAGGACAGGTTGGGAACAACATGTAGGACAGGTTGGGAACAACAAGTAGGACAGGTTGGGAACAACATGCAGGACAGGTTGGGAACAACAAGTAGGACAGGTTGGGAACAACATGCAGGACAGGTTGGGAACAACATGTAGGACAGGTTGGAACAACATGCAGGACAGGTTGGGAACAACATGCAGGACAGGTTGGGAACAACATGCAGGACAGGTTGGATGTCGTCCCGTTGTTCACCTATGCTCTTTTCCTCCACGTGTCCCAGACAGGGAACAACATGCAGGACGGGTTGGGAACAACATGTAGGACAGGTTGGATGTCAGAGCCCCTTCCCTTCGGCTCTAGGCAGGGCTCGGTTGTTCCATGGGACTTGCACCTTGTTTGGTTGGTTTAAATAACTCTCTCTCTCTCTCTCTCTCTCTCTCTCTCTCTCTCTCTCTCTCTCTCTCTGCCTCCCTCCCTCCCTCCCCCTCTCTCTCTCTGCCTCCCTCCCTCCCCTTCTCTCTCTCTCTCTCTCTGCCTCCCTCCCTCCCCCTTCTCTCTCTCTCTCTCTCTGCCCCCCTCCCTCCCTCCCCCTTCTCTCTCTCTGCCTCCCTCCCTCCCCTTCTCTCTCTCTCTCTCTGCCTCCCCCCTTCTCTCTCTCTCTCTCTCTGCCTCCCTCCCTCCCCCCTTCTCTCTCTCTCTCTCACCACACACACACACACACACACACCGCGCGCGCGCGCGCACCCACACACACACACACACACACACACACACACACACACACACTTGAAAAGATTGAATTGAATAGTATGTATAAAGTGCTTACAATAGGAAAAGTAATGACGTCATAGCTCTTTCTGTCTTTCTTCTTCAGTTATGTAGCTTCCTCTTCAAGTGGACAGGTGGCCTATAGAAATTGAACTTCTGAACGTGAGCGCGCGCGTGTGTGTGTATGCGCGCGTGCGCGCACGCACGTGCAAAACATTTCTAATTTAGCCGTTTTCTCTCTCTCTCTCACTCTCTCTCTCTCTCTCTCTCTCTCTCTCTCTCTCTCTCTTTCACACACACACACACACACACACACACACACACACACACACACACACACACACACGCAAATTATATACACACATACGCACGCTTGCACACACACACACACACACACACACACACACACACACACACACACACACACACACACACACACACGCGCGCGCGCGCGCGTGCATACGAAGATGCACGCACGGAACATACACAGAAACACACAGATTCACACACGCGTGCACTCACACTCACACACCACACACACACACACACACACACACACACACACACACACACACAGAATGTGGAGGTGCTGCGGTGAGGGAAGCAAAGGGTTTTCGGCTGTCTCCGCCAGTAGACAGCGTTGAGTTGGGCGGACCACTGGGAAGAACTATTAATCAACACGAGTTATCAAACATACTTCCACAGTGCGCTCCCTGGGTCGTTCAGTGGACGGCCATTGCCGCTGACCGCCCACACCCAGCCTTCTGTGACATTGCCGCTGACCGCCCACACCCCAGCCCTCTGTGACATTGCCACTGACCACCCACACTCAGCCCTCTGTGACGTTGCCACTGACCGCCCACACCCAGCCCTCTGTGACGTTGCCACTGACCGCCCACACCCAGCCCTCTGTGACATTGCCACTGACCGCCCACACCAGCCCTCTGTGACGTTGCCGCTGACCGCCCACACCCAGCCCTCTGTGACATTGCCGCTGACCTCCCTCACCCCAGCCCTCTGTGACATTGCCGCTGACCGCCACACCCAGCCTCTGTGACATTGCCGCTGACCGCCCACACCCAGCCCTCTGTGACATTGCCGCTGACCGCCCACACCCCAGCCCTCTGTGACATTGCCACTGACCGCCCACACCCCAACCCTCTGTGACATTGCCACTGACCGCCCACACCCCAACCCTCTGTGACATTGCCACTGACCACCCACACCCCAGCCCTCTGTGACATTGCCACTGACCGCCCACACCCCAACCCTCTGTGTGAGAGGGAGGGAGGGGGGGGGGGGGGGGGGGGCTTTGAGCTCGACTATCAGAGTTGGATTCAGTTTTAAAACAGCATCTTACTGGGCAACACGTGCAGGCCTGTTTAAATTCCTCTTTCCTACAGTTCAAGAGAGAGAGAGAGAGAGAGAGAGAGAGAGAGAGAGAGAGAGAGAGAGAGAGAGAAGAGAGAGAGTGTGTGTGTTTGTTCCCATTGAATTCGCAGCAAATTGTGAGAGGTAACACACACACACACACACACACACACACACACACACACATAATGGTCAAGCGACGCAGTAGCGAGCAAGGATTTTGATGAACAAATAGTGCCGTTAGCACTCTCTCTCTTTGTCTCTCTGTCGCTCTAATGACGTCATGGTTCTTTCTGCCATTCTGTGTAAATTGTGTGGCTTTCTTTACAAGTGGACAAGTGGCCTTTAGAAACTGAACGCTCCAACCGACAGCGGGCTGGCTTGTGTGTA
>CM031601.1:13408573-13411073 GCA_018398815.1 Conus ventricosus
TTCAGGTGTGATAGTAGGGGCCACAGGAACACAGGTCTGTCGTGCCCTGCTGGATGGCGTTCAGGTGACAGTAGGGGCCACAGGAACACTGGGAGGGCGTGCAGGTGACAGTAGGGGCCACAGGAACACAGGTCTGCCCAGCCCAGCTGGGAGGGCGTTCAGGTGACAGTAGGGGCCACAGGAACACAGGTCTGTCGTGTCCTGCTGGGAGGGCGTTCGGGTGTGATAGTAGGGCGACAGGAACACAGGTCTGCCCAGCCCTGCTGGGAGGGCGTTCAGGTGACAGTAGGGGCCACAGGAACACAGGTCTGCCCAGCCCTGCTGGGAGGGCGTTCAGGTGACAGTAGGGCCACAGGAACACAGGTCTGCCCAGCCCTGCTGGAGGGCGTTCAGGTGTGATAGTAGCAGAGCTTAATCTAGAGCGCGGGATTGGTACAATCCCCCGAATATCTGTTCCTTCCCGCAATTATGGAGTCTGAACGCGGGCAGACTCCCGCACAGTTGCAGGACTGCCCGCCCTGTTCACAGATCGTTGCGGGCGCTCGTTTGTCGTCTGCTTGAAAAACTGAAACTAGGACTGAGCAGGAGCGAACGATTTCTTGATATTTCATTGGCTGTTGGTGTAAATCAACCAATCGGCGGCGTTCATCTCCTCCATCTCGATCACCGACGAGAAGTTGCGAGAGTTTAAAGGCGCCATATTGGATATTTTCCAAAATGAAGCGTGCAGCCACTCTATTCGACTTCGACTTTCTTTGAGGAAAAGTGGGAAAAAAAAAAATTCTCTGCCATGCGAGGGTGGAGAAGATCATGAAACCGCGACTACATCCAAAAGCTCGGAGAAGCAGCCCGAAAATAGTGCAAGGAACACCGGTTTCAAAACGATTGGCTGAAGAAGTGGCCCGGGGAGAGGGGGGAGTGCCCCCTTTTTTTTATAGGGGGGGGGGGGGGGGGGGGGGAGACTGCCCCCCTTTTTCAAAAATCCTAGATTAAGCTCTGTAGTAGGGGCCACAGGAACACAGGTCTGCCCAGCCCTGCTGGGAGGGCGTTCAGGTGTGATAGTAGGGGCCACAGGAACACAGGTCTGCCCAGCCCTGCTGGGAGGGCGTTCAGGTGTGATAGTAGGGCCACAGGGACACAGGTCTGCCCAGGCCTGCTGGGAGGGCGTTCAGGTGACAGTAGGGGCCACAGGGACACAGGTCTGCCCAGCCCTGCTGGGAGGGCGTTCAGGTGACAGTAGGGGCCACAGGAACACAGGTCTGCCCAGCCCTGTTGGGAGGGCGTTCAGGTGACAGTAGGGGCCACAGGAACACTGGGAGGGCGTGCAGGTCAAAGTAGGGCCACAGGAACACAGGTCTGCCGAGCCCGGCTGGGAGGGCGTTCAGATGACAGTAGGGCCACGGGAACACAGGTCTGTCGTGTCCTGCTGGGAGGGCGTTCGGGTCAAAGTAGGGCCACAGGAACACTGGAGGGCGTGCAGGTGACAGTAAGGGCCACAGGAACACAGGTCTGCCCAGCCCAGCTGGGAGGGCGTTCAGGTGTGATAGTAGGGGCCACAGGAACACAGGTCTGTCGTGCCCTGCTGGGATGGCGTTCAGGTGACAGTAGGGGCCACAGGAACACTGGGAGGGCGTGCAGGTGACAGTAGGGCCACAGGAACACAGGTCTGCCCAGCCCAGCTGGGAGGGCGTTCAGGTGACAGTAGGGCCACAGGAACACAGGTCTGTCGTGTCCTGCTGGGAGGGCGTTCGGGTGTGATAGTAGGGGCGACAGGAACACAGGTCTGCCCAGCCCTGCTGGGAGGGCGTTCAGGTGACAGTAGGGGCCACAGGAACACAGGTCTGCCCAGCCCTGCTGGAGGGCGTTCAGGTGACAGTGGGGGCCACAGAACACAGGTCTGCCCAGCCCTGCTGGAGGGCGTTCAGGTGTGATAGTAGCAGAGCTTAATCTAGAGCGCGGATTGGTACAATCCCCCGAATATCTGTTCCTTCCCGCAATTATGGAGTCTGAACGCGGCAGACTCCCGCACAGTTGCAGGACTGCCCGCCCTGTTCACAGATCGTTGCGGGCCTCGTTTGTCGTCTGCTTGAAAAAATGAAACTAGGACTGAGCAGGAGCGAACGATTTCTTGATATTTCATTGGCTGTTGGTGTAAATCAACCAATCGGCGGCGTTCATCTCCTCCATCTCGATCACCGACGAGAAGTTGCGAGAGTTTAAAGGCGCCATATTGGATATTTTCCAAATGAAGCGTGCAGCCACTCTATTCGACTTCGACTTTCTTTGAGGAAAAGTGGGAAAAAAAAAAATTCTCTGCCATGCGAGGGTGGAGAAGATCATGAAACCGCGACTACATCCAAAAGCTCGGAGAAGCAGCCCGAAAATAGTGCAAGGGAACACCGGTTTCAAAACGATTGGCTGAAGAAGTGGCCCGGGGAGAGGGGGGAGTGCCCCCTTTTTTTTATAGGGGGGGGGGGGGGGGGGGGGGAGACTGCCCCCT
>CM031601.1:13416073-13426073 GCA_018398815.1 Conus ventricosus
TTTCTAAATGTTGCAAGGATACCTCTTTGCCACCGATTAGACACTGGATGTAAATACTTTTCTGTCCAAGTTACTTTTGAAGGATAGGAACCAGGAATATTGATCAGTTCTTCCAGTTGGCTGCGCCAGTTTTGTTTATACGAGGAAATTAATCTATCTTTGAATTCAGACATGCAAAACGGTTTCGTTTCCGACTCCCTGACTCGACCACACTATTCCAAACCCATTCTCTGTTAGCACTTTCTTAATCTTAGAGGCCCAGTAAACATTTCCTAGCTCACATTGTCGTAGCATCATGTCGTAGGCTTGCCTGCTCAGTCTGGCTACTGGTGTGTGTGTGTGTGTGTGCGTGTATGTGTGTGTGTGTGTGTGTGTGTGTGTGTGTGTGTGTGAGAGAGAGAGAGAGGGGGGGTGGGGTTAGCAGGGCAAGAGGGATGTTTGTGGGGAGGGAGAGCGGAGGGAGCGAGGCTGGGTGTGGGTGTGTAGTGATAAGGAGCAGTAGAGATAGTGACTGACGAGGCTTGGAATGAAAGGGAGAGGCTTATCCTTCACTTACGAAACCACATGACCTGGGGGGGGGATGGGGGGGGGGGGGGGGGGGGGGGGGGGGGGGGGGGAGGGCGGAGGGAGAAAGACTTGTATTTATATAACATGAAGAATTGCAGGTACACACACACAAACAGAATACAAAGTCAACCTCTAGGAATCTTACCTAGAAAAAATGCTGAGAGCAATGTTTGATTGAAAAATAAGATAATGTTGCACACTGCATACTTTCGTACATACCTACATACATCTTACAATATAGCCACACCCACCCAAATACTCTCTCTCTCTCTCTCTTCTCTCTCTCTCTCTCCTCTCTCTCTCTCTCTCTCTCTCTCTCTCTCACGCAGGCACGCACGCACGCACGCGCACACACACACACACACACACACACACACACACACACACACACACACACACACACACACACACACACACACACACACACACATTAGCACGGACAAACATGTCTTGCCAGCGCACGCACTCAAAAGCGACACACACACACACACACACACACACACACACACACACACACAACACACACACACACACACACACGTGCGCGCGCGCGCGCGCACGCAAACACAGGGGGGCGGGGGGGGGGGGTTAATTGCGGTGGGGCGTGCATGGATGTTGACGGGCAATCGGTCGATGCCACGCCGGCCGTTCTCTTATTTTCTCTTATTTTCTCTTATTTCTATTATTTTTCGCTACAGAAGCAATGCCATAAGTTAAATTGTCTGGAACTTGTCAAAGATTTGCTGACCGCAGTTGGTAAAGCACATTCAATTTGTTTTTCCTTCTCTCTCTCTCTCTCTCTCTCTCTCTCTCTCTCTCTCTCTCTCCTCTCTCTCTCTCGTTTCCTCATTCCTTATTTTTTGTTTTCATCATATCTTTTGGTCTTTCGTCTTTCTTCCTTAGTTTTGTCTCCCCCCCCCCCCCCCCCCCCCCTCTCTTTTTTCTCTTTCTTTCATTTTTATATTTCTTTCTTGTTGCTTTTTTTCCAACTTCTTTCTTGCTCTCTGTCTTTTTGTCTTTGTTTTGGGCTTCTTTTTTTTTGTCTTTCATGTTTCTTTCTGTCATTCTGGTTTTTTTTTTCTTTGTTTACTTTTTTTTTTTTAATTCTTATGTTTGTCTCCTACGTTTTCTTCTTTCTTTTTTCTGTTTTCCCCTGACGTTCTTTTTTTCCTTTCTGTTTTCTGTTTTTGCCGTCCTGCCTATGTCAATTAATTCTTCCTTTCTCTTATTATTATTGCTGCTCCTGCTGCTGCTCGTACTACTACTACTGTGCTCCTACCGCTGTTACTGCAACTTTGACATGACGAGTTATCAGCCTTTTGGGAATAAGCGTAATACTATGTTAACAAACCCATGTCATTTACTGTTGCTGCCAACGGTTGAAATGATGCTGGCACCGTGTTGATCTTGGTACGTAACACTTCTGCTGTCACTGCGATTTGGTCCTCCAGTGTTACGTGTTGCAACCACTCGGTGGGAGAGAGGTTGGGGGAGGGGTGGGGGGGGGGGGGGGGGGGGGGGGGGGGGGGCAGGGGCCCATTAGTATAGCAGGAAATCCTTGCCTGATTCATTTCAGGGAAGGTTAGAGGAGGCGGAAGGAGAGGGTCGAGCTCCTCCTTCCGAACTGCCGTGCCGTTGACAGGGTACCCCCCCCCCCTCCACCCCCACCTGACGGGTCATTGCCCTGAGGGGCCATAAAGCCGCGGGACCTTAAACCCTGTTTAATCGGCGCCGATCCTACGTCGTTGCGTGGTGTGAGCTGACAGCCACAACCAGTGCGTGTTTGTTACCGTGCCAGAACTGTCCACCTGAACTCGGCATCAAAGGCAGTTTGGCAGGCAGCCATTCCGTCATTTCGTTTAGGTCTTTTCCTTGGGCGCGTTTTTCCCTTACCGTGGGAATGCCGCGTCAGGACCTGGCGAGTCGTGTGCTTAGAGGTTTCCTCGCACTGTTCCTTACCCAACCATTTCCCATCTCTCTCTCTCTCTCTCTCTCTCTCTCTCTCTCTCTCTCTCTCTCTCTCTCTCTCTCTCTCTCTCCCTCTCTCTCTCTCTCTCTCTCTCTCTCTCTCTCTCTCTCTCTGTCTGTCCTGTCTGTCTGTGCTTCTCTCTCTCTCTCTCTCTCTCATCTCTCTCTCTCTCTCTCTCTCCCCCCTCTCTCTCTCTCTCTCTCTCTCTCTCTCTTCTCTCTCTCTCTCTCTCTCTCTCGCCGCTACCTACCTTTCCTCCCAACTTCCCATCCCAACCAGTGTATCTGAGCAAAGATAGTACGGACTGTCTTTAATCTGAGGATCGGTGTCTCCTGGAGGGCCTGGCTGTTGCACTGCTTCAGCTGCGCCAGACAACTTCTTCGTTTCACAGCCCTCGTTTCTGCCCCCCCCCCTGCTCACACTCACCACCCCCCCCCCCCCCCCCCCCCCCCCCCCCCCCCCCCCTTCCCTCTCCTCCTCAAGTCGGTGTTGTTATCTAATGCAATAAGTCGTACCGCTCATTCTCTTCAACTCACCCCCCCCCCCCCCCCCACCACCTCCCCCCCCCCCCCACTCCTTGCAAGCGGGTTTCTCTTTCGGGAATAACTCCCATCACCCATACATCCAATCCCGTATTGCCCGCTCTGCGAATTACGGCAAGCGCTCCAGGCTTCGGTCCCGGAAAGGTTAATTCATCCTTGTCCCCTCCCCATCTCTCGCTCTTCTCTCAAACGCGCGGGGGAGGGGGGGGGGGGAATGGATGGGGGATGGATGGTGTAATCAAAGCCTGTGTGTGTTTAAGTGGTGGTGGTGGTGGTGGTTGCTTTTGTGTCTCGGTGATGTGTTGTGATGAAACCTGGGGGAGGGGAGGGGGGTGGGGAGCGACTGCGTTTCATTTTTCTACCTCCAGCAGGGCGATTGTTTCTTTTTTCTTTTTTTTTTGCCAGGCTGTTGTCTCAGAGAGGTTTACTTTTTTTGTTTGTTTTTGTTGTTGTGTTTGCATGTTTGAGAGCTGTAGTTGGCCCGATGGACGGAGGATCGTTCTGTTGATCCAAGAAGTCCCGGGTTTGATCCCCGCAGAAGACGGGAAGGTTAGAGGAGATTTTCTCTTTGCATTCAAGAAGGGTGCATGGTCCCACCACCAGCACCGCCCCGCCTCCAAGTCCTTCGGATGAGGGTTTTGACCCAGGTTCCGCGTATAGATTCATGCGAACAACAGCAACAAAACAAGGAAGGGGAGTGTGTGTGTGTGTGTGGGGGGGGGGGGGGGGGGGGGGGGGGGGGGAGTGCACGTCGATTTAATCCCATTCCATCCATCTTAGAACAGGAGGACGTCGTCTGCTGATAGGATGGAACACACACACACACACACACACACACGCACACGCGCGCGCGCACAACACACACGCACACGCACGCACACGCACACGCTCTCTCCCACTCACTCACTCACTCGCGCATGCACACACGCATGTGCGCACTATCGCGCGCATACGAACGTACACGCGCGCGCGCGCGCGCACACACCACACACACACACACACACACACACACACACACACACACACACCACTTCTCTCTCACTCACCCCCCCCCCCCCCCCCCCCCCCCTGTTTCCCATATAGAAACTTGTTAGGCAGATTTAAAGTGACTTTTAAGAGAGGGTTTACAGGCAATGAGTGTACCTTTTCAATGCTGCTTAATCTATGTGGACCCACATTTCAGATGCATACAATAATACAGACTGAACTTGAGAATCACAAATGTTAAAGAAGCAATTCTTTGAAGTGTCGTCTAGTTTACTGATGCATGTAATGCACTGCACACATGCTGTCCTGCCCTTCACCGCCAGAGCCTCAACGACACTATTCAAACTCGTCTTAGTCGTCAAAACAAAGCCTAGATAGTCCTAGATACTCGTTCACTACTTCCAATACTTTGTCACCTAAAGTCCATCTCTCATTTTTACCTGAAAAGCCACCTGACGAAAAACCATCACTTTAGTTTTATCTTCATTAATGTTCAGAGGTTTTTGCAATCATCATGGAGAATGTTGATCTGGTTTTGTAGGTCTGTGGCAGTGTATGACAGAAGAACAATGTCGTCAGCAAAAAGAAGGAGAGACAACTCGATCAAATCGGGCAGTAACTGATGTGAAATTTCTTTTACTTTTCTGTTTAAAACAGAATGATTGACTGCCTGCAGGACCGGCGCAGCTCGGTGATGACTAAGGCACATAACTCAGTTCATCGTCTGTTCAAAACATCACTTGAACCTGAACATTACTTTGATTTTGTAGACTACAGATGTTTTCGAGACTGTCTGGTAAAACTGCGTGTTGGTGTTCTTCGATTAATGGGTCATTATTTTAGACATACATTTAGTGAAAATGTGAACAAATTGTGCCCTGTACGCAATGTTGTCGAAGACGAACGTCATTTTGTTTATATTTTCCCCTCATACTCTAATATAAGAAGCAAATTTTTAAGTGGAGCATGTAGTCAGTATACCAATGTTTAAAAAAAAACCCGGATCAGCAGAAAGTCATAAAACTCTCTTTATATATGTTTTATGCTATTCGCAAAAGAAAATGTAATGTCATACCTAAGGAGGGGAACACCACCACGATAGAAAGAAGAGGGGAACAACACCATGGTAGAAAGAAGAGGGAACACCACCACGATAGAAAGAAGAGGGGAACAACACCATGGTAGAAAGAAGAGGGGACAACACCATGGTAGAAAGAAGAGGGGACAACACCATGGTAGAAAGAAGAGGGGACAACACCATGGTAGAAAGAAGAGGGGAACAACACCATGGTAGAAAGAAGAGGGGAACAACACCATGGTAGAAAGAAGAGGGGACAACACCAGGATAGAACGAAGAGGGGAACAACACCAGGATAGAAAGGAGAGGGGAACAACACCACGATAGAAAGAAGAGGGGAACAACACCACCACGATAGAAAGAAGAGGGAACAACACCACCACAATAGAAAGAAGAGGGGAACAACACCAGGATAGAAAGAAGAGGGGAACAACACCACCACGATAGAAAAAAGAGGGGAACAACACCACCACGATAGAAAGAAGAGGGGAACAACGCCAGGATAGAAAGAAGAGGGGAACAACACCACCACGATAGAAAGAAGAGGGGAACACCACCACGATAGAAAGAAGAGGGGAACAACACCAGGATAGAAAGAAGAGGGGAACAACGCCAGGATAGAAAGAAGAAACAACACCAGGATAGAAAGAAGAGGGGAACAACACCACGATAGAAAGAAGAGGGAACAACGCCAGGATAGAAAGAAGAGGGGAACAACGCCAGGATAGAAAGAAGAGGGGAACAACACCAGGATAGAAAGAAGAGGGGAACAACACCAGGATAGAAAGAAGAGGGGAACAACACCAGGATAGAAAGAAGAGGGGAACAACACCAGGATAGAAAGAAGAGGGGAACAACACCACCACGATAGAAAGAAGAGGGGAACAACAACACCACGATAGAAAGAAGAGGGGAACAACACCACGATAGAAAGAAGAGGGGAACAACACCACCACGATAGAAAGAAGAGGGGAACACCACCACCACGATAGAAAGAAGAGGGGACAACACCACGATAGAAAGAAGAGGGGAACAACACCACCACGATAGAAAGAAGAGGGGACAACACCACGATAGAAAGAAGAGGGGAACAACACCACCACGATAGAAAGAAGAGGGGAACAACACCACCACGATAGAAAGAAGAGGGGACAACACCACGATAGAAAGAAGAGGGGAACAACACCACCACGATAGAAAGAAGAGGGGAACAACACCACCACGATAGAAAGAAGAGGGGACAACACCACTATAGAAAGAAGAGGGGAACAACACCACGATAGAAAGAAGAGGGGAACACCAACACCACGATAGAAAGAAAAGGGGAACAACACCACCACGATAGAAAGAAGAGGGGACAACACCAGGATAGAAAGAAGAGGGGAACAACACCACGATAGAAAGAAGAGGGGACAACACTGGGATAGAAAGAAGAGGGGAACAACACCACGATAGAAAGAAGAGGGGACAACACCACGATAGAAAGAAGAGGGAACAACAACACCACGATAGAAAGAAGGGAACAACACCAGGATAGAAAGAAGAGGGAACACCACCACGATAGAAAGAAGAGGGGAACAACACCACCACGATAGAAAGAAGAGGGGAACAACACCACCACGATAGAAAGAAGAGGGGAACAACACCACCACGATAGAAAGAAGAGGGGAACAACACCACCAGGATAGAAAGAAGAGGGGAACAACACCAGGATAGAAAGAAGAGGGGAACAACACCACCAGGATAGAAAGAAAAGGGAACAACACCACGATAGAAAGAAGAGGGGAACAACACCACGATAGAAAGAAGAGGGAACAACAACACCAGGATAGAAAGAAGAGGGGAACAACACCAGGATAGAAAGAAGAGGGGAACAACACCAGGATAGAAAGAAGAGGGGAACAACACCAGGATAGAAAGAAGAGGGGAACGACACCACCAGGATAGAAAGAAGAGGGGAACGACACCACCAGGATAGAAAGAAGAGGGGAACGACACCCCCACGATAGAAAGAAGAGGGGAACGACACCACCACGATAGAAAGAAGAGGGGAACAACACCACCACGATAGAAAGAAGAGGGGAACAACACCAGGATAGAAAGAAGAGGGGAACAACACCACGATAGAAAGAAGAGGGGAACAACACCACCACGATAGAAAGAAGAGGGGAACAACAACACCACGATAGAAAGAAGAGGGGAACAACACCACGATAGAAAGAAGAGGGGAACACCACCACCACGATAGAAAGAAGAGGGGAACACCACCACCACGATAGAAAGAAGAGGGGACAACACCACGATAGAAAGAAGAGGGGAACAACACCACCACGATAGAAAGAAGAGGGGAACAACACCACCACGATAGAAAGAAGAGGGGAACAACACCACCACGATAGAAAGAAGAGGGGAACAACACCACCACGATAGAAAGAAGAGGGGACAACACCACTATAGAAAGAAGAGGGGAACAACACCACGATAGAAAGAAGAGGGGAACACCAACACCACGATAGAAAGAAGAGGGGAACAACACCACCACGATAGAAAGAAGAGGGGACAACACTGGGATAGAAAAAAGAGGGGAACAACACCACGATAGAAAGAAGAGGGGACAACACCAGGATAGAAAGAAGAGGGGAACAACACCACGATAGAAAGAAGAGGGGACAACACCACGATAGAAAGAAGAGGGAACAACAACACCACGATAGAAAGAAGGGAACAACAACACCAGGATAGAAAGAAGAGGGGAACACCACCACGATAGAAGAAGAGGGGAACACCACCACGATAGAAAGAAGAGGGGAACAACACCACCAGGATAGAAAGAAGAGGGGAACAACACCACCACGATAGAAAGAAGAGGGGAACAACACCACCAGGATAGAAAGAAGAGGGGAACAACACCAGGATAGAAAGAAAAGGGAACAACACCACCAGGATAGAAAGAAAAGGGAACAACACCACCAGGATAGAAAGAAGAGGGGAACAACACCACGATAGAAAGAAGAGGGGAACAACACCAGGATAGAAAGAAGAGGGGAACAACACCAGGATAGAAAGAAGAGGGGAACAACACCAGGATAGAAAAAAGAGGGGAACAACACCAGGATAGAAAAAAGAGGGGAAACACACCAGGATAGAAAGAAGAGGGAACAACAACACCAGGATAGAAAGAAGAGGGAACAACAACACCAGGATAGAAAGAAGAGGGAACACAACACCAGGATAGAAAGAAGAGGGGAACGACACCACCAGGATAGAAAGAAGAGGGGAACGACACCACCAGGATAGAAAGAAGAGGGGAACGACACCACCAGGATAGAAAGAAGAGGGGAACGACACCACCACGATAGAAAGAAGAGGGGAACAACACCACCACGATAGAAAGAAGAGGGGAACAACGCCAGGATAGAAAGAAGAGGGGAACAACACCACCACGATAGAAAGAAGAGGGGAACAACACCACCACGATAGAAAGAAGAGCGGAACAACAACACCACGATAGAAAGAAGAGGGGAACAACACCACGATAGAAAGAAGAGGGGACACCACCACGATAGAAAGAAGAGGGGACAACACCACGATAGAAAGAAGAGGGGAACAACAACATCAGGATAGAAAGAAGAGGGGAAACAACACCACGATAGAAAGAAGAGGGGAACAACAACATCAGGATAGAAAGAAGAGGGGAACAACACCACCACGATAAAAGAAGAGGGGAACAACACCACCACGATAGAAAGAAGAGGGGAACACCACGATAGAAAGAAGGGGGGAACAACAACATCAGGATAGAAAGAAGAGGGGAACAACACCAGGATAGAAAGAAGAGGGAACAACAACACCAGGATAGAAAGAAGAGGGGAACAACACCAGGATAGAAAGAAGAGGGGAACAACACCACCACGATAGAAAGAAGAGGGGAACAACGCCACCACGATAGAAAGAAGAGGGGAACAACACCACCAGGATAGAAAGAAGATGGAACAACAACACCAGGATAGAAAGAAGAGGGAACAACACCACGATGGAAAGAAAAGGGGAACAACAACGCCACGATAGAAAGAAGAGGGGAACAACTCCACGATGGAAAGAAGGGGAACAACACCACCACGATAGAAAGAAGAGGGAACAACACCACGATGGAAAGAAGAGGGAACAACACCACGATGGAAAGAAGAGGGAACACACCACGATAGAAAGAAGAGGGGAACAACACACACACACACACACACACACACACACACACACACACACACACACACACACACACACCTCACGCATGCACGCGCACACACACACACACACACACACACACACACACACACACTCTCTCTCTCTCTCTCTCGCACACACACATATACACAGACACTCACACACACACACGCACGCACGCATAAACATACGCACGCACGCACACTTACACACACACACACACACACACACACACACACACACACACACACACACACACACACACACACACTAATACTGCGTTTCTCACCTCCCCCCATTCTTTTGTGCGCGCCTCTTCTCCATTCTTCACACCCTTCCCCTACCCCTCTGTGTGTGTGCGTGTGTGACAGACAGACAGACAGACAGACTGACTGACTGACTTCGGCCCCATCAGAGCTGTGGATCGGACTGAGTGCGGGACAAGAACGGCGGTGACGGATATGGCGATCTAGTGTGCGAACACGCGCGCTGCCATATTACAGGCGCGTGACTGGATTTATTTCTTCGTTGTGTTTATTGGCGGCGTTTTAAGATGAAGCACAGTTGTTCTTCATCAACGACTCGGATAAGTAGAGCACTTGTTAGCCTGACAACCCACCCCACTCCATCCTCTGT
>CM031601.1:13431073-13526073 GCA_018398815.1 Conus ventricosus
GGTGAATCATCATCGGTGTTGGTGGGAAGGGCGGCAGCCTTTGGCCTTCTCTCTAGCTCGCGTCCAGTGCACAGCACTTTGCACGATCTTCGTGTTGGGAGACCTACCCCCCCCCCCCCCTCCTTCCGCCCATACCATCCGTCCCTCCATCTGCGCGCCCTCTCGCCTCTTGCTCCCGCACACTTTACTACACTGCTGACAAATAAAATGTGTTCATCTCCACGTTTTGTATTATGTATCAGAGCTTTGTGTTATGCGTGTGTGCCTTGCACGTGCATGAGCACACCGCCCCCCCTCCCCTCCTCCCATATATATGTGTGTATATGTATGTGAACACACACACACACACACACACACACACACACACACATATATATATATATATATTTTTTTTTTTTTTTTTCACAGGTAAAATTCTCACTAAAACTCACACCGCCCCTCAACAAAACGACGTCAACAGGAAGATTTGAATAAGATGAATACTAAAACAAGTTGAACGTCTTTTCCCACAGGGACAACTTTAATATTCTAGCTTTTGCCACGAAGAAGCCTTCGTGGCAAAAGCTAGAATATTAAAGTTGTCCCTGTGGGAAAAGACGTTCAACTTGTTTTAGTATTCATCTTATATATAATATATATATATATAATATATATATATATATATATATATTATATTATACAGCCCTGATGCAAGCTTTGCTGTGAAGTGGACTATGAACCAGACCTGACGTTCTACATGTTTTCATACTATAGGTGTAATTATGCCAAAACCTTACAAAACATTTCGACTCTGCCATCAGTCAGAACAAAAACCATTAGGCCTGAAAGCATTTTAACACTTAAGTGTGTGTGTATGTTAATGTGTGTATGTTTGTGTAGGCCTATGTTAGTGTGTGTATGTTAGTGTGTGTAGGCCTACGTTAGTGTGTGTATATTAGTGTGTGTATGTTAGGGTGTGTAGGCCTATGTTAGTGTGTGTATGTTAGTGTGAACTGCCAGATGGAGGTTCGTGTGCTGCGGAAGTTCTCGCGCGTTTTCAGTGTAATATCATTGTGACATACTTATTGGATTAATTTAGTAAGAGAACTTCTTGATGATGTTTACGATGTAACGGGGAAAGTACCTCACTCCGTGGTGGTGTTTGTGTGTGTTCCAGATTTGCGGACACGCAAGAAGCTGATTGAGCACTACGACGCCAGCCAGTCGAGTTTCACCATCAAGCATGAGCAAGACCAAAAAGGTGAACTGGTTGCCGAAGTGCTTGGTGATAGATCGCCGCTGAATGGAACATGCACACGAAAGAAATTGACGTGACAGGTTACACTGTATTGACAAAGTTTATGTTTAATCAGTTTCTTCTTGTTTATTTGTTCAACTCTGTGTTCGTCAAACGCTTTCAAGACCTGTTACATAGCAGCCAACTTTTCAACTCATTCGGCCCAACATCAGTATACTGTGTTGGAGCCACTGACCTTTTTTTTTTCAGCTTGTACCGGCCGACGCAGCATGTCTCCACAATCAGACTGTAAATATGCATAAAACTGCAAGGGAAGGGGGGTAACTTACACAGACTTCACTTTTTGACTGGATGAATATGGCTAAGTAATTCGATCGATTATTGTGTATTTTACACATTTGTTCAAAAGTGGAGGGAACGAATTAATTTTTTTTTTCAAAGTAGGCCTATCGGTAGTCAGAAAGTGCATCACTTTACATGAAACTTAAACACTCTGGTCAAGTTCATTTTCCATTATTGTCTGCCTCTCGATAAAACGGTTTTAGAGATAATATCGGAGTTCTATCGAAGGACCTCTTCCGTTCATGCCAAGACTGGCCAGGTTGGAGAGGCTCCCCGGCCCCCCAGGCTATGTACACTCGCACGTTGAAAGGATTCAAAGACGGATCATGAGTAAAGGGAAGCAACTATCTGATGTTTGCCAAGGCGACAAGAATGAAGAGTTGCCGCCCTTGGTATAGTCCTTGGATTTCTGCTTAGTTCTCGCCTTGCATCCAAGTTGTTTCGTGGTGTTGTTTTATGCCGCTGTTGGTGTTGTTGTTTTATGCAGCTGTTGGTGTTGTTGTCATCATAATTACTGTCGGTAATGTTGCTGTTCCTTTTCATTGTCTGATGTTTTGGAGATAACCAGCAAAAGTCAACACAGCAAAACAAACAAATAAAAAAAAAAAACAAGTAGGGTAACTCTTGCTCCCATGAGGAAACCTAACTCAGGAGTGACTTTTATTCAAGACTGGCACAGCCTTTTAAACTTGAATAAACCAGACAAATACAAAGACGAACAATCTGATAAGGGGGAAAACAAGCGCAGGCCAACAACCCCTCTGTCATCACAGTAATGACTTTGCAAAGATTTGAACCTAAGGGGAGGGGGGGGGGGGGGGGGGGGGCTGTTTGAAAATAAAGAAAATGGGAAATAAAATCAAGAAAAATATATTTTAAAAATGAAACTCTTCATTAGCTGCATGAGGGAACCATCGTAATCCCTCTCGAATAAATGTTTGGGTTTTTTTAACCTGAAGGGGGGGGGGGGGGGGGGGGGGGGGGGGGGGGGGAACTGGGTCAGGTGTCTGGCTTATTCAGTTTGCAGTCAGTGTCAGACATTGTCATTGTGTTGGTGTCATTGTCATTGTGATGGTGTTGGTGTCGTTTGTAATGGTGTCGGTGTCATTGTCACTGTGTTGGTGTTGGTGTGATTGTCATTGTGATGGTGTTGGTGTCATTGTGATGGGTGTTGGTGTCATTGTGATGATGTTGTGTCATTTCAATAGCAGTCAGTGTCCGACATTGTCATTGTGATGGTGTTGGTGTCATTGTGATGGTGTTGGTGTCATTGTGGTGGTGTTGGTGTCATTGTGGTGGTGTTGGTGTCATTGTGATGGTGTTGGTGTCATTGTGATGGTGTTGGTGTCATTGTGATGGTTTTGGTGTCATTGTGATGGTGTTTGTGTCATTGTGATGGTGTTGGTGTCATTGTGGTGGTGTTGGTGTCATTGTGGTGGTGTTGGTGTCATTGTGGTGGTGTTGGTGTCATTGTGATGGTCATTGTGATGGTGTTAGTGTCATTGTGATGGTGTTGGTGTCATTGTGATGGTGTTGGTGTCATTGTGATGGTGTTGGGGTCATTGTGATGGTGTTGGTGTCATTGTGGTGGGTGTTGGTGTCATTGTGATGGTGTTGGTGTCATTGTGATGGTGTGGTGTCATTGTGATGGAGTTGGTGTCATTGTGATGGTGTTGGTGTCATTGTGATGGTGTTGTTGTCATTGTGATGGTGTTGATGTCATTGTGATGGTGTTGGTGTCATTGTGGTGGTGTTGGTGTCATTGTGGTGGTGTTGGTGTCATTCAGATTGTGATGGTGTTGGTGTCGTTGTGGTGGTGTTGGTGTCATTGTGGTGGTGTTGGTGTCATTGTGATGGTGTTGGTGTCATTGTGGTGTGTTGGTGTCATTGTGATGGTGTTGGTGTCATTGTGATGGTGTTGGTGTCACGGTGGTGGTGGTGGTGTCATTGTGATGGTGTTGGTGTCATTGTGATGGTGTTGGTGTCACTGTGGTGGTGTTGGTGTCGTTTGTGATGGTGTTGGTGTCATTGTGGTGGTTTCGTGTCATTGTGGTGGTGTTGGTGTCGTTTGATGGTGTTGGTGTCGATGTGATGGTGTTGGTGTCATTGTGGTGGTGGTGGTGTCTTTGTGATGGTGTTGGTGTCATTGTGGTGGTGTTGGTGTCATTGTGATGTGTGTGGTGTCATTGTGGTGGTGTTGGTGTCATTGTGGTGGCGTTGGTGTCATTGTGATGGTGTTGGTGTCATTGTGGTGGTGTTGGTGTCATTGTGGTGGTGTTGGTGTCATTGTGGTGGTGTTGGTGTCATTGTGATGGTGTTGGTGCATTGTGATGGTGTTGGTGTCATTGTGATGGTGTTGGTGTTATTGTGGTGGGGTTGGTGTCATTGTGATGGTGTTGGTGTCATTGTGGTGGTGTGGTGTCATTGTGGTGGTGTTGTGTCATTGTGGTGGTGTTGGTGTCATTGTAGTGGTGTTGGTGTCATTGTGATGGTGTTGGTGTCGTGATAGTGTTGGTGTCATTGTGGTGGTGTTGGTGTCATTGTGATGGTGTTTGTGTCATTGTGATGGTGTTGGTGTCATTGTGATGGTGTTGGTGTCATTGTGATGGTGTTGGTGTCATTGTGATGGTGTTGGTGTCATTGTGATAGTGTTGGTGTCATTGTGATGGTGTTGGTGTCATTGTGGTGGTGTTGGTGTCATTGTGCACGGCTGTTCAGAGCAAGTTACTTAGTTTTGGTCGCAGGGGAGTTTACAGCTGCAGAGACCAAGCTGTGAATGCAGGTGAGGGAAAGGAATGTTTTCTGCAGGCGCTCCCCACCAGCCAGCTAACCGCACTGTATTCGGCCAACTGAATGTCATCTGTGCATAGCTGGTCTGGCAGCAATGCGTTCGGCAAGGTGAGCGGCCATTACAAATGGGGCTGTAGGTTTGATAATTATTTATTGTCATGAAAAATGTAATATATCTGCACTATTGAGATGACTGAATTGGCGAATTCCCAACAATTCTTTTAATACCGAACTCGACTGGGTTTATTTTCTTGTAGATAACATATATGCCGCATGAAAGCTTGTACGCAAGTGGTCAGGCAATATTAGAACAATGACAACAAACACAATATTGTGCAAAATGACGTCATCACTTTCTGGGAAGTTAATTTTCCATAGTTAAGTAGTACACAAGTTTGATACATGCCTCTGCTCAGACTACAGCAACAAAATATTGGATTACAAATGTGTAAAGCCTTGTTTGTTTGCCCTTTCACTAGTGTCTCAATAAGGACAGAAATGTAAGCTGTGGTGGTGGTGTTGGTGTCATTGTGGTGGTGTTGGTGTCATTGTGGTGGTGTTGGTGTCATTGTGGTGGTGTTGGTGTCATTGTGGTGGTGTTGGTGTCATTGTGGTGGTGTGGTGTCATTGTGATGGTGTTGGTGTCATTGTGGTGGTGTTGGTGTAATTTGAATTAGCAGTCATTGTCTGACATTGTCATTGTGATGGTGTTGGTGTCGTGATAGTGTTGGTGTCATTGTGGTGGTGCTGGTGTCATTGTGATAGTGTTGGTGTCATTGTGGTGGTGTTGGTGTCATTGTGATAGTGTTGGTGTCATTGTGATGGTCTTGGTGTCATTGTGGTGGTGGTGGTGTCATTGTGGTTGTGTTGGTGTCATTGTGATAGTGTTGGGTCATTGTGATGGTTTGTTGGTGTCATGTGATGGTGTTGGTGTCATTGTGGTGGTGTTGGTGTCATTGTGGTGGTGTTGGTGTCATTGTGATGGTGTTGGTGTCATTGTGGTGGTGTTGGGTCATTGTGATAGTGTTGGTGTCATTGTGATGGTGTTGGTGTCATTGTGGTGGTGTTGGTGTCATGTGAAAGTGTTGGTGTCATTGTGGTGGTGTTGGTGTCATTGTGATGGTGTTGGTGTCATTGTGGTGGTGTTGGTGTCATGTGTGGTGGTGTTGGTGTCATTGTGATGGTGTTGGTGTCATTGTTGTGGTGTTTGTGTCATTGTGATGGTGTTGGGTGTCATTGTGGTGGTGTTGGTGTCATTGTGATGGTGTTGGTGTCATTGTGGTGGTGTTGGTGTCATTGTGGTGGTGTTGGTGTCATTGTGTGGTGTTGGTGTATTTGAATAGCAGTCATTGTCCGACATTGTCATTGTGATGGTGATGGTGTCGTGATAGTGTTGGTGTCATTGTGGTGGTGTTGGTGTCATTGTGGAGTGTTGGTGTAATTTGAATAGCAGTCAGTGTCCGACATTGACATTGTGATGGTGTTGGTGTCATTGTGATGGTGTTGGTGTCATTGTGGTGGTGTTGGTGTCATTGTGGTGGTGTTGGTGTCATTGTGATGGTGTTGGTGTCATTGTGGTGTGTGTTGCTGTCATTGTGGTGGTGTTGGTGTTTTAATTTGAATTAGCAGTCATTGTCCGACATTGTCATTGTGATGGTGTTGGTGTCGTGATAGTGTTGGTGTCATTGTGGTGGTGTTGGTGTCATTGTGATGGTGTTGGTGTCATGTGGTGGTGTTGGTGTCATTGTGATGGTGTTGGTGTCATTGTGGTGGTGTTGCTGTCATTGTGGTGGTGTTGGTGTCATTGTGGTGGTGTTGGTGTCATTGTGGGGGTGGGTGTGGTGTCATTGTGGTGGTGTTGGTGTAATTTGAATGCAGTCATTGTCGACATTGTCATTGTGATGGTGTTGGTGTCATGGATAGTGTTGGTGTCATTGTGGGGGTGTTGGGTCTTGTGGGGGTGTTGGTGTATTTGGTGGTGTTTTGTCTTGTGTGGTGTTGGTGTCATTGTGGTGGTGTTGCTGTCATTTTGGTGGTGTTGGTGTCATTTGGGTGGTGTTGGTGTCATTGTGGGGGTTTTTGGGTTTTGTGAGGGTTTTGGTTCATTGTATGGTTTTGGTTCATTGTGGTGGGGTTGGGTCATTAGTGGTGTTGTGTCTTTTGGGGGGGTTTTTGTGTTTGTGATGGTTTTGGTGTATTGTGTGGTGTTGGTGTCTTGTGGGGGGTTTTGGGGCTTGTGGTGGGTTGTCATTGTGGTGGTGTTGGGTATTGTGAGGTTTTGGTGTATTGGGTGGTGTTGGTGTCATTGTGGGGTGTTGTGCTTGTGGGTTTTGGGTCATTGTGGTGGTTTTGGTGTTTTTTGGTGGTGTTGGTGCTTGTGAGGGTGTTGGTGTCATTGTGGTGGTGTGTGTCATTTGGGGTGTTGGTGTATTGTGAAGGTTTGGGTTTGTCATTGTGGGGGGTGTTTTGTCTTGTGGTGGTGTTGGTTTCATTGTGGGGGTTTTGGTGTCTTTGTGGGGTTTGGGTGCATTGTGAGGGTTTGTTGGGTCATTGTGGTGGTGTTGGTGTCATTGTGGTGGTGTTGGTGTCATTGTGATGGTGTTGGTGTCATTGTGTTGGTGTCATTGTGTGGTGTTGGTGTCATTGTGGTGTTTTGGGTGTCATTGTGATGGTGTTCGTGTCATTGTGATGGTGTTGGTGTCATTGTGGGGGTTGTTGGTGTATTGTGGTGGTGTTGGTGTCATTGTGGTGGTGTTGGTGTAATTTGAATAGCCCCCTCACATGCATTCCATTGTTCTTGCCCTGCCATATTCCTTTTGAAGTGGATGTTGAACTTGCTTTGTAATTATATATGACCAGGAAAACTATTTGTTTAGCCTTTAAGAAAGAAATCTCAAAAGAAAGACTTGTGAAAAAAACACACAGTACTTTTTTTTTCTTTGAACTGGTGATAATTCTAAATTCTTTTGTCAGCAAGCTTAGAACTTTGTGATTTTTAAAGTCCAAAGAATTCAGTGTTTTGAAATGTCATGGGTTGTATTCTGATGAAATCTAACTTCCATTGTTTTCGGTTATTAAACTATATGGATTTTAACGTTTGAAGAAAAACAGAAATTTACTTTTAAATGCAATGGATTAAAAAGCCATGTTTGATAATTTTGTTTTCATAATTTGAAAGTTTATGCTCCGACTCGTTGGTCAGAATGTGTCATTGTGATAGTGTTGGGGTAGACGGTTCAGTCCTTGAGGAAAGGACTCAAAGCGTTTTCTCTGTCAAAGTTATAGAGTAGTCTCTGTATCAAAGATTCGCCCCCTTTCCCTCTCTCTTTCTAAAGGGTTTGGATTGAGAAATTTTTTGGTATCAGTCAGTGAAAGGATTTTTTTTCTGGGGACTGTTGAAAGCACTCAAAGTTTAAGGTATAATGTGCTTCGGTTTATTCAAGCGCTATGTGCTGCAAGCGACAGAATTAGAAATAGCTTCACACATGAAATCATGTGTCAACAAAAAATAAACTGACCCAAGTTCTGTGCAAATTTCACACACAAAACTTTATTTTTGTGAACAAGATTGAACAATTAACCAAACTTCAATACAATCAGTCTGCCCTGGTTGGACTGGCTTTTTCCCACTTTACCGCCTCATAAAGGGGGGGGCTGTTCTGTTCATCTGAACTGGAATCTGGAAGGTACAGGAAAACTAAAACTTAGGTACAGATGGAGAAGTGCACAGATCTCTCCCAGGGTTCTGGTTGCATGGAATTAAGTCAAACAGAAGTGTTAATTAGTACCTACTACAAAGCATAGACAATCAACAGTAATTTATAAATCATCTTTGCAGATTTGACCAAGTATTGGCGTTAAGCCCAAAGCAGTTAAATATAGGACATGAAATTTCAGACAGTGCATAACCTCAAGACTTAGCAACCAGCTTCAGCTGACATTCCTCGGGATGGTCAGTTACATTTTTCACAAAATCTCAAGAGTAGGAGAGACAAACTTCCCCAGTCTGACATTTACCAGTGTTGAGTCTTAATACCAGAAAATTGACTGTGTTCAGTCCCGTGGAGATCGGTGAAAAAGGGTTGATCTCCCCCTTTTAGAGGGCTGCGCTAACCATCCTGTCTCTGATGCCTGCCTGATTGAGGGGTTGTTAGATGACCATGACAGCCAATAGAAGTTAGTATGAAAAGGTGTTGGGGACCAAAAGGAGACAGTCACCAGAAAGGAGTCAGTCACCAGAAAGGAGACAGTCGCCAGAAAGGGGGGACAGTCACCAGAAAGGAGACAGTCACCAGAAAGGAGACGGTCACCAGAAAGGAGTCAGTCACCAGAAAGGAGTCAGTCACCAGACATGAGACGGTCACCAGAAAGGAGGCCGTCACCAGACAGGAGGCCGTCACCAGACAGGAGGCAGTCAGATCCCAACACCTGCAGTGTGACTGAATGCAGGTGGGATCAGGGGAGATGACAGTCCTTGATATGTGAGGGGTGTTCAGCCTGTATGCTAGTGAACAAAGTGAAGGTGTCCACTGCCTGCAAGTCGCGTGCAGACATGAAGGGTGAGGAGACATCCAAACAGTTCACTAAACTCGCATCATAAACTGATGAGATGGAAGGGACAGCATGGGGGCAGCCTTACCAGTGAAGCAAGACTGAGTGAGGAGAGCTTTGTTGTGGTGTGGGAGCCCCCCCCCCCCCCCCCTCCCCCCCCCTTGGACTGTCTCTCAAGTGTTACAGCACTGCCTGACAAGAAGAGGAAGAAAAGGGAGGGTGGCAGCGACCCACACTACACAGAAGCAGAAATTCTCTACAACATTGTCGTCAAGGTTGTTTTGTATCACCATGTTGGCTTGGAACAAAGTCGGCTACACAGACAGAGGGAAGGGAGTGAGAGAAGGGGGAGAGGGGGTGAAGCTTGACATTGTGAAAGGATATGAAATGGAAACACAAATGAATGTGGGTGAGAGAGGGGGTGGGGGGGGGGGTGGATGGTGATGGGTGTCAGTCTCACGTTGTAGTTATTACTTTAGTGTAGTGATCAAATTGTGGGTTTCTTTTGAGATTAGACTTGCAAGGTTTTAACTTTGGAAATGTTTACTTTTTGTTAACAGATTCATGGTTGTTTTTACTTTGAATCTTCCTCGTGTTTGTGTGTGTGCGTGTGCGTGCGCGTGCATGCACAGACATGTGTAATAGTATACATGTGTGTTAGTGTGCTTGCTTGTATGTATGTATTGTGCTCCTCACAATGATCACTTCAGTGCATTCAGAGAGCATTGTCACCTCAGCCATGGAGGTTATGTTTTTGGTCACATCTGCTGGCTTTGTTTGTCTGTCAGCATGATTAAGCAAAAGTTAATGAGCTGATGGTAACGAAACTTGATGGAATGATGGATTGTGGATCGAAGACAAACCCCCATAAGGATCCGTACCACAGATCCCTCTCAAAGGGTGGGTCCAAGAACCGTTTGACCCTGGTGGAGGTCTGCACTCTCTCAAAAGCCTGGTTATGTTGATGTGATTTCTCATGCAAAATCAATGAACAGGAGTAGACTGTTCTATCTATCAAGGCCTTCGCAATCAATCCAAGCAGAATTTTAAACAAAGTGCATGCTCCAGCCTGGTGATTTTTTTTTTTTCCTGTCAATGACATCATGAAGTCCGCTTCATGAAGCTGCTGTTAAAGGGTTGGAACTTGGTTCTGAGGAAAGCAACTGCGGTATTTGATTCCTCTTTTGCTCACATATCTTGCTGTATTACATGCACAATAGGAAGGTTACTATTCCCCGAATCTGGTATGTACATAGCCCATCCCGAAGCTAACTAAATTGTGGAAAGGGCAAGATTTGATCCCAGCCAACCTTCATCCCCAAAATTACAGCAGAAATCATGTCGCAAAAGTTTTTTTTTTCCTTCAGGGTCTCATTTCTCACAAAATGTTTGCTGAAGGGAGAAAATTCTGGTGGCACAATCCCAAATTTTTCAAATGTTAGGAACGACCAAATTGAAAAGGACCAGAAATGTTTCCATAAATTACATCACATGTGCAAGATAAGCAGTGTTGCCATGGAAACAACACTTTCCCTCTCTCTCTTCCTCTCTGTCTCAAACATGTAAGCACACGCATGCACACGCAGGCATGCATAAAAACTTGGTAAGGGAATGTGTGTGTGCATGAGTGCACGCACACACATACATGCCTGTCTCTGGGTATGGCTATAAACAACATGTCCGCACATTTGTGTGGGAAGTTGAGAGGGAACATTCATTTCTTCTTTTTTTGTGTGTTTTTATAATCATTCATCCTAGGATCTTAAACTGTACTTTTCTTGTTGCATGAGGGTTCATGTGAAAGAGAACTTTGTTTTCTCTTCTGCAGTCATCAAGACGTTTTTCATCACGGGGGTGAAGGCAGGGGTGAAGGTGGAGGAGAACGATGGACCCTCTGCCACTCCCAACTCCGTTACCATCACTATGGAGTCTGCCGACAGGGCAAATGATGTGGTAACCTTTTCTTCTATTCATTGATGATGGTGGTGGTGGTGGTGGTGATTATTGGAGTCTGCTGACATGGCAGATGATGTGGTAACCTTTTCTTCTATTCATTGATGGTGGTGGTGGTGGTGGTGGTGGTGATTATTGGAGTCTGCTGACATGGCAGATGATGTAACCTTTTCTTCTATTCATTGATGGTGGTGGTGGTGGTGGTGGTGATTATTGGAGTCTGCTGACATGGCAGATGATGTGGTAACCTTTTCTTCTATTCATTGATGGTGGTGGTGGTGGTGGTGGTTATTGGAGTCTGCCGACATGGCAGATGATGTGGTAACCTTTTCTTCTATTCATTGATGGTGGTGGTGGTGGTGGTGGTGGTGGTGATTATTGGAGTCTGCCGACATGGCAGATGATGTGGTAACCTTTTCTTCTATTCATTGATGGTGGTGATGGTGGTGGTGATTATTGGAGTCTGCTGACATGGCAGATGTGGTAACCTTTTCTTCTATTCATTGATGGTGGTGGGGGGGGTGGTGGTGGTGGTGGTGGTGGTGGTGGTGGTGGTGGTGGTGGTTATTGGAGTCTGCTGACATGGCAGATGATGTGGTAACCTTTTCTTCTATTCATTGATGGTGGTGGTGGTGGTGGTCATTATTGGAGTCTGCTGACATGGCAGATGATGTGGTAACCTTTTCTTCTATTCATTGATGGTGGTGGTGGTGGTGGTGGTGGTTATTGGAGTCTGCTGACATGGCAGATGATGTGGTAACCTTTTCTTCTATTCATTGATGGTGGTGGTGGTGGTGGTCATTATTGGAGTCTGCTGACATGGCAGATGATGTGGTAACCTTTCTTCTATTCATTGATGTGGTGGTGGTGATTATTGGAGTCTGCCGACATGGCAGATGATGTGGTAACCTTTTCTTCTATTCATTGATGGTGGTGGTGGTGATTATTGGAGTCTGCCGAGATGGCAGATGATGTGGTAACCTTTTTTCTATTCATTGATGGTGGTGGTGGTGGTGGTGGTGGTTATTGGTGTCTGCCGACATGGCAAATGATGTGGTAACCTTTTCTTCTATTCATTGATGGTGGTGGTGGTGATTATTGGAGTCTGCCGAGATGGCAGATGATGTGGTAACCTTTTCTTCTCTTCATTGAGGGTGGTGGTGGTGATGATGTGTTGGTCCTCAGGTTAACCTCTTTTCACTGAAGGTGATACTAGACAGGAGGGAAATGGAAGCAGGGAGGGGGGGTCAAGGGAGTGAATCATTACAGTGAATCAAAGAAGTCCAACCACATGAGAGACGCAATCAAACACCTTTTTTCCATTTCCTTTTTTTTTTTTTAACTGTATCAGATCTTCGTTGAAAAAATGGAAAAAAGAAAGGAGTGAAAAATTAACAAAGAAAAGCAAACAAAGACCTAGTGAAAGGACTTTTACATTATGACCAGAATGATTAAATGATATGCTTATCCTGAGAAAATCCATTTCTATGCCTCATATGCAGTCAGGTCAAGCCACCTGTGTTCATCATTTATACTGATGATGCACATTTTGAGCGCAAAAGGTTTAAACCACCTGTGTTCATCGTTTATACTGATGATGCACATTTTGAACGCAAAAGGTTTAAACCACCTATGTTCATCGTTTATACTGATGATGCACATTTTGAACGCAAAAGGTTTAAACCACCTGTGTTCATCATTTGTACTGATGATGCACATTTTGAACGCAAAAGGTTTAAACCACCTGTGTTCATCATTTATACTGATGATGCACATTTTGAACGCAAAAGGTTTAAACCACCTGTGTTCATCATTTATACTGATGATGCACATTTGAACGCAAAAGGTTTAAACCACCTGAGTTCATCATTTATACTGATGATGCACATTTTGAACACAAAAGGTTTAAACCACATTTGTGTTCATTTATACTGATGATGCACATTTTGAACGCAAAAGGTTTAAACCACATGTGTGTTCATTTATACTGATGATGCACATTTTGAACGCAAAAGGTTTAAACCACCTGTGTTCATCATTTATACTGATGATGCACATTTTGAACGCAAAAGGTTTAAACCACCTGTGTTCATCATTTATACTGATGATGCACATTTTGAACGCAAAAGGTTTAAACCACCTGTGTTCATCGTTTATACTGATGATGCACATTTTGAACGCAAAAGGTTTAAACCACCTGTGTTCATCGTTTATACTGATGATGCACATTTTGAACGCAAAAGATTTAAACCACCTGTGTTCATCATTTATACTGATGATGCACATTTTGAGCGCAAAAGGTTTAAACCACCTGTGTTCATCGTTTATACTGATGATGCACATTTTGAACGCAAAAGGTTTAAACCACATGTGTGTTCATTTATACTGATGATGCACATTTTGAGCACAAAAGGTTTAAACCACATGTGTGTTCATTTATACTGATGATGCGCATTTTGAGCGCAAAAAGTTTAAACCACATGTGTGTTCATTTATACTGATGATGCGCATTTTTAATCTGTAGGTGAGCAGCAGGCAAAAAAAAGAAAGAAAAGGAGTCATGTCCAAGTGTCTGCCAGTAAAAAGACCTGTGATGAATTTTGACCACAGACGTGGGAAGGTGGCTTGCTGCAGTAAAAGACCTGTGATGAATTTTGACCACAGACGTGGGAAGGTGGCTTGCTGCAGTAAAAAGACCTGTGATGAATTTTGACCACAGACGTGGGAAGGTGGCTTGCTGCAGTAAAAAGACCTGTGATGAATTTTGACCACAGACGTGGGAAGGTGGCTTGCTGCAGTAAAAAGACCTGTGATGAATTTTGACCACAGAAATGGGAAGGTGGCTTGCTGCATGACTGACAGAGA
The DNA here is from genome assembly GCA_018398815.1 of Conus ventricosus. Classification (NCBI taxonomy): domain Eukaryota; kingdom Metazoa; phylum Mollusca; class Gastropoda; order Neogastropoda; family Conidae; genus Conus; species Conus ventricosus. Next base: position 13,444,812 of record CM031601.1, read on the forward strand.
CCCTGGGAATCAAGGGGAGGGCACTTCCGACTTGCAGAAGGTTTTGGAAGGAGGGAATTTCTGTTGGGAGTTGAATTAGTGTGGACAACAAGAAAAATGTTCTACAGGGGGGAAAAATCTCTATAGGGATTATTTGTTTTTTGGGGGGAAGTAAATGAAATATGAATTAGGTATTCTGCAAAACCAGTTCACATTTAAGTAAGTAATGATATGTGGATAAGATGGGATACTGGGGGGGGGGGGGGGGGGGGGGGGGGGGCGCATCAAAACACCAAAAGAGGCAAAGATCACTGTTGATTTTTCCCCATTTCTGAACAAAGGTGTGTCAAGGTGGTGGGGTAAGACAATTCAAAGGTAAATCAGGGGTCAGGTGGCTAGAGAGCCCCATCTCTGTGAAGGTGACTGTGAATTTTCAACTGAATTAGGGGGAGTGGGGGTGGAGGGGGGGGGGTGAAAAAAAGATCTGATGTTTGTTTCCTCCCATTCCACATACACTGGCCTGCCTGTTCATTCATGGTTTTTGTTTCCTCCCATTCCACATACACTGGCCTGCCTGTTCATTCATGGTTTTTGTTTCCTCCCATTCCACATACACTGGCCTGCCTGTTCATTAATGGTTTTTGTTTCCTCCCATTCCACATACACTGGCCTGCCTGTTCATTAATGGTTTTTGTTTCCTCCCATTCCACATACACTGGCCTGCCTGTTCATTAATGGTTTTTGTTTCCTCCCATTCCACATACACTGGCCTGCCTGTTCATTAATGGTTTTTGTTTCCTCCCATTCCACATACACTGGCCTGCCTGTTCATCAATGGTTTTTGTTTCCTCCCATTCCACATACATGGCCTGCCTGTTCATTAATGGTTTTTTTTGCACTCAGGGATATCTGAATTCATTCAACAGTGCAATCAGGCAATGCTTAGGTGTCTGAATTCATTCAACCATACACTTAAAGCAATGCTTAGGCATCTGAATTCATTCAACCATACACTTAAAGCAATGCTTAGGCATCTGAATTCATTCAACCATATACTTAAGAAATGCTTAGGTATCTGAATTCATTCCAGCCCTGATGTGGCCCTTTGCGGTCAGCTGGGCTATAAGCAACATTATCTTATCTTATCTGAATTCATTCAACCATACACTTAAAGCAATGCTTAGGCATCTGAATTCATTCAACCATACACTTAAGCAATGCTTAGGTATCTGAATTCATTCAACCATACACTTAAGCAATGCTTAGGTATCTGAATTCATTCAACAATGCAGTCAGGCAATGCTTAGGTATCTTAATGCATTCAACAGTGCACTCAAGCAGTGCTTAGATATCTTAATTTATTCAACAGTGCACTCAAACAATGCTTGGGCGCCTTTGAACAGCACAAAAATCCTGCGCCAAAGCGTTGCTCAGGCAGCCAAACCAGTTTGCTGAAAGTGGTTAACTCCACTTCTGTGCAAGTCACATTTAGCAAATTTGACAGAGCTAAGAAGAAAGGAACCGTCAGTAGCGTGTTAAGGTGTTGACATCTTTGGACGTAGGCTGTGCCTTCTGCTTCAGTCAAAAAACAGTTATGAAAAACATACATTACTGTTTGAATCAGCATCGAGATTCCAAAGTGAATATGGATTTTGTTTTATGTTGCGGAACAATGTTTTATTACAGCCTGTTGAAGTTTTTCACATCTTAGTACAGTAGCTTGAGAGACAGTTACGTTGGAAGTACCCTATCCATTCATATGGAAAAAAAGAACAATGGTTGAGTTTGTCGAAAGCGCCAAAAGTCTATGAATGCATCAGATTATGTGAACATTTTAGTAAATGTATATTACTGTACGGTCATTTAGCGTGGGTATTCATTTACTTCGTAGTAAATTGGTTCTGAAATATTAGAGTTGAAATGAAATACCTCTTCCCTTCATCGAGTTTCTACAGATCAGCTGGTGGGAGAGACTGCTGTGGCTATGAACTCTGAAGGGTTGACAGGACTAACGAGTGGTCTTGTGTGTGTATGTGCGTGCCTGCGCCTGTTTTGAGTCTGCTGACAGATGATCAGTGAATCCAGTGTGAGAATAATGTGCTTTATTGAGTGAACTTGGTTACCTTGATGTGTTCAGATGGCTGACAGATGATCAGTGAATCCAGTGTGAGAATAATGTGCGTTGTTGAGTGACCTTGGTTACCTTGATGTGTTCAGATGGCTGACAGATGATTGGTGAAACCAGTGTGAGGATGATGTATGTGCGTTGTTGAGTGAGCTTGGTTACCTTGATGTGTTCAGACGGCTGACAGATGATCGGTGAATCCAGTGTGAGAATAATGTATGTACGTTGTTGAGTGACCTTGGTTACCTTGATGTGTTCAGACGGCAGCGGAGCATCCGGAGGATGGTGTGGCTGATCAGGCGACCAATCTGATTCAGAGAGAGGTAAGCCTTCAGAGCATGTAAATGTGTGTGTGTGTGTGTGTGTGTGTGTGTGTGTGTGTGTGTGTGTGTGTGTGTGTGTGCACGCGCATGCATGCGTGTGTGCAAGCGTGTGTGTGTGTGCGTGCGTGCATGCATGCGTATGTGTATGTGTGTGTGCATGCGCATGTGTATGTGTGTGTGTGCATGCGCGCGAGTGGGGTGGGTGGGAGGTGGTATCTTTCTGTGAGCATGTACATGTGTCTGAATAGTCAGTACTTGGTGAACCTCTCTGGGAAAGATTTAGAATAGAGTGATTGCCAGCAGGAATCAAAGCAAGAAATGAAAAGTTGTGTGCAGCAAGTCCACTAGACTGGTGGAAGGAACACAGGATGCCGCAGATGTATAGTCATCATGTTTGTTCTGTTCATGAAAACTGTATTACAAGGTAACGTAACTTTGATCCTTTTTCCACAGACTAAAACTGACTTGGACACATTACTTAAAGTGTACTCCAGACCTGAAAATTCTGCGTAGGATCTTCCCCAGTTTTCTGCCAATTTGCTGTAGACATTGTTTTGTTCTTGCTTATCACAGGATCCTTCGACAGAAATACTACTTTTTCTTTCATGCAGATCTTTTTTATGCAGGACTGTATCAAAACTTTCCACATTTTCAGCTTTTGCTTTTTTTCTGTTCCTCTCCAGGAGAGCACCTATTTTCCAGACTTATTTTTGATGGCTTTGTTTTCACAACAGAGCTTACTGTTGTGGTGCTAGCACCGACAATGGTTCTATCAATCTCAATAGAAAGACTTGCTGATTGTCTTTGATTCCTTTTCTGCTTTTGAAAGCCATTGCCTGCTGTAACGTTAACTGTCACATACTCTTGGGATGTAGTCAGTTGTGTGCCACTCTTCAAGAGGGGGGACTGAACTATGATAGCCAGGGACTGGTTTTAGAAATGAGAATAGATGGCTGGATTAGTATTGGTCTACAGATTAGAAGAGACATGTGTTGTAAGATTATCTTTTATGTGAATGTGTGTGTGTGTGTGTGTGTGTGTGTGTGTGTGTGTGTGTGTGTGTGATGTTTTTGTTTCTAGTGACATATCTATCTTCAGACTTGCAAATGATTTATTCTGCTTTCATTACGGTGAAAATCATGTTCCACCACTGTCAGAAAATAACTGATGATTGAGGGTGAAGCTTTGGAAAATAAAACCCATAGAATTACAAGTCATGGTGATAACACTTCAAAGTTTGCCTCTATTTCAAAGGCTTCAAAGTTTGCCTCCATTTCAAAGGCTTCCATAGTGTAAAAGAAACAAAGTATAAAATGAGTCATGTTACGGAGAAGAGGGTTATCGTTCTAGTAGTGAAATCGAATTAGGAACCCTCCTCGCTACTTGTTCTCTTTCTGCCTCCATTTCCCCTCTCCTCTTCTCCTCTCTCTGTCTGTCCATCGGTCTGCCCCACTCTCTTTGTCTCTCCCTCTCTTGATTAGAATATTCACCCTCCTGACTATTTCTGTCCTGCTCCTTGTAACCTCAAAACCTTATCTACCACACCTCCATACTCCTCCCCTTCTGTGTTGTCTCTGACAATCTTGGAGAGGGTGGGGGCATGACTGCAATGGAAGTGTTGTTGTGACAGTCATCTGTAAAGGTTCATTTACCTGTGGTCGGACAAATGTTAGCAGATAGGTTCATTTACCTGTGGTCGGTCAGTTCATTTACCTGTGGTCGGTCAAGTGTTTGCAGATAGGTTCATTTACCTGTGGTCAGTCAGTTCATTTACCTGTGGTCGGTCAAATGTTAGCAGATAGGTTCATTTACCTGTGGTCGGTCAAGTGTTTGCAGATAGGTTCATTTACCTGTGGTCAGTCAATTCATTGACCTGTGGTCAGTCAAATGTTTGAAAAACAGCAAAGGAGTTACAGAACAGGATTCCTCTTTCATGCCCCTCCCCCAACATTCTGCTCGGCTGTCTCTCTGTGTGTTGTGTTCTGTAAGGTACAGGTAGAGGAATGATATATACTGTCATGTGTTATGTAAGGTACAGGTAGAGGAATGATTTATACTGTGTTGTGTGCTGTAAGGTACAGGTAGAGGAATGTTATATAGTGTGTTGTGTCATGTAAGGTACAGGTGGAGGAATGATATATACTGTTATGTGTGCTGTAAGGTACAGGTAGAGGAATGATATATACTGTGTTGTGTTATGTAAGGTACAGATAGAGGAATGATATATACTGTTATGGCGCCAAACCGTATTGTGTGTTGTGTTATGTAAGGTACAGGTGGAGGAATGATATATACTGTGTTGGTTATGTAAGGTACAGGTGGAGGAATGATATATACTGTGTTGTGTTATGTAAGGTACAGGTGGAGGAATATATATACTGTGTTGTGTTATGTAAGGTACAGGTAGAGGAATGATATATACTGTGTTGTGTTATGTAAGGTACAGGTGGAGGAATGATATATACTGTGTTGTGTTATGTAAGGTACAGGTGGAGGAATGATATATACTGTGTTGTGTGATGTAAGGTACAGGTGGAGGAATGATATATACAGTGTTGTATGGTGTAAGGTACAGGTAGAGGAATGATATATACTGGTATGTGTGATGTAAGGTACAGGTGGAGGAATGATATATACTGTGTTGTGTGATGTACAGGTGGAGGAATGATATATACTGGTATGTGTGTGTAAGGTACAGGTGGAGGAATGATATATACTGTGTTGTGTGGATGTAAGGTACAGGTGGAGGAATGATATATACTGTGTTGTGTGATGTACAGGTGGAGGAATGATATATACTGTGTTGTGTTATGTAAGGTACAGGTGGAGGAATGATATATACTGTGTTGTGTGATGTAAGGTACAGGTGGAGGAATGATATATACTTCAGTTGTTGTATGGTGTAGGTACAGGTAGAGGAATGATATATACTGGTATGTGTGATGTAAGGTACAGGTGGAGGAATGATATATACTGTGTTGTGTGATGTACAGTGGAGGATGATATATACTGTGTTGTGTGGTGTAAGGTACAGGTGGAGGAATGATATATACTGTGTTGTGTGATGTACAGGTGGAGGAATGATATATACTGTGTTGTGTGTGTAAGGTACAGGTGGAGGAATGATATAACTGTGTTGTGTGATGTACAGGTGGAGGAATGATATGTACTGTGTTGTGTGGTGTAAGGTACAGGTGGAGGAATGATATATACTGGTATGTGTGATGTAAGGTACAGGTGGAGGAATGATATATACTGTGTTGTGTGATGTACAGTGAGGAATGATATATACTGTGTTGTGTGGTGTAGGTACAGGTGAGGAATGATATATACTGTGTTGTGTGATGTGATGTACAGTGGAGGAATGATATGTACTGTTGTGTGATGTAAAGTACAGGTGGGGATGAATATACTGTGTGTGTGGTGTAAGTACAGGTGGAGGAATGAATAATACTGTGTTTGTGATGACAGGTGGGGAATGATATACGTTACGGTGCCAGACTTGTCGCAGCATGTCATCCATGTGTTGCTGGTGTGCTATGCATTTTCTCTTGTCTGGTGTGGTTCCCAGTCCCCATGTTTACCATCAGAGAAGAGGGAACAAATCAAGTGTGCTGTACTTTGCAGAACTCCGTCAATGGCATGTCCCCTGCCACTTTGTTGTCACGTCGTGTCAGCTCCGGCTACCTGGAGGGGGCAGACACCGACAAGATGGATGACAAAGGTATGTCCCAGGGAGGGGGGTATGTGTGTGCCTTGCGTGTGTGTGTGTGTGTGTGTGTGTCTGCACATAATCATGCATGTAGGATTGGCTCCAAGTTCATAACGCTGCAGCTTTTTCACCCCCCCCCCCCCCCCCCCCCCACCCATGTCATGCTCGCACCAAAGCATTATTCAATGTGGGTTTGTGTTTCATTGTGTGGGGTATTTCTTTTGTTGTTTGTTGGGGTTACTTTTTTTATATTTTTTTTACGGTATTGTACATGATGTTAATACATGTATGATTTGTTCAAAACTAAATTTTAACCTTTTTGATCCTGTTTGAAATTAAATACTGGTTGTTGTTGTTGTTGTTTTTTGTTGTTGTAATTTTTGAATGATGTATCAAATCTGCAATTTATGAGTACATCTGACAGCAAGGGACCGAAGCAGAATTTGTTGCTTCTTTTTTTCTGGTTGATGCTCTAGATGTGTTGCACAAAGAAAATATTTGACCAGCATGCATTAAAGTAGACATAGCAGTAAGGAGACTTGTGAACTTCAGTTTAATGAGAAGGGGAGGGAGGGGGGGGTATGCAGATTACAAGGGGCAGACGTTGGTGTGGCATCAGCTTCTTTCCCTGTGAGGCTTTGACTTCCGTTGGATGAAGATGTGGGGGGGGGGGGGGGGGGGGGGGGGGGAGATGGATGGGTGGTGTTGGCTGACATCTCGAAAGGACCTGGAACCAGTCAGGAAATGTTCACTGGATCCGTCATTCCATGCTTTCCTGCTGCTGCTGCTGCTGCTGCTGCTGCTACAGGTGAAATGACTGCTAGAATAAGACTTCCATCTTTATTGACACATCAAAGAACTTTTTGTCTTTGATTATTCATAGTGATAAATATGAACAGCTTCAGTTGAGGTATCCTACTCATGATTTCCCTGAAATAAAGTTTGTTGGGTTTTTTTGTGTTTTTTTTTAAGGTGGAAAGAGAGTGGGGAGGGGGGGGGAGGAGGTGCTGGCTGGGTCAAGGATGTCTTTTTCAGTGAGGTGTTTTTCCTTGGATTATTGAAGAAGCTGTCTGTTGCTGTGGCAGTGGAAGATTATTGAAGAAGCTGTCTGTTGCTGTGGCAGTGGAGGATTATTGAAGAAGCTGTCTGTTGCTGCGGCAGTGGAGGATTATTGAAGAAGCCGTCTGTCGCTGTGGCAGTGGAGGATTATTGAAGAAGCTGTCTGTTGCTGTGGCAGTGGAGGATTATTGAAGAAGCTGTCTGTTGCTGTGGCAGTGGAAGATTATTGAAGAAGCTGTCTGTTGCTGCAGCAGTGGAGATTATTGAAGAGGCTGTCTGTTGCTGTGGCAGTGGAAGATTTTTGAAGAAGCTGTCTGTTGCTGTGGCAGTGGAGGATTATTGAAGAAGCTGTCTGTTGCTGCGGCAGTGGAGCAGAAGATGCTTCTGAACGTGTAAAGTGCCACTTCCCAGATTTTCCTGGCTATGACTCATAATCAGAACAGGCTTGATGATCAGAAAGGGCTGGAAACAAGGTGCCGTTCCACCTGTAATCTGTAGCATAGTTCAGACGTGTCACTTGAGGTTGGTTGTTTGGTTGTTGTTTTTCTGAGGAAACTAGCACTTGTTTATGTTGGACCCATGCAGTAACATACAACTGAAAAACTGAACAAACAAACAAAACAAACAAAAATAGGGAAAAGCTAGAAGCATACATGGTGAAATGTGTGCTGTAGGGTACATCCTTGACACTCCTCATTCATCCTGTTGTGGTTTAATGAATGAGCTAAGACAGTATTCGTCCTGTTGTGGTTTAATGAATGAGCTAAGACAGTAAGCATTTGTCAATGTGTATTGTTTCCTTTTTTCTTCTTATTTTTTCTGTTTTCCTCTGCTTTATATTTTGTGCCAGCTGGGTGTCTCTACTGTGTATTTTGTGCCAGCTGGGTGTCTCTACTGTGTATTTTGTGCCAGCTGGGTGTCTCTACTGTGTATTTTGTGCCAGCTGGGTGTCTCTACTGTGTATTTTGTGCCAGCTGGGTGTCTCTACTATGTATTTTGTGCCAGCTGGGTGTCTCTACTGTGTATTTTGTGCCAGCTGGGTGTCTCTACTGTGTATTTTGTGCCAGCTGGGTGTCTCTACTGTGTATTTTGTGCCAGCTGGGTGTCTCTACTGTGTATTTTGTGCCAGCTGGGTGTCTCTACTGTGTATTTTGTGATCAGCTGGGTGTCACCACTGTGTATTTTGTACCAGCTGGGCGTCACCACTGTGTATTTTGTACCAGCTGGGCGTCACCACTGTGGTGCTCATTGTGGCTCCAAATCCACAGCCACACCCTGGTTTACCCCACTGTAGCCCAGCTGCAGCAATCCTTGAGGAGCAGTCATTATGAAGTCCTCTTGAGGCGTCCCGCTGGTGGAGACACTGCCCTGTTTCCCTGAGTTAGTTTGATGGTGTTTGGTAATACCTGTTTTGATCCAACATTTGCAAGACACCCACCTGTTCCTAAGGCCCCCCTTACTGATGACTATAATCATATAGTCACAGAGCCAGTGTGAATAAATGACCACCTGGGAAGGACACCATCCAATGACAGTGCCCACTGACTTGTGTGGATACTGATGCCCATGGCACCAACACACCAAGGAGATGAAATGGAAGCTGAGGTCACCTTGAGGTAAGGCTATGAAGGACTACAGACACTTTGTTCTTATCACGAGGATGAGGATTACCATGATGCTGTGGAGTTCCACTCTGATCAGAGACTACATGACAAGACTGTACACTGTTATCGTGATGTATGCCAGCATCAGCCAGGCCCAGGAGGTTCAGACACCTGTAGTGTTGGTCAGGGAACTGGAGCAACAAGCCCAGAGACACGTGGATCAGGTAGATCGAACTGGACTGTGTGATTCAAGTCTTCCCATTTGAGGTCATGGCATCTCAACTCTGGGTAGGAAACGGTCGGTGCCAACAAATCCTGAAAGTAAATGGCTGTGAAAGGCGTCAAACCAACAATCCACCTGCCAGTAACTGGCGATACTAACCACTGAGCCACAGCAGCATTCCTTAAATGGTTTTGATCATCATCATCTTCATCAATAGTAGGAATCTTGACTGTTCCTTTCTTTTGTGTGATCATTTGTCAAGAAACATAGTGTATTGTTCAGTCTGTACTGCATTGGAGTATGTTGTACTGTGATGTGCTGTACTTACATTTGGTATTGTCTACAGTTTTGTATTGCATTATCGAGTGCTGTATTTATGACAGCTGTATTGTAAAGCGCTGTACTGTACGGCTGTGTGTTCCAGTGTTGTTATGGGTTATGCTGTCTTGTATTCTGCTGTTCTTGACAGTGTTCTGTACAGTTTTGTACTACTGCACTATACTATGCACTTCTACCTGCACTGTACAATCATGCACTGCATCATTGGCTGCACAACATGATAGTATGTGATGAGTCATGGTATGTCCTGTCAAGTAGTGTTGCACTGTGCCGTTTCTGTGATGGATCTCCTCAGCATTTTCATCACCCATCTGAAAGATGAACACATGTGCCAGTAAATTGTGTATCACAGTTCCTGAACACCAAGGCTGTATGACATTGGGGTTCTTTGGTCAGATGAGGCTTGGGCAGAGAGGAATGGGTTTTCAGGATGTACAATATGGGGTGAAATTTATGTTGTCCCTCAGCTTGATGTCTGCCCACTTGTTTTTGTGTGGCCATCATCAACTAATCATATGCAGCTTATTTTAATATGTTTAATCTGAGTTTCAGACAACACCGAAACTGTGCTAAACCAAGGATGATTGAAATCATTTGCTTCCTGTTTATAAGTTTCACAGAAGTTTCATTGGAGGAGATAAATTTGCATGTCTTGGCAGGAACTTGCCAAGAGAATGTTCATTGCAAGGAAATCAGAAGTCGGGTCACAACAAGAGCAGGGCATGAAGAACTATGAAATTTTAGATTTCGTGTTTGCATTACCGATGATATCGGACTACCTGACAAGGCTGTATTCTAGGCCTGTTTTCATGATGATATCCGGGCATCAGCAAAGATTTAAGAGATACAGACACCTGCAGTGTTACTCCGGAAATTTGAGCAGCACTCTCAGAGATCATCCATCCGATGGATTTAACTCCACACTATGTTTCCAGTCTTCCCATCTGAGCCCATAGCACTCCCAACATTTGGTGGGAGCTTGCCCAAAGATGCAGCGTCCTAGTCTGCAGCCAGTGATGCTGGTCACTGGGCTAGTTGGGAGATAAAAAGGATTTATCTGAGTAACATGAAATTTGTTTGAGTTAACCTGGTTATTGTCTTTTTACAGATTCCTGTTAATTAGACTGCAGTGTAAAAGCTGATCTAGCAAGCAGTGCTTTTTTTTTTAAAGTTATGATAAGATACTTTTGACAGTGTGCAAAGACGTGGCTTTATTTCTTCCAAATATATAGCATTTAGATACTTTTGACTGATTGTGCAGAGAGGTGGTTTTATTTCTTCCAGATATATAGCATTTAGATACTTTTGACTGATTGTGCAGAGACATGGTTGTATTTCTTCCAAATATATAGTATTTAGATACTTTTGACAGACTGTGCAGAGACTGTGGCTTTATTTCTTCCAAATAGTGGTATTTTCATGCATATTACCTACACACTTGTACATATACAAGAGCATGCATGCATGCATCACAAGCATGTATGCAACATGTATGCACATCTCGGGCCTCTCAACTTGTTCCTCTGTTTCCATTTGTCTTTCACTCAATGTTAAGGAAGATGCTGCGCTGAATATGTGTTTGAGATGAGCAAAAAGCAAGGCATGATTCTGACTCTCAGCATTACAATATATGTTTATTTGTCCATTATTATTGTCTTTCACCTACCATGTGTTGTGTGTTGCATTGTATTTTGTACTAACAAGATCCGCTAATTTCTGTACATGAACCATTGCACTCAGCTTTTCATCTGTAACAGTTAATGTATGGATGGTTGTGAGATTTGGTTAAAGAACTCGGATCAGTCTGAATAATGGCTAGTAGCTAGAATGTGAAAAGAGCAAAGGAGTGAAGGGACGAGGAGAGAGGGACCTTAACTGACATCTTATTGTCATCACTGTTCTTATGTATTACTATAAAGCTGGAACGTCGTTGTCTTTTGGGTGCAAGGGAGGTGACCCTGTCTGTCACCTCGCTGTGTTGACTGTATGATGTGTATTTCCGTAAAGCTAGATTGACATTGTCTTTTTATGCTAGGGACATGCCCAATCCCTCATCTTACTGCGTTCAATTGTCTTTTTTATGCTAGGGACACGCCCCAATCCCTCATCTTACTACATTCAATTGTCTCTTTTATGCTAGGGACACGCCCAATCCCTCATCTTTCAACATTCAGTTGTCTCTTTTATGCTAGGGACACGCCCCAATCCCTCATCTTACTGCATTCAATGCACGTATGTATTCTCACAAAGCTGAATTGCCATTCTCTTTTGGATGCAAGGGAGGCGACCTGTTTTCACTTTATTTCTGTGGTACCAAAAAGCTGGATTGTCATGATCTTTGGCTTGCAAGGGAGGTGATTCTTTCCTTAGTGGATTCACAAGGGAGGTGATTCTTTCCTTTGTGTATTCAGCAAGGGAGGTGATTCTTTCCTTTGTGTATTCAGCAAGGGAGGTGATTTTTCCTTAGTGATTCAGCAAGGGAGGTGATCTTTCCTTAGTGGATTCAGCAAGGAGGTGATTCTTTCTTGTGTATTCAGCAAGGGAGGTGATTCTTTCTTTGTGTATTCAGCAAGGGAGGTGATTCTTTCCTTTGTGTATTCAGCAAGGGAGGTGACTCTTTCCTTAGTGGATTCGCAGGGGGTGACTTTAGTGGATTCAGCAAGGGAGGTGATTTTTTCCATAGTGGATTCAGCAAGGGGGGTGATTCTTTCCTTAGTGTATTCAGCATGGGAGGTGACTCTTTCCTGAGTGTATCCAGCAAGGGAGGTGACTCTTTCCTGAGTGTATCCAGCAAGGGGGTGACTCTTTCCTGTAGTGTATCAGCAAGGGGGTGATCTTTCCTGAGTGTATCCAGCAAGGGGGGTGATTCTTTCCTTAGTGTATTCAGCAAGGGAGGTGATCTTTCCTTAGTGTATGCACTGTATGTATGCCTTACCCATGAAGTTGGATTGTCAGTGGCTTTGGATGAAAGGGAGGTGACTCTACATTTCATCTTAAGTGTATTCACTTTGTGTACCTGTTCTCATAAAGCCGAATTGTTAGTGTCTTTTGGATTCAAGTGAGGTGACCTTGTCCTTTATCTTGCTATAGTCACTGGGTGGACATTGTCTTTGGGATTCAAAGAGATGGCCATGTCCTTCCTCTTGCCCTATTCACAGTATGAATACATATGTATCTATAGAGAGAGCATGAGAGATAGAGATATGTTCCTATAACCTAAGCAGTCACTGGGGGAGGTAATTGTTAAAGACCTCACTTTCTCTCAGGGCCAGTTTTGGGAGGGTGGTCCCATCGTTCATTGCTTTACCTGCCTTGTTTCTGGGGACAGATACCCATTCACACATGGGATGGACTAGGATGGAATGTTCAAGCCAGGGCACAAACCTGGTAACCTTCCTCAGTTGTGTGTGACCACGATTTTAGGGAGTGTGGCCTCCAGTCATTCCTGTTTCCCATCTCCATTCATTCACTAAACAAAAAAGGTAAACATATAAGCATTAGCTTGTTGATGTTCAAATTTTCACATTTTTGGAAAGCTACGTGATTGTAAAGTGGAAAGTAAATGTACTTAAACCAGGTAAACATGGTCGACTGTCAACTAAATGCTCGACTTGGGTCAGTGTTTGTTTTCAAACAACTGTGTGTCTGATGGGTGTTTGTTTCAGTGTGTATGTGAAAAAAGAAGAGTGGGGCTTTTTTTTTTATTTGTCAATAGATATAAGAATAAAGGCATATTGATTTTCGACCTTTTTATTGTGAGAAAGATTGTGAGTACATGTTTATGTTCATATCACCTGCTTACTCACAACTGGTTACTCGTGCCCGCTGTTGAAAGCAGTGATGGTTTTGCTGTGTGGGCCAGTGACGTTGCCAGACTTGTCATTCCAGGGTGCCAGTGGAGAGGTGTGGCCATGCAGAGTGCAGGGGGCCAACGGCATGACTAACCCACTGGCTTTTGTTGTTGTGTAGTGTCTGCAGAGTGGAAGGGTCAGGGGGCGTGCTCCGATCCCACCTTGGCCCCCCAGGCAGGGGGCGAATTGCTGTCTGGCATGTCACCGTCCCCACCCAGCCCCAACCTAGCTCCCTCTGCTTTCACCACAAACACCGCCACCACCACCACCACTTCCGTTTCTTCCTCTCTGGCTACTAATGTTGCTTCTGAGCAGTGTCTTGTCCGCCCCGGCCCCACCCCCATCCCGCTTCCTTCCCGCCCAACTCTGAAGACCCCAGCCCAGCCGCTCTGCGCTTCAGGGGCAGTGTCATCGCCATCACCATGCTTCAGCATCGAACAGGTTGACCTCCCCTTCTTCTTCCGCCCCTTCCCACTCCCTCCTTCCTGCTTGGTTCTTCGCCTTTTACGCTTCAGTGACTCCGTCTGCACTTGTGTACAGTATCGGTGTGGCCTTGATGCATGAATGGACACACACAGCTCCTGTTGGTCACTGGGTCTGGTTCATCATTTGTTCATTTTATTTATTTGTTTTGTGTGTCGCTTTTTTTTTTTTTTTTTTGTCCTTGTCAGCTGCACAAGTGGTGTGAATGTCAGCTAAGCGGATAAGCCTGCATGGTTGGTAGGGTGGCACTGTTGGTTGGTCTGTGGCTATTTTTTTAAACAAATTTCTGTCAGATTTTCTGTGGTTTTTCTCATGTCAAGAGTGTGCAGGCTGACTGAGATCTGTGAAGATGTGGTTAGACACAGGGGCATGTATGACATTGTGGTCAGACACAGGGGCATGTGTGACATTTGTGGTTACTATGGCTGCATAGAGTCCGTGTTGCATGGAGAGGATAAGGTACTATTGACAAAGAAACCTTTTCAGATGGACAAGACATGGTGTTTTAAAATTACTGTGTATGCTGGTCTCTCTGTATAGTAGAAGTGCTATGGATTATTTTTTTTTGGTGATAAAACCACGAAACGGTTTTCCCAGTTTATGCACTTTTGTAACATAAAAGAAATTTTCTGGGCGATATGTGGATGTTACGTGCATATTCTGTAACATAGGAGACATCAGCTGGACACAGTGCCCTCATTTGTTTTCTCTCACAAAGAGAAAAGCAGGCGGATATTCTACACACGTTTGCCCAACGAATAACTTGGTATCTGTTCTTATCCATGGTCTTGGTTCTAATCTGTTGTCTTTGTTTTATCTGTTCTAATCTGTTGCCTTTGTTCTTATCTGTGATTTTTGTTTTTACTGTTTTCTTTGTTCTTATGTGTGGTTTCTGTTGGTATCTGTGATCTTTGTTTTTACTGTTATCTTTGTTCTTATCTTATGTGTGGTTTTTGTTCTTATGTTTAGTCTTTGCCCCAATATGTAGTTTTTTTTGTCCTCATCTTTGTTCTTTGTTCTTATCTCTGGTCTTTGCTCTGATCTGAAAAATAAAAAGACAATTGTAGTGTGCTGTAGTATGTCGTGCCGTTGGTCTGTGACCCCTTCCCCCACCCTCTTTTTCTCTCTTACTACAGGTGAGCAAGATTTCATTCTGTTTCGTTTATCTTATTCTGTCTTTGTTTTTCTTTCCTGCTGCATCAGAAAGCTATTACTAATTAAAATTTGGAAAGAGAGGGGGTTAGTTACCACCAAGGACACAGACAGAGTACAGGACTAGACACAATACATTTTGACCTCTTGGGTCTTCTTCAGGTGAAAACAAATAACAGGACAGTGACAAGAAGAACATGTAGCCACTTAGCTTTGCTTCTCCTGTTCATCTCCAAATACTAATTAATTAAAGAAAGTGAGTCGACTCTAATATCTTCAAGATGGAGCTGGTCCCAGATTAGAATTTCATGTAAGACTTTTAAGAAGAATATTGCCCTACTACCTTGTCTTTTTTATCAGCTAGCATACCAAATTACCAAATGATTTTTATGCGAAACTACCAAATAATTCTTTTTAATGCGACAGCTTAATGTATGAAAGTAGATTAGTTTTTAAAAAAATATAGATTACTGTTTTAAAAAAGTAAAGACGCATAGAGAAAAACTGAAAATCACAAATTGTGTTAAGTTTTGTATTGAAATATCATAATGAATTGTGATGCGCATGTGTCTGTCTGTGTATTGTTGATGTTTGCACCTGATCACTATGGTCTCTCACATTCACCTCAGACTCCATAATCAGTCCAAACAGTGATGGTAACACACCGCTTCTTGGTCACCCAAGGCAAAAGTCACATCACAGTGTTTCCAGGAGATATACCCATTCCAAAGAAGCCCATACAATCAAGAGTTGTGAATATTTCAAAACTTTCTGATTGGGCATTTCACACAATAAAATACTCCCAGTAAAATGCCATGTATTTGAGTTTTTGCACTGCACTATCAAGTGTTCATGTGGTGCCCAAAGTTTATCAGCGAGATTAGCCTGCTTGGTTTTTGGTGCCTGCTTCATGCAGTCTTCAGGATCATGTCCGGAGCTTCAAATCACATGGAATGAATTGTAGAAACATGACACGGTCCTGCCCAGTTTCTGACATGAAATGCAAGGAATGCATTTCGCCAGAATAGAGCACATTGTGAAACGAGTTCATTGGTCAAATAGGTTTTGAACCTACTTCTTGCAAAATTAAAGTCAGACAGGAAACAAGGTGCTGCATACTTATTTCAACATGAAATGCTGTTTTGCAAATTCCTTGTAACATAGCCCAAACACAT
The DNA here is from genome assembly GCA_018398815.1 of Conus ventricosus. Taxonomy (NCBI): domain Eukaryota; kingdom Metazoa; phylum Mollusca; class Gastropoda; order Neogastropoda; family Conidae; genus Conus; species Conus ventricosus. The sequence goes on from CM031601.1 coordinate 13,460,837, forward strand.
TACAAATGAAGTATGATTCTATTTCAAGCCTTGCAGTACAGTCCACACGGATGTCTTGGTAATTGTGATTGAGTGGATTATGCCATGGCTGCTAAATCATCCAATCGTGTTATAACTGTTATTCATTAATTTTGCCCATGTTAAAATGTTTTGAAACATTTTTGCTAGGATCAGGACACATATCCAATGGCTGCTGCCAGAGCTGAAGCAGGGGGCTGAAAATGCTGCGTCTTAGTGGTCAGCCCTTCCCCCAAACCAGTATGGAAACAGTGCTGTGTCTTAGTGATCTGCCCTTCCCCCAAACCAGTATGGAAACAATGCTGTGTCTTAGGGGTCAGCCCTTCCCCCAAACCAGTATGGAAACGGTGCTGTGTCTTAGTGATCAGCCCTTCCCCCAAACCAGTATGGAAACAATGCTGTGTCTTAGTGATCAGCCCTTGCCCCAAACCCGTATGGAAACAAGCTGTGTCTTAGTGATCAGCCCTTCCCCCAAACCAGTATGGAAACAATGCTGTGTCTTAGTGATCAGCCCTTGCCCCAAACCAGTATGGAAACAATGCTGTGTCTTAGTGATCAGCCCTTCCCCCAAACCAGTATGGAAACAATGCTGCGTCTTGGTGATCAGCCCTTCCCCCAAACCAGTTTGGAAACAAAACGTAGTTGCTTTGATGGTTGGATTTAGGTGGATGGATAATGGAAAGTTAGGGGACATGCGAGGAGTGCTTGTTGAGACATTCAGTGTTGTGAAATGTTTTCCTTTTGATTTAATTCCTATTGAAATAATGATCATAGGATAGTCTTGGCATTGCATTGGAGTTGGTTATGAAGGTTGTAACCTTAGCTGAAAGCAAATAAAAAGATATGTTTGTACAAGCCTTTGGTCCATTTGAATAGATGAGAGCATTGTTACTCAGATGCTCAAATGTCCCTTTGTTTGGCATTAAATCGGTGAGAGGGGGCTTGGGGGGGGGGGGGGGGAGGGAGGAAGGGTCAATTCTTGATTTTTTTATTTATTTTATTTCTGCAAAAGTAGCAATGCTTTCAGATTTTTTTTAAATGAATCTTTGTTTTCTGAAAGTAGGTAGTTGGTAGGAATGTTTGTATGTTATGTTGTGTATCCAGGCCTGTATCTGTGATACTTATGAGCACAACATTTGTAAACTTGGCTTTTTTCCATTCTTCAGCATTCAAGAGCCCTCGAGATTTCAGCGCGTGATGACATGGTTTTTGAGTCGCTGAGATTTGAGGGAAAATCAGCTGTCTGGCTGTTCCAGTCACAAGATTTCTTAGAATTATACATATCTTTTAGGAGGTTGTGGATAGCCTTACCTAAATGGATTCTGAACCGATGAAATGTTTCGAGGCATTTGTATTTTATCTGAAAAAAGCTTCTAACTTCAAATATGACTTACAGAGCCACAAAGCCACAGGTGTACATGGGCCATGCTTCTGTTAACCCTCTTGCATTTGTTTCGCCCATATCCGGCCGCTCTGTTTGTCTCCCCTGGTGTTCATTACGGCCACAACCGGCCGCATGTGCCATGTTACTTTCCCTTACACATGCGGCCTTGTTTAAGCCAAGGCTCCCCAAAACAAATGGGTATCCCTGAGAGGTGTCCAATGAAATCTTAGCAGTAGTATGGGGTGTGGGAAACGATTCATTCAAAAGACTAGGGTCATGAACTGACCGCATTCCATTGATTTCTCAAAAAATATGAATACTAGGAGCAGCTTTGGGCTTGAAAATGCAAATGCAAGAGGGTTTAACCTAATTGCCAGCTGATTTTGCGTAACATTTCTCAACTACAAACTTTTATTGAAAATTCAAATCTTTTTTTCTTTTTTTAAATCACCCAACCATTTTTACATGGATGCCACATCAAATTTTGGGTAGAGATCAATAAGTGGATGTAGCTTCCGGTTAATGTGTTTGGTTTTTGTGTTGATCATGTTTATAACTGACCGTAACTGTCACATTTCCTTCACAGTTAATGTGGAATTCATCCACAATCCCAAAATTGACTGGTCTTCTAACAGTTTGCTGCTGAAGTCTGCAGTGAGAGCACCTGCACAAGTGTAGTCTGAACAGTTCTGTGAGCCATACTTGACCAGAGCAACTGCACCAGTGTCGTCTGAACAGTTGTCTGAGCCATTCTGGTCAGTTGGGCAGCAGTATGGTCTGAACAGTTCTGTGAGCGTTCTGGTCAGTTGGGCAGCAGTATGGTCTGAACAGTTCTGTGAGCCATTCTGGTCAGTGGGCAGCAGTATGGTCTGAACAGTTCTGTGAGCCGTTCTGGTCAGTTGGGCAGCAGTATGGTCTGAACAGTTCTGTGAGCATTCTGGTCAGTTGGGCAGCACTGTAGAACTTGTCCCAGCCATGGTGAATGGGGGACCATCTCTTATCACTGACACTCATTGTGGTGCTCATGTCCCTTTTTTCTTTTTTTTTTCTAAGAGGCAAATGAAAGCAGTGTCACAGTGGTGCAAACTTAGCCAAACACTGCTGACCTCGAACTTTATGTCTTAGCTCTGAGAACTTTCCAAACATCCTGTAAGGAGCGAAAGCAAGAGGGGTGGAGAAAGGCAGATGGGTAGTTAAGTGGGGTATGGCAGACATTTAGAATAGGGAGAATTGTAGTTTAAAGATTATAACCTAAACAAGTTCCATCTTGTTTTCTGATATTCTTTGCCATTTCTTAAGGTTTCAAGTTGTGCCAAGTACAAAAATCTTTTTGTTTATTTCCTTTAGTTTAACTATGCAAAATCTGCTGCCACTTTTTAAGGCTTCGTGCTAAAAGTATTGTGGGAAGTACACCAGGAAGCTATATGTGTGCAGTAGACCGGATCCATTTTACAGATACAGCTGTTGACATTATTTTTGTTTACTACTGATGTTTACCACTGCCGCTAGTCTGCAGTTTGGTGTTTGGTGTGTTCATGGTTCAGACCAGTCTTTGTAGGAAGGAGTGTTGTCTTCATGGTTAAGTCCCTTGTTGTCTTCATGGTTTAGCCCCTTGTTTGCAAGCAATATGTTAGCAGGAACTTCTTACCCGTCCTTTTCATTGTTACAGCAAGACAGCTAAAGGGAAACAACCCAAATAGGGGTATCATGCTTTAAAGAAAATTCTGCAGGGATTGCTCCCCTTGATGTGTGGCGACATGATGGGCCAGCATTCTGTTGTCTTAAAAAAAAAAAAAAAGTTTACTCTTGGAACTTCATATGAAACCTGCAGTTGACTCTTCTGACAAAGAAGTCAAGAGCAGATTTATCTTTGCTTTCTTAGAGCTGAAGTTTCTTGCCTTGAAATAAGTTTAGAGAGGCAAGTTTCCTGTGACCAAGTTAGCAGTACTGCATGTACGCTACATGTATTCTCTCTCTCTCTCTCTCTCTTGCTTCCCTCCTCGCTCCCTCTCTCTCTCTGTATTTGTAAGTGGCGTGTGTGCGTGTTTTTGTGTGTGTTTGCATGTATACACGCGTGCGTGCATGCATGTGTGTGTGTTTGCACGCATGCATGTGTGTGCACGTGCGTGTGTGAAAATGAACACCAAAATGTTCTTAAATCAGAACTATATGTAACAATTTTCTGGGCTTCATGGTGGAACACCAGTTTCCTATTTTTTGTGGAATGGAGAACAGATCCTTCAAATGGCGTCCACTCTAAGTATGCAGGCATCTCCATCATTGATGTTAGACCCCAAAATAACATGCACACACACCCTGTCTTAAAGAAGACACACTTTGCAGGCTTCTGAAGGAAAAAATGCAAACAATAATGAGTGACTGTCTGAATGACATGCCCGACAGTGCCGACTGTCTAAATGACATGCGGACAGTGCCGACTGTCTGAATGACATGCCCGACAGTGCTGACTGTCTAAATGACCTGCCGGACAGTGCCAACTGTCTAAATGACATGCCCGACAGTGCCGACTGAAATTGAATGATAAATACTGATAATGATGTAGTTGTTGTTACCCAGGTTTTCTTGGTAGACAGCCCATTTAATAGGTGAGTGTGCAATTGTGAAGCACATAGAATTTGGACACAGACCAAGATTAGGGACAGTACAGATCAGTATGACCAGACGTCATTGTTGTCATCAACATCTTGTATATGTACCTTGTGTTGCAAAGGACAGAGGAAGGTAGATCTGGGTAGGGGTAGGGGGTGGGGAATGGTTTTCTTTTGTGATACTACTCCAGCAGCTCAGATTTCTCTCTTTTATCACTGGATCACACACACACATCATCACACACACACATGCACACACACACACATGCACACACACACACACATCACACACACACACACACACACACACACACACACACACACACACACACACACACACACACACACACAGATTTGCTCGCTCACACACAGACCATGCGCACACAAACACACTCTTGAACAATGCGCACAGATGCACGCATGCACATGCACATTGTTGGGAGCATGAATTACGACAATTAGCTAAATGACAAAAGTAAGAAATGACAGGCGCCCATGAAAAACCTTGCAGAGCATGATTGGTTTTGCATCTAAATGTGCAGAATAGACAAAAGCAATAAAGACGTTTTGCTGGTGTAATAAAGTGCCTGCTGTCAGTCAGTCTATCTGGATGACATCTGATGCAGGTGTATGTGTCGGTGCTGTGTAGGTCCACTAAGGTGACCAAGGTCCCACGGAGAAAAGCTTGTATGTTGGACAGAAAACTTCAGTACAACCAAGGTTTTCTCACAGCTGAGGGCAGTCATGTCCTGGTAAAGGAAACCATGTTTCTGTAAGACACGGGTTTCTTATAGCCAGGTTTCTTACATCTGAGGTGTTCAAAGTTTCAAAGAAGGCTTGTACTTGTTGTGGGGAAAATGTTTGCTTTCCAACTAGTGTGTTTTCTATTGTCCCAAATTCTTTTAAACGGAGTCTGCTGTAGTTCATCTATCCTCAGTGTTTCAAAGACCATCATGTCAAGTTCTGTTGGCTGTAAGTTCGGAGAGTTTCTTTTAAAATATGATCAAGCTGTCTGTCATATATTTCCAGTTTTGCTTTATCATATACACTGTCAGAATTATGTGCTAGGGTGCAGGCATGTACTTGTGGTAATCATTAATTGGCAGATTATTAATTTAAATCCAAACTTGGCAAGAGTCTCTTGAAAGAAGAAATAAATGCCGTATTTACAAACATTAGAGTTCTGATTTTCACAAATAACAGTACATTGCACAACTTTCTGATCAATACATTATTGCATGAATAGAATTTTGCTCTTGTAACCAGAAGCTTGAAATAAAAATAGGATGAAGACATGGCAAGAGTCTCTTGAAAGAAGAAATAAATGCCGTATTTACAAACATTGAGTTCTGATTTTCACAAATAACAGTACATTGCACAACTTTCTGATCAATACATTATTGCATGAATAGAAATTTGCTCTTGTAACCAGAAGCTTGAAATAAAAATAGGATGAAGACATGGTCTGTCGAGTGTAGAAAGAATATGTGGAGAATGCAACATGAATGAGATAGGGGATGAATTTCCTTTTATCTGTGATTGCCCAAAATATGCCGCTTAATGTCTTCAGTTTCTGCTTGCTTAAACAAAGTGTGAAAGTAGTTCAGTATTTAACGATTATAGTTTATTAAGAAGTACTTTGAAAAAATGTCTACTGTCACTGAATTTATGCATGTACATTAAATTAAGCATGTTACTTTGGTCATGCTTACTGTAATGCACTTGTATAAATTCAGATGACATTGTGATCAGCCTCTTTTCTGGATGACATACTTTCTTGATCTATACACATGAGCATTGGCCTCAAATTTCCAAGGATGCGATTCATTGTGACTGTTTGTTTTATTTCATTTGTTGTCTGAAATTCATGGTTATGACAGTTTTCCAATTTTTTGTTATCCCCCATAACCCAAAAGAGATGTAAAGAAATAGATATTGTATGATAAATACTGCGTCTGTCGGTGAATGTGTTGAATACCTTTGGAATGGATGACACATTACCATTCAGTCATAACAATGGAAAGCTTAGGGAAAATGAGTGTGCTTCTCAGAGTTCATCGGAATAGTTCCATCAAAGGTGGTTAGAAGACAGGTTTTAGTGCTTCTCAGAGTTCATTGGAATAGTTCCATCAAAGGTGGTTACAAGACAGGTTTTAGCGCTTTTCAGAGTTCATCGGAAGAGTTCCATCAAAGGTGGTTACAAGACAGGTTTTAGCGCTTCTCAGAGTTCATCGGAAGAGTTCCATCAAAGGTGGTTACAAGACAGGTTTTAGCGCTTCTCAGAGTTCATCGGAAGAGTTCCATCAAAGGTGGTTACTAGACAGGTTTTCTTGTGGCATGTATGCACAGCAGAAAGGTCAGAAACTGGCCTGCTCCTGAGAGAAAAAAAATCAGGGGAAGATAATGCGAATTTTTTCCATTGCAATTAGAGTAACCTTTCGTCAGTTCAGGAGTCATGATCATTACGCAGTTTGATCATGCATGGCTTGGTGAACAGTCACATCAAACCCGAGACACTTCAGCCTGGATGGATCAATGAAAGAGAAGTGGAGTTGAACCATTTGTAAGACACAGGCATACCATCTCACTCCCATGGTTTAGCATGTTCTCTCTCTCTCTCTGATTGAATAGTCAAGCTGACTTGGTGGGGCAAAATAGATTGTTCAGGAAAAAGATCAGGGGAAGAAAATTGTCTCTTTATTTCAAATGGAGCTGGTTTTCTCAGTTGATGGGCCAAGCAACTAGTTTAAGAGGGTAAGATATTTGATTTGAAGTGCACGCCAGAATGTCCATGGAGATATTGACTGTCTGGGTCATAGGTGCTCTTTTTCTGACCCATGTTCTGGCATCTTCTCTGTCTGATTAAACTGTTTGGTTAACTCAATCGAGTCTCGTCTGAAGCGGGTTTCCGACACTGTTTACATCGCTTGAAGGCTTGTCAGACGCATACTTCCGACAGCATTTGACGATTTAAAAATCATACCACCTTTTATTAAAGGGCAATAGATCTCGTTTCAGGGACAGGTTAGGGCCTTTTTTTCCAGTTGCTTCCCTTAGACCATTCTTCATGTATTCTGTAGTAGTTTTTATACAGATTTGAATTGTCCTACTCTCAGTTCCCGCGATCACACAATTTTAAGCATGATCACATGATTTTGAGTGGATCAAGCATTTTGTGGTCAAATTCATGTGCTTTATGCAGTTGTCATAAATATACTATTCTCTGTAGGTCATACCAAGTGCTCAGAAGTGTAATTGAACTTGTGTGGGAGGATAGAGAGCATGAAGAAGTGGATTACAGTGTGCGTAAAAAGTTTTTGTTTTTCAGCAAATATGTATAATTTTGGATTTTTTTTACATCATGTGAACTGTGTGGATTCCTCACTAAAGATAAGCATTTTTCATAAATATATTGTTTATTCTATCCAATGTGCTGAAGATAAGCATTTTTCATAAATATATTGTTTATTCTATCCAATGGTGTATGTTTCATGCTCCTAGGTGAATTGGTTGATTTTTTTAATGATTTTTTTTTTTAATTGCCAAAAATCGTGTGATCTGAGGGACAAACTGGCCCATTTTGGCTGTGACTTGATTGAGTTAACTGAAGGAGCCAGTGTTTTGGCGTGCCCTCTGGTCCTGTTTTTCCTGTGAACATGGCAGGGACACTCACGCTGAATGCCAGCTCTGACACAGATGATCTTGCCTGTAGATTTCTGACCATTGTCTAAGAACAGGTCGGGCAGTGGTGGAGGCTGATCATGGCTGTAGATTTCTCATGTCTGATCGCAGTTTGTCTGTAGAACATGTTAGCAGGCAAGTGGTGGAGGCTGATCATGCCTGTAGATTTCTGACCATTGTCTGAGAACAGGTCAGGCAGTGGTGGAGGCTGATCATGGCTGTAGATTTCTGACCATTGTCTGAGAACAGGTCAGGCAGTGGTGGAAGCTGATCATGCCTGTAGATTTCTGACCATTGTCTGAGAACAGGTCAGCCAGTGGTGGAGGCTGGTGTTCAGACAGTAACAAGTGGACAGAGTAAGGGAAACAGTCAAATGGAAGCAACCCATATCCTGTACACAGGACTTTAGAAAAGTATTGGAAAGGATTCTCTCCCTGTAATTGTCCGGTTGCTTTCCATGACAAGGAGGAAGAGAAAAAGAATTCCTCACTGTCAGTCTTTGGCTTTAAGTTGACTTTCAGGATTTGTCGACAAAACCCCCACCTTTGACCCCCCCCCCCCTTTTTTTTTTTTTAAATAGTGTCAACTTTTTCAGCAGCGGCCAATAAGCAAATAAATTAATTTTAACATGTAGAAAACTAGGCCTTTGTCATTCTCAAAGGCAGTTAAGTAATGGCAATATCATAACAATGACTGTTAATTCTCCTGTTATTTATTTTAAGCTGTTTTTTTTTTGTTTTTAATTATTAGAAATGCTTTCTCCATGTAAAAAATATGAACTGCAGGATCAGCCTTTCTCTCCTGCTGCTTGTCAGTAAGCTCAGTGGCTGGCATTGTCTAGTTTTGAAAAGGAAGGAAAGAAAGGACCTGCTGGCATTGTCTAGTTTTAAACAAGAAAGAAAGAAAGGACCTGCTGGCATGATCTAGTTTTAAAAAGGAAAGAAAGAAAGGACCTGGCATTATCTAGTTTTAGACAAGAAAAGAAAGGACCTGCTGGCATGATCTAGTTTTAGACAAGAAAAGAAAGGACCTGCTGGAATTATCTAGTTTTAGACAAGAAAAGAAAGGACCTGCTGGCATTATCTAGTTTTAGACAAGAAAAGAAAGGACCTTCTGGCATTATCTAGTTTTAAAAAGGAAAGAAAGGACCTTCTGGCATTATCTAGTTTTAAAAAGGAAAGAAAGGACCTTCTGGCATTATCTAGTTTTAGACAAGAAAAGAAAGGACCTTCTGGCATTATCTAGTTTTAAAAAGGAAAGAAAGGACCTTCTGGCATATCTAGTTTTAGACAAGAAAAGAAAGGACCTTCTGGCATTATCTAGTTTTAGACAAGAAAAGAAAGGACCTTCTGGCATTATCTAGTTTTAAAAAGGAAAGAAAGAAAGGACCTTCTGGCATTATCTAGTTTTAGACAAGAAAAGAAAGGACCTTCTGGCATTATCTAGTTTTAAACAATAAAAGAAAGGACCTGCTGGCATTATCTAGTTTTAAAAAGGAAAGAAAGAAAGGACCTGGCATTATCTAGTTTTAAACAAGAAAAGAAAGGACCTGCTGGCATTATCTAGTTTTAAAAAGGAAAGAAAGAAAGGACCTGCTTGCATTATCTAGTTTTAAACAAGAAAAGAAAGGACCTGCTGGCATGATCTAGTTTTAAAAAGGAAAGAAAGAAAGGACCTGCTTGCATTGTCTAGTTTTAAACAAGAAAGAAAGGACCTGCTGGCATTGTCTAGTTTTAAACAAGAAAGAAAGAAAGGACCTGCTGGCATTGTCTAGTTTTGAAAAGGAAAGAAAGAAAGGACCTGCTGGCATTGTCTAGTTTTGAAAAGAAAGAAAGGACTGGCATGTCAGTTTAAACAAAAAGAAGGACCTGCTGGCATTGTCTAGTTTTAAACAAGAAAGAAAGAAAGGACCTGCGGGCATGGGAGATTTTTTCCCTCACCTGAATGTGATGTGTTACTTTGATACTGCTATTATCAACATTTCTGCCAAGACTCTCTCTCTCTCTCCATTCTCTTTGTCTCTCTCCCTCCCCCCTCTCTCTCTCTCTCTCTCTCTCTGGAAGTGAGTTCGTGATCAAGCTGCTGACAACACGTGATGTTGAAGCTCTCCCGATACTCTGTTTTGTATTGGTTATTCGGTTTAGGGCCCAAAGAGGAAGACATGGAATTCCGCTTATTCCTGTTTTTTTGGAAATTCTTATTTTTATGTTTGCCAATGATATTATTCTAGTTTCTGATTCGGTCACAGGCTTGTAAACCCAACTTAATGTGTTGCATGACACGACAAAAAGGCGTGTCTTAATGGTGAATGTAGAGAAGTCAAATATTGTAATCTTTCGAAATGGCAGCTATATCTCTGAACATGAGGAATGGTATTATAGACAAAATACTGTATCAGTTGTTAATATGTATAAATATCTTGAAGTCATTATGTCCACAAGGCTGTTTTTTACTCACCATTTAAACGATCAAGCAAGTCGAGCAATAAAAAGGGGTCATTAACATTTTTAAGTTGCGTTGGTCATTAGGAGAAAAATCGACAGTTGCATTCTTTAAATTTTTTGATGCGCAAATCCAAGCTATGCTTAGTTATGGAGCCAAAGTTTGGGGCATCATGGGAAATCTTGATAATTAGTACAAAAGGTGCACTTGTTCCCTTTTGAAAAAGATTTTTGAATATTAGTATAAGAACTCCTAATGTGTCGAGTTATGGAGAGTTAGGATGTTTTCCACTATATATAAACTTGCATCACAAAAGTATTTGATACTGGTTGAGAATTTTGAAGATGCCATTTTGTCCTTTGCCTCGAAAGTCCTATAGAATGTTACTACATTTTCATAATAACAACAAGAACACATGGGTATCAGCAATTTGTTTCTTCTTGTACAAATGTGGATGTGCAGAGGTTTGGGAGAACCAGGGGGTTGACGACGAGAAAGCATTTTTGAGAGTATGAAAAAACAGTGTTATTAATTTATTGCAAGATGCAATGGTCTCATGACATGGAACAAAGTGATTGTTTCCAGCTGTATTGAACATTAAAGAGTGGATTGATTTTATCACCCTATTTGAAAGTACTTAATCATTAATTTTGTGAGTTAGAATCAGTTTGAGTGGGTTATGGTTACGTGTTATAATCAGTTTGAATGGGTTATGGTTAGGTGTTAGAATCGGTTTGAATGGGTTATGGTTAGGTGTTAGAATCAGTTTGAATGGGTTATGGTTAGGTGTTAGAATCAGTTTGAATGGGTTATGGTTAGGTGTTAGAGAATCAGTTTGAGTGGGTTATGGTTAGGTGTTAGAATCAGCTTGAATGGGTTATGGTTAGGTGTTAGAATCAGTTTGAGTGGGTTATGGTTAGGTGTTAGAATCAGCTTGAGTGGGTTATGGTTAGGTGTTATAATCAGCTTGAATGGGTTATGGTTAGGTGTTATAATCAGTTTGTAGGTGGGTTATGGTTTAGAATCAGTTTGAGTGGGTTATGGTTAGGTGTTAGAATCAGTTTGAGTGGGTTATGGTTAGGTGTTTAGAATCAGTTTGAGTGGGTTATGGTTAGATACCTCACAACTGAAGGTGCATAAGCTACACTTCCCTAAAAATACAACAGACAACGATATGTCATGTCCATATTGTGATTCGTGTATGGAGACTGAAGTTCGTTTTGTTTTACATTGTCCGTGGTATCGGAATCAAAGAGAAAAGTATATTCCTCATAAATACTATAACCAACCTTCACAGTTCAAACTAACAATGCTCCATGCATCTGAGAATAAATCAATGATAATTTGGCTCACTGTCTATCTCGAAAAAGCTTTCAAACTAAGCAGTAATTTATGCGAATGAGTAATGAAGCTGAAAATATGCATAGTACAGGTATGTTTTGTATATATTACTACAAAACGTATAGATTGTGTTTCTGTAATGATACAAATTGTTTCTGTTTATAACCACTCCCAGTGACATGGGTCTGTGGCATTACTCATTATTAAACTATTTCAGAGTTCAGCGTTTCTCCCTCTCTCTCTCTCTCTCTCTCTCTCTCTCTCTCTCTCTGTCTCTCTCTCTCTCTCTCTCTCTCTCTCTCATTTTATGATTGTTACATGTTTTGTTTAGTTTTCTGGGTTTTCTTTTTATCTTTCTTTATTCGGTTATAATATTCACACACTCCTTCATTAGGGGTCAAGGCCTTGTAATGAATAAACCATCCGAGTCTGAATCTCTCTCTATTCTCTCTCTGTCTGTCTCTTCTCTCTCTCCAATGTATGTGTGTGGTGTATGTGTGCATTTTATTCACGAAATCCCAAATTTACCAAAAGAAATCCAGAATTTCAAAATTTCACATGAAATCCCACATACTGTAAAAACATCCAGAATTTCCAAACTTTGTCTTAAAATGTGGGGTTTATCAGGTCGTGTTTTCAATAGGGATAATACAGCGTTCAGAAAAACAGCCCTAAATGTTTTTACGGGGCTATTTTCAGCTGATGGAAACTCTAGTTTCTTTTTAAAGTCCACATTTAACTGAAAAGTAAGGTGGTTAGAAATGCTTTCAGTTCAAAGCCAGGCTGCCTCCTTTTCAGCTCACACCACGCCTTGTCATCCCCTGGTTCCTGGATTTTGATTCCAGGAGATCGGCAGCTCTGTCATGGGCAGAACCTGTTGCAGAATCTTTAGCTTGGTCACTGGCATTGATGCATGCGCGCGTGTTAATCGCAGTGAGTTTTGTTCACATGGGCTAGAACATTGCGGGGCAGTCCATGCAGTCACACACTCCTGTTGATCAGCTGCATACACACAGAGGATCCAGCTCCCACGTGATGAGTCTTTCAGTGGCCACGTTCTGTGGAACTGACAAGAAGTAAAAAACCTAATCCAGATTCTCACATTCGTTTATTTCATTTTGTCAAAATAGATACAAAGTTTAGGAGATTCAGCAATTTGAGAGAGTAAATTGAAACCGAACAAAGAAGAGGGTTGGGAGGAGAGTGGGGGGGGGGGAGTTAACTTTATGAGTTGCATCATATTCAATCTGCGTAAGTTGTTCAAATTCATTTTTGACATTGTCTTGGGGGGGATTTGAACTACAATTTGTAATTCACCTAACAGAACAGCACTAGTTTATGTGTACACACACACACACAGCACGCAGCACGCACGCACGCACATGCACACGCACGCACGCACGCACGCACGCACGCACGCACGCACCACACACACACACACACACACACACACACAATTCTGTAAAGATATATATATATATATTTTAATAAGTTTCTTTTGTGTCAAAGTGTTAACTAAGCAGTTTTGCTCTGCAAAGGTTTTGGTGATCTATTGCCAAGTCAGTCAAAAGTTCTAGCTTCGTCTCTTGAACATTTTGGTCGAGTTATTGCAAGGTTGGTGAGTTATATTTTTAACGCACACTCCTTATCATCACAGAACGGTCGGCAGTTTTGACAGATGTAGAACAGAACTGGCGCAGTGTTTTTGCATTCCTATATTTATTCGCCAGGGTATTTGAAATGAAAAGTCTGTTGTCTGGCGCATGGTATGATGCATGTAACCAAGGTCAGAACCAAATGCAAACACACATGACATGTCATGTTCATTAATCCCCAGTGTGACCAAGGTCAGAACCAAATGCAAACACACACGACATGTCATGTTCCTGTAGTCCCCAGTGTGACCAAATGCATTGAGTTGTTGGGAGACTGTGGCTTGGGTGGGCGCTGGATGCTTTGAGCTGTCTGAGATCAGCCATTAGAGACTTGGTACCTGCACTGGAAACAGTGTGTATGTCTTACTTGTCTTCTTCAGCTCACTTCTGTCTGCTCTCAAAGTTAAAGCTCCAGTTTGCCTCAGCTTTGCTAGCCATTACCATACCAGATGTCCATTTTCCCCCCTGTGCTGTTATCATTTGGATATTGTGAAAACATGTGCAGGATGGAAGATTCATTAGCCTACACTTGTTTTCCCCCAACTACTAAATTGTTCAGCACAATATGAATATATATATACATTTAAAGAAAAAAATGTTCCTTCCAAGTACACAGGTATCGCTGGGTTTTTTTTTTTTTTTTTTTTTAATTCCACTTTTTGTGCTTAATATTTAAAGAATGTCATCTTTTCTGAATCCCTGTTTTAGTGTTGGTTGGAGATACCTCTTTGATACAATCTGGATGAGAAAATGAATTTTTTGTGTGTGCAAAAATGTGTGAAATTTAGTAAGGTAATGTTAACTGTGATGATCACATTGATGTGTGTGTGTGTGTCTGTCTGTCTGTCTGTGTGTGTGTTCAGGCGTTTATATAGGTGTTGATTTTTAAGTGAAACTCTCGGTGCAAGCAGATTCAAACCAAGCAATTTCCCAGTGTATACAAAATGATTTTGTCCAAAAATTTGGTGTGTGGGGGAAAAATCATTTTCTTTACATTGTATATTTTGGTCCATTATGAGAGTATACTAATATCTTAAGGCAAAAATAACTGTTTTTGTAGAGAAACAGCTATTACCCTTCAGGAAATCGGCGAAAAGAGAGAAAACGGGTATTATCTTGAGGATCATAACTACTTTCCTTGAGATCATGATTGTTTTCCTTAGATAATGAACAAGTAAGGTAAGTGGCTTCCGTGGTGAAATGAATACAGGCCCGTAACTTCAGTTGAATGCTGATTATGACACAGAATCGCCTAGCAGAAATGACAACACAGAACACGCAGTTTTCTTAAGATCAAAACTGTTTTCTTTGTTATCCTGCGAATAATGAGGGTTTTCCTAGTGTTTCCTTACAATAAAGGTTTTTGCCTGTTTTCTATTGAATGATGACCGTTATTGCTGTTTGCCTTGGAGAACAAGTATTATTGGCAGAAAAAAAGGTCGTTCACGGGGAAAGTAGCCATGAATGCTGTTTATCATGACAAGCACAAAGGAAGTCAACAAAACAGAAAATACCTGTGATCCAAGGATCCCAACAGTTTTCCTGTTTTCCTTGTTTTCTCAGCAAGTGATCACTGTTCTCCCCAGGAAAATAGGGAACACAATGGGGACCGTCAACTAGTGGTGAACTAGTGGAAACACTTGTGTTGGGTAGGGAAAACAGTTACTGTCCAAAGGATAGGACTTGTGATCCTCCAGAACAGCTGAACCTCATTTTCCAGGGAAACAGCTGTTACTGGCTCATGAAGCTCATCATAATTATGCTCACCTAGTGGACAGACCCAGGGAAACAGCTATGATTGGCTCATGAAGCTCATCATAATTATGCTCACCTAATGGACAGACCCAGGGAAACAGCTAGTATTGGCTCATGAAGCTCATCACATGCTCACCTAGTTGAGGGACCCAGGGTTCTGAAATGCTATGACTGAAAATAAGCAGGCAATTTCTGGGGCTGATTTTTTTTTTTTTTTTTTAAACAGAAAATACAGCCAATGAAATCAACTTTTCAATTTGATTTTTTTTTTTTTTTTTTGGTGCACCTTTATCAAAGACTGCCTAGTGTAAGTCCATATTTTTTTGGTCAAGTATGTGAAATTAGATGCTAGCTCTGCCACCTGTGTGTAGTTTGGATATACTGGCGATGTCTACTGCCTATTTTTTCTTGCATTTCTCCCCATCTTTGTATTCCTTTTCTTTGAGTATTTTGGCATGTGGTTAGAACTGAATAAAATGTGAGAGGAAATGACTGTATGGAACATGGTTGGTTGTCATGTTAGATGTGTGTTTAGTCTGCTTTTCTTTCATGTTGGTCGACATTCTGCTGTTGATTTGGGAATGCTTTGATGGCGTGGATAGAACATTATGTTTCCCGTTTTGTTTCAGAAAATGTGAAATGATGTTAGATGGAATGAGTGCCAAGGAGTTGCATGTTGCTGAGTACAGTCAGATGATGGTTAGAATTTAGTGTATTGAAGTATAGAGTGGTATTAGTGATGTCATTTGCAATTCACTGAGCACATTGTGTGTGTGTACGTGTGCGTGTGCGTGTGTGCATGCAGATGTGTGCACGTATGTGCATGTGTATATTTGTATGTGTGAGAGCATGCATATGCATAATGCATATGTGTAGATATGTGTTTTCTAATTGCCATCCAAAGCAAAAAGAAAAAGAAATTAGAAAGAAAAAGAAATGAATCTACAAAAAAAAGGAGCATCGCTGGTTGAAAAACATGAAAACTGAAAAGACTTCTGAAGGAACCAACAGTGTGTGTCAGAATGAACATTCTGAATGAACCAACAGTGTGTGTGAGAATGAACATTCTGAATGAACCAACAGTGTGTGTGAGAATGAACATTCTGAATGAACCAAAAGTGTGTGTGAGAATGAACATTCTGAATGAACCAACAGTGTGTGTGAGAATGAACATTCTGAATGAACCAACAGTGTGTGTGAGAATGAACATTCTGAATGAACCAACAGTGTGTGTGTGAGAATGAACATTCTGAATGAACCAACAGTGTGTGTGTGAGAATGAACATTCTGAATGAACCAACAGTGTGTGTGTGAGAATGAACATTCTGAATGAACCAACAGTGTGTGTGAGAATGAACATTCTGAATGAACCAACAGTGTGTGTGAGAATGAACATTCTGAATGAACCAACAGTGTGCGTGAGAATGAACATTCTGAATGAACCAACAGTGTGTGTGAGAATGAACATTCTGAATGAACCAACAGTGTGTGTGAGAATGAACATTCTGAATGAACCAACAGTGTGTGTGAGAATTAACCTAATGGACTGTTGGATCTGACAGTTGCTGAGAATGAATACTGCAAACTGTCTTGGAGTTGACAGCTGGTGACAATAATCCGCCACCTGTAGGTGACAATATCCGCACTGTAGGTGACAATAATCTGCCACCTGTAGGTGTGTAGGTGACAATAATCTGCCACCTGCAGGTGTGTAGGTGACAATAATCTGCCACCTGTAGGTGTGTAGGTGACAATAATCTGCCACCTGTAGGTGTGTAGGTGACAATAATCTGCCACCTGCAGGTGTGTAGGTGACAATAATCCGCCACCTGTAGGTGTGTAGGTGACAATAATCCGCCACCTGTAGGTGAATATCGCCACCTGTAGGTGGTAGGACATAATCCGCCACCTGTAGGTGTGTAGGTGACAATAATCCGCCACCTGTAGGTTGTAGGTGACAATATCCACTGTAGGTGACAAACCCACCTGTAGGTGTGTAGGCTACAATAATCCGCCACCTGTAGTGTGAGTGACAATAATCTGCCACCTGTAGGTATGTAGATAAACAATAATCCGCCACCTGTAGGTGTGTAGGTGACAATAATCTGCCACCTGTAGGTATGTAGGTGACAATAATCCGCCACCTGTTGGTGTGTAGGTGACAATAATCTGCCACCTGTAGGTATGTAGGTGACAATAATCCGCCACCTGTAGGTTGTAGGTGACAATAACCCGCCACCTGTAGGTATGTAGGTGACAGTAATCTGCCACCTGTAGTTGTAGGTGACAATAATCCCCACCTGTAGGTGTGTAGGTGACAATAATCTGCCACCTGTAGGTGTTTAGGTGACAATAATCTGCCACCTGTAGGTGTGTAGGTGACAATAATCTGCCACCTGTAGGTGTGTAGGTGACAATAATCTGCCACCTGTAGGTGTGTAGGTGACAATAATCTGCCACCTGTAGGTGTGTAGGTGACAATAATCTGCCACCTGTAGGTGTGTAGGTGACAATAATCCGCCACCTGTGTGTGTTGTAGGTGACAATAATATGCCACCTGTAGGCGACAATAATCTGCCACCTGTAGGTGTGTAGGTGACAATAATCTGCCACCTGTAGGTGTATAGGTGACAGTAATTGCCACCTGTAGGTGTGTAGGTGACAATAATCCCCACCTGTAGGTGTGTAGGTGACAATAATCGCCACCTGTAGGTGTGTAGGTGACAATAATCCGCCACCTGTAGGTGTTTAGGTGACAATAATATGCCACCTGTAAGTGACAATAATCCGCACCTGTAGGTGTGTAGGTGACAATAATCTGCCACCTGTAGGTGTATAGGTGACAGTAATCCGCCACCTGTAGGTGTGTAGGTGACAATAATCCGCCACCTTAGGTGTGTAGGTGACAATAATCCGCCACCTGTAGATGTGTAGGTGACAATAATCTGCCACCTGTAGGTGTGTCGGTGATAATAATCCGCCACCTGTAGGTGTGTAGGTGACAATAATCCGCCACCTGTAGGTGTGTAGGTGACAATAATCCGCCACCTCTAGATGTGTAGGTGACAATAATCCGCCACCTGTAGATGTGTAGGTGAGGAGGGTGGGTAAGGCAGCAGTTTTGATGGGTCGTGCCATGTATGGATGATTGCAGTAGTAAAAAAGAATCTGGTTTTTTTCTTCTACCAATGACAGGTGCACCACATTTTGTACTTAGTGTTAGATGTAACCTCATGGAAAATGTTATTTGTTTTATGATTTTTTTTTGTATGCAGAGAAAGAACAAAGAAAGTCAGACATTTTTATATTGAGCAGCTAGAATTTGAGTGGTGGGAGGGGGGGGGGGGGGGGTGTTACAATGTTACAGTAGTGTTTTGGTGTTAGCAAAAAGGTATTTAAAAGCATACTAAAAGCAAAGTTCATGTTTCATATTTCGAAAGCTTTTACTCTTTGTATTTAGATGAAATTTTGAAAAATTGTTAGCAAGAGAAAGAGTTTGTCATGAAAATATTGATGAAAATAAAGTGCGTCAGGGAGTTGACAACCAATGGAGAATGACTAAAACAGACTGTAAGATACTGTCGACGCCTGGTGAGAATTGATACAACAAACTGTAGGTTGCTATCAAGATGGGATTCAACAGAGACTGTCATGCAGTTGAAAGCCTATGAGAATTAATTCAAGAGTAAGAATTCTGGTAAGAATTGATACAGGAGGCACAGTCACAGTCCTGACACCTGGTGGTGAGAATACCTATGACAGATCCTACGATGGAGTTAAGAGTTAGGTATCACACAACAGACTCCATAGTGGAGTTAGAGTTAAGAGTTAGTTATCACACAACAGACTCCATAGTGGAGTTAGAGTTAAGAGTTAGTTATCACACAACAGACTCCATAGTGGAGTTAGAGTTAAGAGTTAGTTATCACACAACAGACTCCATACTGGAGTTAGAGTTAAGATTTAGTTATCACACAACAGACTCCATACTGGAGTTGGAGTTAAGAGTTAGTTGTCACACAACAGAATCCATACTGGAGTTAGTACCTGATGCCAATCAGTACAACAGATTTAAACATGGAGGAAGGTTTTTTTCCTGTCTTGCTATCTGCACCATTCATGGCATTACCCCTCACTGCTCATTCTGACTCCCCAACCACAGCCACATCCGGGCTTGTCCCAGCACAGCCTTGGCTCAAGACATCCACAGAGAACAGCCCCTCAGAGGAGACCATTCAGAGGAGACACTGCACAATTGCCTAGTCACTTCAGTGGTGCCTGTTCTGATCTGACGCACACAGGACACCACCTGCTAAGCCCCCTTTTTATGCATATTCATGTGGATGAGGACCTTACCAAGAGCCTAGAGGTTGAGAGGACATCAAAACTGAGGTGGCCATGAGAGCAGGCCATGAAGGGGCACAGAATCTGGGACTTTTTATGCATATTCATGTGGATGAGAATGATGACTATGATGCTGCTATGAAGTTTCATTCTGGTTGGAAACTGCATGACAGGGCTGTGCTATATGCTTATTTTTCATAATAATTATATCCTCGAGTCAGCCAAGCCCAAGAGACACAGACTCCTTGATTGTTGGTCAAGAAATGTAAGCAATGCGTACAGAGATGTATCTGTTCAGCGGATGAAACTTCACAGTGTTGTCCCACTCTCCCCAGTCAAGCCCGTAGCAAACTCAGTTCAGGGTAGGATCTGCTCATGGCAAAAGAAAATGGCTGTAATGGGAATCATACTCACAACGCCCAGCCAGGCATCCATAACACGAACCACTCTGCATTGGGGCTGGTTCAGACATGGAGCTGATAGGTTGTGAACATTGATACAGAAGACTCTGAGATGAAGTTGCAAAGTGAGACTACTGCAGGCGGAAATCTAAACAAATCTTAAATAAATGTTCGCGAACCGCCCAGAGAATGTGGACAAACGAATCACAAGACAAAACACAACGCGTTTCGACCTCTTAGGTCTTCTTCAGGTGAGACATAAACGAATAAAACAACAAAAATTCACTTAGCTTTGATCGCTTCAGAGTTCAGCGCAAGGAAGAAGGCGTTGAATGAGAATGAGGCTGTTGGAAGGGCTTCCTTGTTCTCGCTCAACGCCTTCTTCCTTGCGCTGAACTCTGAAGCGATCTGAAGCGATTAAAGTTAAGTGAATTTTCGTTGTTTTATTCGATTATATCTCGCCTGAAGAAGACCTAAGAGGTCGAAACGCGTTGTGTTGTGTCTTGTGACTCGTTTGTCCACGTTCTCTGGGCGGTTCGCTAACATTTATTTCAGATTTGTTCTGAGATGAAGTTCATAGCCAGTGAGAAGTGATACAGCAGACAGTGACAGTGGAGAATGAAGACAGCAGACAGTGACAGTGGAGAATGAAGACAGCAGACAGTGACAGTGGAGAATGAAGACAGCAGACAGTGACAGTGGAGAATGAAGACAGTGACAGTGGAGAATGAAGACAGCAGACAGTGACAGTGGAGAATGAAGACAGCAGACAGTGACAGTGGAGAATGAAGGCAGCAGACTGGTGGGCAGTATTTTCCTTCAGTTGTGTTTAGTGTTGTTTGCTGTGATCCCAGTTTGAACAGAGCAGTTCATTATCTTTGGCCCACCTTATAACACAAGTTCCTTTAGGTGTAGTCACAATACTAGCGAGACAAAGTTTGAAAGGAGTTGGTGCCTTTGGTGCTGATAAGTTTATGATTCTGTGTGTGTGTGTGTGTGTGTGTGTGTGTGTGTGTGTGTGTGTGTGTGTGTGTGTGCGTGTGTGTTTGGTGTATGTGTGTGTGTGTCAGTGTGTGTGTGTGTGTGTGTGTGTGAGAGAGAGGGAGAGACAGAGAGAGAGAGACCTTGTGTTATGTCAAGGACATGGTGTTTTGTGAATAAAGTGTTTTTCATACATCCTACAGTCCGATGTTTTCTTGAAGATCTTCTTTTTCAGTAAGAGTTATTTTCTATGTTGGCAGATGACAATGCGGATTCCACAACTGTGCCCTTCAACGAGTCGGGGATCAAGCGTCGTGACCAGCTGGACCAACAGATGATCCATTACCTCAACAAGGACATTACCAACATGGAGTTCTTCTACAAGCCCCCCATCAACAACTTCACCCTGGCCTTCAACTCCCCTGAACTGGAAGAAGACTACCGCAATCACTACCTGGAGTCCCAGCTGTTCCGGGAGGAGAGTGTGGCTTCCCCCCGCTACCACTCCTTCATCGAGATGGTCCTCTCGCTCCTTCTTTTTCTGCTTATCTCTGTCTGTGGTTTTCTAATGTTCTACCAGAGTGTGGCTTTCATTGTGGTCTTTGTGCTGTCTCTGGTGCTGGAGCTGCTTGTGCTGATCGAGATCGCCACCGATGTCAAGATGGGCAGCACTAAAGCTGAGCGGTGCAGTGGTTTTGCCAAGTGTATGTCATCATGGGGTATGCGCAACTTCCTTGGGGTCCTGATGGCCATACTGCCGGCTGTGACCATCTACACTAACCTGTCCTGTGAGCTAGCCGTTGATGACCGCTGGAAGGATCGTTTCTTCTGTTTCTGTATCATGGTGTCACTGCTCAGCTTCTGTAACTTCTCCATGCTGTCATCGATGGGCAAGTCGATTGTTGCCAGTGTGGTGGGCATCATTCTTCTGGTCCTTCTGAATGTCTCTTTCTGTACGTTTCCTCCAAGTGACGCCCCCACCATGGCTGCAAGTGTCAACACAACAGCCAGCACACCTGTTGGAGGCCTGACGACATTAGTGGTGTTGATGAACACCACCAGAGCTGACGTCCACAGTCACCTGTTTTCAGGAGAAAATGCTGTGCGCTTTGAGATCGTGCTGGACATCCTACTCCTTCTGGTCCTCATCTGGTTCCTCAATCGTGAGTTTGAGATCAGCTACCGCCTCAGTTACCATGGCAGCGCACAGGCAGACAATGACACCAGTCAGATGCAGGAAAACAAGGATCAAGCGGACTGGCTGCTGCACAACATCATACCAGAACATGTGTCAGATGTTGTGAAGCGCACTCATAAATACTCCAAGAACCACAAGGACGTGGGAGTGATCTTTGCCACCATTGTTAACTTTAATGAGTTCTACGATGAAGGTTTCGAGGGAGGACGGGAGTATCTGCGCGTGCTGAACGAACTGGTCAGTGACTACGAAGATCTCCTGGACCGGACCTGCTTCAAAGATGTAGAGAAGATCAAGACCATTAGCTCCACATTCATGGCAGCCTCTGGTCTGAACGAAGCTTCTCGGCAGGCCAACAAACACCCCAACGCCCACCTCTTGCCCTCATGGATTTTGCTGTGGAGCTG
Organism: Conus ventricosus; assembly: GCA_018398815.1. NCBI lineage: Eukaryota > Metazoa > Mollusca > Gastropoda > Neogastropoda > Conidae > Conus > Conus ventricosus. Next base: position 13,483,053 of record CM031601.1, read on the forward strand.
CAGCAGGTCGTTCACAATTTCAACGAGAGCATTTTCAACTTTAACTTTGTGCTCAACATTGGCTACAACTTTGGGGAGGTGACAGCTGGCGTGATCGGCACCACCAAACTCCTGTACGACATTTGGGGGGACACTGTGAACATTTCCTCCCGCATGTACTCCACTGGAGAACCTAATCGTATCCAAGTGCCCGACTCCACTTTGCCCAAGCTGGAGGAGATGTTTGAGTTTGAGTACCGAGGGGAGATCTTTGTGAAGGGCAAGGGCAACATGAAGACTTATCTCTTCAAGAGTAAGAGGCCTGGGGCTCACTGGGAGTGAGCTCAATGTTTTGAGATCAATGGAGGGTTTGAAACACACTTCTTTCAAAGTCCCTAAAGACAAAAATCAAAGTCAGTGGGGACACAGTGAGGGTCCTCATCTTGTCATGGAGAAGCCGTGATGTTTTTAAAGCGGGTGACTGAGTTTTTAAAGCGGTGATGTTTTTAACCCAAGAGATAAACGGAAGGGTTAAAAATGGCTTCTGTAAAGATCCACAAAGAGGAATCGAACTCGGAGAAGACACTCTGAGGATGAAACTGTGAATGGAGAAGTACTGGGTGTTTGAGTTTTTATCAACTAAGAATGGAGAAGTGCTGGATGTTTTTAACCGAGGACGATATGTGTCTGGATTTTTATCAACTAAGAATGGTGAATAGTGTTGTCTTTAACCAAGAAAAACATGCATCTGAGTTTTTATTGGCAGATCTATCTCGTAGAGTGCTGAAGTTGTGTTGAGGTAACTGCCAAGTGACAAGAGCATTTTAAAGTAAAGCAAGTGAAAGCTGACATATTTATATGAGTTTCTACATGAAACAAAGTGGATGGCATTTATTGAAACAATCCTGTGTGCAAACTGCATCGCAAGACACTTATTGTGTTGGAATCTGAATCGGTGAATTGTTTTGTGTCGGTTCACATGCAGTTGCCGCACATTGACCACAGGGAAAGGTCTTCAGTGTTAAGCCGTGTGAAGGTCTTCAGTGTTAAGCTGTGTGAAGGTCTTCAATAATCAGATCTGTGTCTGTTCATGCGCAGTTTATATCGTGTGCCTACTTTTGTGTGGTGGAATGAAATGATACGTTGATGAAAAAGAAGATACACAGTAACCAAAATCTGCATTTGACTGAATTGTTTGAGATCCTATCTTAGTCAGCTAGCTCCACAATGGAATGAAGAATAGCGGCCCCAAGGTGTGAGTTTATGGTTGGGCATGTGGCCTGTACTGCTACTGCTGTGGTAGTGAACCGATCAGCAGCTCAGCTATCTTCAGCCAGTGTTCAAGGATCAGTGATAGACAAGTGATGTTCATCAGCTGTTCACCTCATTATACATACCCACATCAGATGATTGAAAATGGTTCAAAAAGCCTAGAAAGGGAGAAAGTGATTTTATTTTTCATTTAAACAATTTTCATCGACTATGTGTGAAGCAGAATTAAATCTGCCTGTAGCAGGTGTGATTCATCTGCAGGAAGGAAAGTAAGAAACAACTGGTACATGGGCGAGCAGTTGGCAGGCAGCGTTCATCCACAGGACAGCTTCTGACTGGATTACATCACGATTCAGGTCAGATCACTCTGGATTACATCACGATTCAGGTCAGATCACAGGTGTCTCCAAGATCATCCTGAACACTGATCATTATTAGTCTGGGCATTCAGGAACAGGAAAGTGTATGCAGCGTAATCCAACAGAAAACTGTTGGCGATCTGAGCACACACACATGCACTAACAAATGGTGACATCCTTTTAACCCCTTGCCATTGTTATAAATGTTAAATTTGTTATCTGACTGAAACAGCAATGGTGTCACAGGATTTCATGAAAAAAGTAACCTGACAAGTTTTTAAAAAGATGTAAAACGTGCTTTCTTTTTAATGAAAAAGTTTTAATATTGACTATTTTTATCTTTCTTTTAAACTGTTAAAGCAGCATTGTTAGCTTAGCTGTGGACCGTGCTCTGGATGTCACCATGTTCACAGTCATTCAATCTCTCCTGCTAGGTTTTCCTTTGACTTGTATGGTGATGTCACCATGTTTGCAGTCATTCAGTCTCTCCTGCTAGGTTTTCCTTTGACTTGTATGGTGATGTCACCATGTTTGCAGTCATTCAGTCTCTCCTGCTAGGTTTTCCTTTTACTTGTATGGTGTCTTGTGTGGTGTCGGCCATGTTGGCAGACATTGTTCTGTACCTGAACAAAGCTGATTTATTACGCCAGCTTCATCACACGTTCGTTGAAAGCAGCCTTGTGAAGTATGTGGTCCATGTGTTTGAGCCTAGTGCACTCTTTATCATTACTGCTATCACTCTGTCTCATCAAAAACACTAATTCTGTTTGGAGCAAATGTGTCACCTGGCTTTATGCCCCGTTTTTTTTTTTTTTTTTTTTAATCATTTCTGATTGGAGAGAATGAGCAGTTTTAAAAAGAAAGATGATACATTATTACAGCTTTTTAAAAAAATTTTTTAATCTAAATCAGTCAGTATGATTTTAATGGGAAGGTTGCACAAGAGTGGGTTGTGAGTTTAATCTTTGTACTAATATACATTGTCTAGCACTTCACCTACATGTACCCATACTCATAATTTTAGAGTTACAGGCATAATGATAGTACAGGGAAATGTTTTTTGCTTTTAACAAAATAATGATTTCCACCTCACCAGAACAAGTAACAAGAAATGGGATTTAGTCAGTATCTTAGTGTGTTTTTTTTTTTTTTTTTTTTTTTTTTAATTCAGATCGATCAGCTTCTGAACTTGCACATGAATATAATTGTAAGAATATAATCAGCTGTGGACAAGATCAAACCCATTTACAGTAGGGTTTTAGAATAGATATCTCTGTGCATAATTTGATCGGAAAAGTGATACATGTATATGTGTGACTATTGTGAGCCATCTACCATGAATAGGTTGTGAGTGTACATATATTCATATTTTTGCTGCTAAGATTTTCAGTATACATCCTTTTTTTTATTCAATTGAAAAAAAAGTAGTATCAGCATAAAATGGAATGTTTTTCATTTTGTATGAATTTAGACTGTGATTTCAAAATAACATAATATTAACAATAATATTGCATAACAAAAAAAATTTCAGTGGCAGTACAAGCAATAATTATAAATATGTAGTTTGGTCAACACTTTCGGAGGGTTTTTATTTATTGTTTTGCTCCAGCCCTTCCTTCTTTTTTGATGCGTTTAATTTTGTAATGCAGCATCTAGTAAATGATAACGTATGTTTGTCATTTTTGTTAGGTTGTTTGTGTTTGCTTCTGTCTACTTTAGGAATTTCTAGTTTAAAATGAACGATGTCTATACTGATGCTATTGTTAGGATGATGATGCATATATTATATGTGCTGTGCGTACGCACGCATGCGCGCGCGCACACACACACACCACACACACACACACACACACACACACACACACACACACCACATCCATGAATGCTTGTATACTTACAAGCTGTAACTCAAAAAATGAACAAAAGATGGGTGGAAAATACAGCTGAAGGTAATGAACAGCTTTTTTGTTTGTTTGTTTTTCCCTGTTTGCATGGTGTTGGTGTGAGAGGGGTAAGGGTGGAGGGCAGATTAGGGTTTTTTGTGATGCATATGTTTTTGTTTATAAAGAAACAAATGAATTAGGTATAATTTTAGATATCAGCGTTCTGTTTGATATAAATGTATTCAAATCAGTTTTTTGATAGATAATTTCAAATTGGTATTTCCAGTGAAAGAAGAGAGAGAGAGAGAGAGAGAAATTTGTTCAAGAAGACTTGACACTTTTTTCATCAAAAATTTTTATCCACACTTTATAGTAGTTGATAACACCCATTATAGTATAGAATTGTTATTAAGAAATAAGTAGAAAGAAATGTTAGATATGAAACTGGGGGGGGGGGGGGGGGGGGGGAGAAACATGAGAAGAGAAAAAGTGTGTGCAGTTCGATGTAAATCTGTGGCCACAAACATTACCACCGCTTGTAGTTACACCAACAGCTGTGCATGTTCAGTAGAACTGTTTATAAGCGTGCATTGTTCCATCTTTTCAATGAGCTTTCAGTTGTTGTTTTTGTAAAAGAAATGGAGAAAAGACGTTTGGGAAGAGAGGTAGATAACATGTGAAAGAGAGAGAAGGGAGATGGCGTGAGCGATGTATACAGAGAATGAATGTCAACACCTTTGTTTTAAGTCACACAGTTTATCACATTCAGTTATGTAGATGTGTAGTGATGATTCCATGGATCTGCTAATGCTAACACATTCAGTTATGTAGATGTGTAGTGATGATTCCATGGATCTGCTAATGTTAATTAGCAGTTTACCATCATTTTTTTTTTAACTTTTAAAACTGTTATGCTAAGTGTTTTGCTGGTACAAACAGAAATCAGATTCACTTTGTTATGAATATTGATATTCTGCACTCTTTTTTTTTTCTTTCTTTCTTGTAAAAGACTTTTATCTTTATTTCCTTGTAAAAGACTTTTTTCTTCATATGTTAATTCAACATTTGGCTATGTAAATATTACTTAGTATTAGATTTAGGGTTTGTTACTGTAATTTATTTGATTTATATGTGATGTTTTTGTTTGTTTTTAATTCAGGAACTGTTGTGAATTTTGTTGACGTAAATTATACAGTGTAAGGGTTGTCTACAGTCAGAGCGTGGACTCGACGTAAATTACGCAGTGTAAGGGTTGTCTACAGTCAGAGCGTGGACTCGGCCATAGCACATGATATTGTGTGATGTCTCTGTCTCTGCATGTCTAGATTTTAGGCATGTGTTTTTTTGTCATGTTATCCCAGTCAAAATAAAGGTTTTGTTGGGGAAAAGTTGTGATTGGATAAATATACCCCAGACAGAATGCCCAAGAAATAAACATTGAAGATAAATTGGTCAACAGTTAGTTTTGCACAATTTGATTTTTGCACTACAGATTGTAGCACTGGACTTGTTCACTTTACTGTTCACCTGCAGGTTAGTGAGATTTCTTTTCTTTTTTTTAAATTTTTTTTATTTATCCAGTTTGAACCTTTTTTTGTGTGTTCATAATGTCATATTGTGGAGCAAATCATGCCATCATCACATACAAAAATAAAAACATTGCTTTTCCATTTCGTTGAATTTTCATCACCAAAAAAGTTTCCAGTGTAAAGAGCTTCCTTGGTTTCTCAAATTTCTGTGTTAGTAATTTACCTTTTTTTTTATTTCTGTGTTAGTAATTTACCTTTTTTTTTTATTTCTGTGTTAGTAATTTATCTTTTTTTTATTTCTGTGTTAGTAATTTACCTGTTTTTTATTTCTGTGTTAGTAATTTACCTTTTTTTTTATTTCTGTGTTAGTAATTTATCTTTTTTTTATTTCTGTGTTTGTAATTTATCTTTTTTTCTTTATTTCTGTGTTAGTAATTTACCCTTTTTTATTTCTGTGTTAGTAATTTACCTTTTTTTAAATTTCTGTGTTAGTAATTTACCTTTTTTATTTCTGTGTTAGTAATTTATCTTTTTTTTAATTTCTGTGTTAGTAATTTACCTTTTTTTTAATTTCTGTGTTAGTAATTTACCTTTTTTTATTTCTGTGTTAGTAATTTACCTTTTTTTTTAAATTTCTGTTAGTAATTTATCTTTTTTTCTGTCACTCTCTGGCTGCCTTTTTCCCTTATGATCAACCTTTTTTTTTCATCTTTCTTGTTTCCTCTAGTGCTACTGCCTTTGTGGGACATTCTCCTGTTTTATTTTTTCTCTCTCGAAACTTTTATGTTTTACTGGTCACAATTTCTGACAGCTTTTGTTTGTTTTGTTTTTTTTATTGTAATCTGGTGATTAAGTATTGAAAACTGTACATACTGTCCAGAGCGGATACTGGTTGTCCATTCTCCAGTGTTTATAGTTGCCCACATGGGCATGGCACAGTTAGCACAGCTGAAGTTTATCTACCATGAGGATACAGCCCTGATGTGGCCCCTTGCGGTCGGCTGGGCTATAAGCAACATTATCTTATCTTATCTACCATGAGGATGTCGGTGGTTTAGGTACCTTGTCATAGTGATGCTTTTGTTGTTTTTCTGGTTTTTCAAGATGTCAAACTGAGTAAGTGGCTTTTGGCCACATGAGTCTTACAACTCAGTCAGGGGGTTGACCGTTTGCTATGTTTGACAGTCAAGGGTTGACTGCTTGCTATGTTTGACAGTCAAGGGGTTGACGGTTCGCTATGTTTGACTTATGGGCTGGGTCTGGTTTTGTTAGCTCACATACATTGTCCAGTTTACTTTTTGCATCAGTTTAACTGCTATTAATATGGTGTTTAGTTTACAGTTAGAAAAATATACATGAAAGCTCTGGGTCTTGTCTGGACAGTAATTTGCATATATCACTGACCTTGAAGATAAAAATGCTGCCTGTTTTTAGAGCTGGTGCAGGCTGTCAGCATTGTTGTTTCCCTTTAGCTGTGTGGGCTGTTCACATGAATTAGTGGGCTGGCCAGTTATGTGTGTTAAACAAGTTAAGCAGTTGGCGGGAGGGGGGGGGGGGTGGGGGGGGGGGGAGAGAGAATGTGGCACATCATCAGTCCATATACAGGCACTTCTCTATGTGTGTGTGTGTGTGTGCCACTTTCTAGACTCTTATAGTATATTGAACCGTTTTAATAAATTAGGGAATATGATCACATCAAATTTACTCCCCATGTATGTCTACACTAGTCCCAGTCATGCACATCCACACAAACTCTCTCTCTCTCTCTCTCTCTCTCTCTCTCTCTCTCTCTCTCTCGACGTCTGGCAAGAAGAATGGAATTTGAAATGAATAACAAACTACTTAAAATCCATCCAAACCTGAAAGAGTTTTTACATGGATGTTCCAAGGCAGCTGTAAATAAGAAACAGTTTTGTGCTGTTTGCATACATTTAACTCCTTTTACACCCATTCTTATCTTTTAAAAGTTGAAGAAGCTCCATGGTGCATTCCATGTCATGTGCCACTCACAGTGAAACATATTCTTTTAGAGTGTTGGGACTTGCATGATGTGAGACATAAACATTTTACAGCAGACTCCCTGAAAACCTTGTTCAGAGATGTCCCACCTGATGTGATCTTTTGATTTCTGAGGGAGATTAACATTTTCAGTATAATCTAAGATTTTACTGAGGAAAGATTTTTTAACAAAATTTCTGGTGTGTTTTCAGAGGGTTTTAAATTGTCGCGCAGATGAGGGTTTGGTTTTGGTTTTTGATAATGAGTTGTGAATTGACTTCAACATGGTAACAGCCCTGATGTGGCTCTTTACAGTCAGCTGGGCTATAAACAACATTACCTTACTTTTCCTTGCCTACCTCTCTCTCTCTCTCTCTCTGGTACAGTCAATTATAGACTATGCTTCTACTTTATGGGATTCAGCCAGCGCAAACATTCTGAAACCTTTAGCAAGATTGCATAGGCGCGCAATAAAATTAGTTCTCTTAAATCTAGTTCATTAACTCTAAACGATTATGAATCCTTGGATATCCTTCCCCTAAAGCAAAAACTCGAATATAATAAGGCTATATTTATGCATAAAGTGGTAAATGGAAATGCACCTCCCTCCATTGTAAACAGTTTCCGGACGAATGACAACAGGCACGTCCACAAGTTAATAATGCCTCTGCCCAGACTTGACCTTTACAAATCAAGCCTCGTATACAGTGGTGGTACGTATTGGAACAATTTGCCTCCATTTCTGAAAGAAATCTCAAGTCTTAATATTTTCAAAGAGCGCTTAAAAGGATATCTGTTCAGTAAGTTAAAAGATATATATTAAAAAAAACTGTACTAGTTGATTCCTAAATCAATTAAAAGACTCAGTGAATAGAAATAAAATACTGTACGATTACAAGCCTGTGTTAGACGGAAATCTTGCACGTGTCATTTGAACCACAGCAATAATGGGTTAAGCTAATTGACATGTTTTACATTGATGATATCGCTCAATTGCATTTTGTGATTTGATGTATAGAGTGTATCCAAGTCTATTTGACTCTTGTTTCCCCGTTTGTATTTGTACTTTACATGTATATTCTTCCCCCCCCCACCCCCCACCCCTCCCCTATCCCGCCCACACCCCATATCCCCGCTTTCGCTCTCTTTCTCTCTCTCTCTCTCTCTTTCTCTCTCTTTCTTTCTTTCTTTCTCTCGCATATGGATGCTTGCACGATCTTGTCGTTTGCTTTTGTAGTATTAGTCTGTTACTTCATACAGTTTGCAAGTTGACTGGTGTATTTACTTTTTCCTCTTTGTTGCCATGTTGACTTGTGTGTTGTCCATGTGGGTTCTTTTTTTTTTTTCCCCAGGGCTGGGTGGAAAAAAGCATATGTAATTTGCTTATCTCATTACCCTGGTGAAATAAAATTTCGTTCGTTCGTTCGTTCGTTCGTTCGTTCGTTCTCTCTCTCTCTCTCTCTCTCTCTCTCTCTCTCTCTCTCTCTCTCTCTCTGTCTTAATGACAGTGAATCCTTTCAGTGAAGACTTTGTCTTGTTTCCATGCAAAGTGTTACCCTAGGTCCACACAAAGTCCCTGAGCTCCAAAGATTCACAGAACGCTTTTCAGCAAATGGGTCTTGCTTGCAAGGCAAACCCACCATAGTACATAAGACCCAGAATGGGCTCCTGAAATACAGTGTTGTCTAACACTAACAGTCTCCTTCCCTTCACAGACTTATCTTTTGTGGCGTGTGAGGAAAACATACACCCCAAGAGGACTGTTTTTCACATGTGCCACCAAAGATAAATCCTTCCATTCACAGACTTATCTTTTGTGCTTTTCACATGTGCCACCAAAGATAAATCCTTTCATTCACAGACTTACCTTTTGTGCTTTTTTTCACATGTGCCACCAAAGATAAATCCTTCCATCCACAGACTTATCTTTTGTGCCACTGAGAAGAGCATTCACCTTTGGGTGTACTGTATTTTGGGAGCCCACTTTCTTTTTTATGCCAGTTTTCATTGTTCAGCTCTTCAGTCTTTAACTCTGAAGTCCATGGTGGCTCAGTATGTTCATTTACCAGAGCTATGTGTCAGAATTGCACCTATCGTTCATTCATCTCACGAGCATGGTTGATGACTCTTCCACTAGGGGTATTGCAAAAAACCATCTTGGACCAGCCATAATCTGGCTCTGTGTTCTAATGTGTCATTCAACGTAATTTCTCATGAGGGCGGTCAAAGGACATGCAGCCTGGGGGTGACCTGACAGTCAACAGAGGCAGTCAGCAAGGTGGTTGATGGCAGCTGTTTCACATGACCTGACAGTCAACAGAGGCAGTCAGCAAGGTGGTTGATGGCAGCTGTTTCACATGACCTGACAGTCAACAGAGGCAGTCAGCAAGGTGGTTGCGTGGCAGCTGCTTCACATGACCTGACAGTCAACAGAGGCAGTCAGCAAGGTGGTTGCGTGGCAGCTGCTTCACATGACCTGACAGTCAACAGAGGCAGTCAGCAAGGTGGTTGCGTGGCAGCTGCTTCACATGACCTGACAGTCAACAGAGGCAGTCAGCAAGGTGGTTGATGGCAGCTGCTTCACATGACCTGACAGTCAACAGAGGCAGTCAGCAAGGTGGTTGATGGCAGCTGCTTCACATGACCTGACAGTCAACAGAGGCAGTCAGCAAGGTGGTTGATGGCAGCTGCTTCACATGACCTGACAGTCAACAGAGGCAGTCAGCAAGGTGGTTGATGGCAGCTGCTTCATGCAGAAAGGCAGTGTCCACAGATCTTTTTTTTTTTTTTTTTTCTGTCCCAGCCTCTGCGCCTCCTCAGAGGCAGTGCACCCACGCCGCTCATTCCGACACCCCGTCCACAGCCACAGCCCGGTCGGCCCCGCCGCAGCCCCGGCACCGGCAATCCACAGGGAGCAGTCAATGTCAAGTCGTCAAGAGGCAACCCACCGGAGGAGACACTGCACTGCTGCCGAGTCACTTCGGTGGTGTTCAGTGGCACCTGTTCTGATCTAACATACGCAGGACACCACCTACTAAGCCCCCTACTGACGACAATATTTGCTTAGTCGCGGAGCCGGCGTGAGTGAGCTCTCCCTCCGGAGGGCGCCACCACGTCCGTCCAACGACAGCCCCCATGGACTCGCCGAAACCGGTGACCCCGACGGAACCAAACCAAGGCCACAGACGCTGAGAGGACATCGAAATTGAGGTCACCATGAGAGCAGGGCATGAAGGGCCACAGAATTTGAGACTTTTTTTATGCTGATCGATGAGAATGAGGATGATTAAGATGATGCTACGGATTTCCATTTCGGTCTGAGACTACATGACAGGGCTGTACTCTACGCTTCCTTTCATAATATATCCCGGCGTCAACCAGGCCCGAGAGATACAGACACCTGCAGTGTTGGTCAGGAAATTTGAGCAACACTCTCAGAGACGCATCCATTAAGTGGATGAAACTCGACTGTGTGGTCCCAGTCTTCCCAACTGAGTCCGCAGCAAACTCAACTCTGGGTAGGAGCCGGTCGGGGCAGAAAAACCCACATGACTCTGATGGGATTCGAACCCACGACCTCCCAGCCGGGAGTCCGCGACGCTAACCACTTCGCCACGGCGGCTGGTGTGTCCACAGATCTTAAGGAACTAAAAAGGAAATGAAATGTTGATATGATCAGTTATTCACAGTCCTGAAAAACGTTTTCGAGGCCAAGCATTTGTCACCTTGTGCTGAGGGACAATATGTAAAGTGGCTGAACAGTAAAAGTCAGTGTAAACAGGTGTGGGGGAGGAGGGGGGGATGAAGGACCACTGATTCTATCACTTTTACCAGATTTTTTATTGTGGAGGTCTTTCCTGGTATGTTAGCTGTACAACATTTGCATCACCTTTAGACTTCCATGAAGGGCCTTTCTCCCCCGTGAGCTTGTTATGAACAGGATCCACTGCGTAACTTCCTCTTCTGCAGTTGATAATTGTTGATGAGTGTGCATCCTGATTTATTCCTGAACCAGAACCATAGCTGACACACTCTATCTTCCAACAAGTTGAATCAGGTTTTCTGATGGAGGGGGGGGGGGGGGGGAGGGGTGTTCTCCTTAGCTCAAGTTCAAGAAGTCGTACCCTGTGAGCACAGGGGGATAGTTTGTTCACTGGGGCGTCTTTCCCAGGCTGAGCGCTTATAGCACAGCTCCTGATCGCATGATGCTCCTGTCAGAGGACATATGGGGTATTTCAGTGGAGATTACAGTGCCACCTGTCAGAGGACATATGGGGTATTTCAGTGGAGATTACAGTGCCACCTGTCAGAGGACATATGGGGTATTTCAATGGAGATTAAAGTGCCACCTCTCGGAGGACATATGGGGTATTTCAGTGGAGATTAAAGTGCCACCTGTCAGAGGACATATGGGGTATTTCAGTGGAGATAACAGTGCTACCTGTTGTCCTACCCCATTCTGCTAGGAACTTCACCATTTGGTTTGGAACTGCTTATTCAACCAGGCAAGCCCGATTTATATTACAGCTAACCCTCATACCCCAGCTCCAGGTACTATATTACAAATCTTGAGGCCAGGTTTCCTGGATGTCTGTGTTGATCATCATCAGAACTCTGACACGTCCCTGTAGGGAGACCAGGGTCTATTTCAGCGAACATCATATTCCCACCTTCTGACAATTCTCTGCTGCTAATTTCCTATGATCTGCCACTCCCTCTTACTCGGCCTTTTATGCCTCTATCCTTTTTTTTCTTCTTTTAACTGTTATCCACTTTGTTCCATTTCAACCTTTGTGACCCATTCGGCAGTCTTTAATCTGGAAGGTCTTCACATATATTTGTTGCTTGCATGACAGTTTATAACATGTCAGATGAGTGTGTGTGTGGTGTGTGTGTGTGTGTGTGTGTGTGTGTGTGTGTGTGTGTCTGTGACTGTGAGTGAGATTTGCTGTGATCAGGCAATGAGGGAAGGAAAACAAAAACAGTTGTTAGTATGGACACTCGCTATCCATTCTGCAGTGTCAAATTTTAGTATGGACACTCGCTATCCATTCTGCAGTGTCAAATTTTAGTATGGACACTCGCTATCCATTCTGCAGTGTCAAATTTTAGAATGGACACTCGCTATCCATTCTGCAGTGTCAAATTGATGGACACTCGCTATCCATACTGCATGTCAAATTTAGAATGGACACTCGCTATCCATTCTGCAGTGTCAAATTTTAGAATGGACACTCGCTATCCATTCTGCAGTGTCAAATTTTAGAATGGACACTCGCTATCCATTTCTGCAGTGTCAAATTTTAGAATGGACACTCGCTATCCATTCTGCAGTGTCAAATTTTAGAATGGACACTCGCTATCCATACTGCAGTGTCAAATTTTAGTATGGACACTCGCTATCCATACTGCAGTGTCAAATTTTAGAATGGACACTCGCTATCCATACTGCAGTGTCAAATTTTAGAATGGACACTCGCTATCCATTCTGCAGTGTCAAATTTACTCATGTGATTTTTGTTTGCATTTGTATTTCTGGGGAAGGGGTGTGCACTGTATGTTTATTATTAAGTTTTTCCATTTTTGTTTAAATCTAGGGATAAAAAAACTGAACAGAATGACTGGCATCCTGATGAAGACCTGGTTGTATCGCTCGTAGGGATGTCACTGTGATGTGATGGTGTGTTTGGTTTAGGACAGTCACAGTGTAGACTTCTTTTCCTTTATGAGATGATACCCCATTTCCTTCATGAGATGATACCCCAATTCCTTTATGAGATGATACCCCAATTCCTTTATGAGATGATACCCCAATTTCTTTATGAGATGATACCCCAATTCCTTTATGAGATGATACCCCTAAAATGATCCACATAAGAGGACACTATTATAAAAAGATAATTTTTAAAAAAACAAACACTGAAAGTGTACAAGATCTATACCCCAAAACATGAAATTGTGGGAATGTATATTGATGCTGTGTTTGTCAGTCCCCCAGACTTGACTTTACTGTTGAATGAAGCAGCTTGAAAACGCAATAACTATGGAGAACTGTTGTTTCTGTTTCATGACAATGGTGATGGCGCGTGGGGGTGTGTTTTCTCCACATTGATCTAGATCTGCATCAGTCCATGTGTGTGTTGTCATGCCTTTGTCAGAATTACATTATCGATGCTTGTTGTCTGATTTATTTTAATTCATTTGATTTATGGCTTTGTTTATTTCTAATTCTTTTGATTTGTTACTTAGAACTTCGTCTTGCATTAAGTTTGTTGGTGTGTGGGTTTTTTTTTCCTCTTTCTGAACTGTTAGTGATTTTTGTTCTTCAGCACACAGCTCAGTGTAAAACTTGTTCAGCACATACAGCTCAGTGTAAAACTTGTTCAGCACATACAGCTCAGTGTAAAACTTGTTCAGCACATACAGCTCAGTGTAAAACTTGTTCAGCTTACACAGCTCAGTGTAAAACTTGTTCAGCACATACAGCTCAGTGTAAAACTTGTTCAGCACATACAGCTCAGTGTAAAACTTGTTCAGCACACACAGCTCGGTGTAAAACTTGTTCAGGACAGACAGCTCGTGTAAACCCCCACTATCATTTAAGTAGCACAGGTTCTGGGTGAATGTTCACACCCACCTTTGATGATATACAAAACAGCCTGGCTAACTGTCCCTAAAGAATGGAGGGAGGGAGCCTGGCTAACTGTCCCTAAAGAAGGGAGGGAGGGAGACCTTCCTTACATGACACTGAAATGACAACACATTGAGAGGGGTAGCGATGAGGCACATGGGATTCAAACTCACATTGTTAGAATGTTAATTCAGTGCTCTAACCAATACAAAACCAAATGTATCATTATTGTTATTGTTAATGTTGTCAGGTTTGTAGAACACACCAACATGATACAGTGCTCGCCTTCCTAGCAGTCTAACGCGTATCCAAAGGAGTTCGCAGTCATCAACATCCAACTCCGGGGCTTTGAAGCTGTCAATATTACTGCGAACAGCAATCAGAACACCACCTTCCCAACCACCTCTGTCTCTCCTGTAGACTTTATACAAGTCAGGGAAAATTTCTGCTGTTGTTGGATCCATCCAAGTTTCTGAACCTATTACTATTGTCTAGCTTCAGACTCTCCAACAGGTATGGAATTTCTGCTGTTGCCACTGTTGGATCCAACCAAGTTTCTGTACCTATCACTATGTCTGGTTTCAGACTTTCCAACAGGTATGGAATTTCCGCTCTTTTGGAACTGGCTGACTGAAAGTTAATGTGCAAAACACGCAAAGGTCTTTCCTTCCACTTATCTAGCTGGCTACATCTTGATGGAGTCGACGTATGTTGAGCTTTAAACTGAAGTTCAGTTGGTGTAGTACAGGAGTTTAAAGAAGAGTCCTGAATTGACTGCTCGGACCAATCCACACCGTGTAGGTCGAAAACTGTTCTGCTGTTGGGACCGACGCATATTGCACAGTACCATGGTATGTTGGAGTCTGCAAGTTGTTCATAATAGTGTGTGTCTATACTCTGACATTGTCCATGGAACCATTGGCCACACTGCTCACACTCTCAACACCTGTCATTCCAAGTAACGGGGAGATCACAGGTACCACAGACCCATGAAGACTGGGACTGGGAAGGACTGACCTGAGTGTGTGTTGGGCTGGCAGGATGATCAGTCGATGGGCCAGGATTCAGCTCAGGGGAGTATGAGTTCCTGATGAGAAGGGTGGTGAGGTAGAGAAGAACAAGTCTCTGGTTTGACGCTGGGTGGAGTGTTGGTCGTCTCTCGAACGTAGGTCTATAACACGGCGAGTGTATAAACACAGAGTCCACTGCCGAGTGAGCGAAACACTGTCTTGTCGCCAAATCACACAGAGCTGAGGTCTGAAGGTGAAGAAAGCAATGAGGCTTCATAGTTAACAATCTTGAAACCGTAAGTGGTGATTACAGTCAGATACAAAGTCAAGTTCGTTGAACGCATGCTTCACATCTCACCGGAAGTACACTCCGAAGTAAACAAGAAAAAACCTCAGTGAACTCAGTGTCAGTCATCACATTTGGAATTTGGACAAGCTTTCACTTATTTGAAATCTATTTTAGTCATTTTCAGAAGGATGAATGCCTAAAGTATCTTTCTGCACAAAAATAATCCCTGACTGACGAGGGAATTATCTGAAAACACAATATTTGAACAACAGTGATCAGAGCAGATTTGGAAGCACGTCCATTCGGTGCATGCGCACACCCTTGTTGCCATAGATTCTTAAACATGTGGAAGTGCATGATGCACACAGGAACCTCAGTTTGTCATCTCATTCCAAAGATTAGTGCCCAGACCACCACTTTGGTTCCAATGGACAGGGGGGGAAACCTGCTCCATGCAAGATGTGGGATTCTCTCCCTTTACTGAACAAATCCATTCTCATTTTGGTCCATATTGCTGATGAATTGTCAAAGGAAGTTTTGCGTAAAAATTGTTTAATGCATTGCCACATGAGCAGGGAATGGTAACAGGAGGATCAGGGGTTTTATCTCCCTGCCAGATGCTGTCTTCATTCTAGTTGCTATAAATGTGCTCTTGGTTTTTCCAGTTTTTGTACTCCCAGTTCTTATAGAACAGGGAGTACTTCAGAATGGGAACGAAGAAATGCTCTCTGTGTGTCCGTGTGTCTGTGTGTGTGTGTGTCCGTGGTCAAACTGTGTTCCACTTGCTCCAGACAAAACTACTGGGCCGATCTTTCTGAAAATTTGTAGGTATGTTCATTATGGGCCATGGATGATGCCCGATGTTTTAGTTTACCGCTATAGCCGTTACTAACGGCTGTAACGGCCTGTAATGGTTTTTCTTCTTTATGGAATATCTCAGAAAGTACTTGGCCAATTTATAAGCGGTTTGGATGATCTTGTGACAAATCGGAGCCTTTGTCCATATGTAAGTGATGTAATGCTGAAAATGGATTAAAGAACCATTAAAAACCGTTATTTCTTATATATAGGTGGATTTTAATTAAATTTGGTATATAGAAAGGTTATCACACACAAATGGCTTTTCTATATAGTGTTTCAAAATTTGACTGTTAAAAACCATTATTCTTGACATATTGTCCGATTTGGATGAAATTTGATATGTACACAGGCTTTAGCCCAGTGAGGACTAAAATACTGGTTTCAGAAGTGTATATCGGTTATATAACCATTAAACCGTTATTTTGCCGTTATTTTTTATATGTTGGTGGGTTTTAATGAAATTTTGTAAATAGAAAGGTTATCACACACAAATGGCACTTCCATGTAGTGTTTCAAAATCTGACCGTTAAAAACCGTTATTCTTGACATATGTCCGATTTGGGTGAAATTTGGTATGTACACAGGCTTTAGCCCAGTGAGGACTAAAATACCAGTTTCAAAAGTGTACATTGGTTAAATAATCGTTAAAACCGTTATTTTGCCTTTATTTCTTATCTCACAAAGCACTTGGCCGATTTATAAGCGGTTTGGAAAACTGGGAGTACATTTATATGCTTGGCATCTTGTTTGTCACATACATTTGATAGTTTTTGGTTCTAGTTGCCCAAGTTGCAGGCACAGTCTGCTTGACTGTATAGATCTGGGAATGGGTTTCCATGTTGGAAGGAAGATAAGATAATGTTGCTTATAGCCCAGCCGACCGCAAAGGGCCACATCAGGGCTGATGTTGGAAGGAAAGAGCAAAGGAAAACATGTAATAGGTTCATGTTTTCCACACTTTTTCAGGTAAATTATTCATTGTTTTGTTTTACACATTAGTCTTAACGTTAGGAGCAAAGTATTGTTTTGGGATTGTTTACAAGTCTGTCCACAATATAACTTGAACACCATTTGGCCAAACTTTGGGGTAGTTTTGTTTGTGCTCCCTTGGGTATTCCAGGGGCTTTTTCCCTGAAGAAATTGCATCCTTATATTCGGTGTTAGTAATTTCCTCTTTTCTGTCACACCCTCTGTCTTTTTCTTTCTTTTTCCCCCTTTTTTTGTGTCTTTCTTCACTTGTGTTTTTCTGCCTTAGTTGACTGTCCTTATGTCTTTGTTCTGGAAACTTTTTTTTTTCCAGACTCACGTCTGACCATAGTTTATAACATGCCAACTTTTTATTGTTGTTGAAATGAGGCAAGTAGGTGACAAAAATTGTACTCACTATCAAGAGTGGGCTCTTACTGTCCATTCTGTTCTGTTTGTTGGCTTATGTGGCTTTTCCATGCATTTTCTGTAGCATGTATTTCTTGTTTTCTTTTTTAGGATTTGTTGTTGTTGTTGAAGATCTGAGAATGAGAAATCAAGAATGCCTGACGCTCACAGCCTGAAATAGGTTCAGATCATGTGCTACAAGGATGTCAGTAAGCTAAAGACCATTTCATGGTTTGTTTTTGTTGTTTCTTGTTCAAGATGGGGTTTTTTTTTTGTTTGTTTGTTTGTTTTGTTTTGTTTGTCCTGTAAGAGTTTGACAGCAATGAAAAGGCCTTTTGTTGTCAGCTGAGCTACAGAAATTGATTCTATTAACTGATGTTTTCAGGACAGGAGTTTTTTAAATCACTGTATGTGACCTGTGAAAGAGCCCTGTGTTGTGATGGGGATGAGGGTGGTGGTGGGGAATGGGGGAGGGATGTGCAGCAATGACACTGGGTCAGAAACTACATGGTTATTTGTAGGGTCACAATCGACTACATCAGTACATGGTTATTTGTTGGGTCACTATCGACAGAATAGTACTTTATGAGGGCTGTAGGAGCCAGCTGGATGAAATCATAAAGAAACTGTCATTTAACGAGAGGAATGGAACCAGTCCACAGACATGGTGTAGATCCTCACAGTTCATTGAGCATTGTGTACAAGGTGTTTCATTATAAGTTATTTTGTGCTAAAAAGAAACAGATAATTAACAGTCCTGCAGTGCAGGTGTGGGTGGGTAGGTCAAATTGTAACTGGGCAAAAAGGGAGGTTGCCCTACAACTCTGGTGACAGTGTCAGACACTCATCATACAGGATTTGTATACTGTCCTGGATGCTCTTTTATGCTCTTGTTGTTTTACCTAGTGCCAGTGGTTCTTTCTTAACTGGGGAATGTGTGTGTGTGTGTGGTGTGTGTGTGTGTGTGATATTACTCATTAGTGTCAGCACAATCTAAAATTACTCTGACAAACTGGTTTCAATCAGTCAGTGTGTGGGTGGATAGGTGGGGTAGTACAACATATAATTAACCTAACAGTACAACATATAATTAACCTAACAGTGATTAATCTTACGTCAGTGTGTGTTTGGCAGTATGTCAGTATAAAGTATGGTCGATCTAACCGTTAAAGCTGATTTCAAATTAGTGTGTGTGGAAAGGGGGGGGGGGGGGGGGGGGGGGGGGGGGGGGGGGGGGGGGGGGGGGGGGGGGGGGGGGGGGAGAGGGGGAAGTATCATTATTTAAGCTTAAGTCTGACAAGAAACTGATTCCAGTCAGTGGGTGTATGTGTGGATGTTGACAAGATCTAAAACTTATTTGTGCTCTGTTTTACCAACTTCATGCTGGAATTTGATGTTTGAATCAATCTTATGATGTGAGGCAGTCCTAGTTAGAGGCGGTGACAGTGTGGGCATGCACATGCGTGCAGAATATGTCCTGTAGTATTGTTTGGCTTATTTATTTATTGAGGATCATGATGACATTTGTCAACTTTCACATTTCTTTTTTCAGATTCTATAATATATGTGTGTCTTGCCATGTATTTTTTAAAATCTTGTTTTGCTTGAAATGTCAATATGTACATGCACATTTCTTTTTTCCTGGTTTGCTTTGATTGAAGTTGTGCTCAAGGCTATTTGCTTGGTGTTAATGAACATCACGTGATATACATCAGTTTAATGTGTGTGTGAGTGTGTGTGTGTGTGTGTGTGTGTGTGTGTCGGTGTCGGTGTCTGTGTGTGGTTGTGTGTGTGTGTGTATGCACGCATGTTCTGTGTTTGTTTAAGAGTGCATATGCACATGTGTGACTATTTTCCGTTATGACTTGCTGTTTTGTTGACAAGGTTCATTTCAGTAACTTTTTTTTTTTTCTCCTTTCATGTAAACACTGGACACTGTGCAAGACACGTTTATGAGTTTTGTGGTAGACAAAGTCTGTGGAATTTAAGCGTTGAGTTGATTTGTTGTCTTTTTTTTTATCAATATTATTACTAACACGTGTACACATTTGTGTTGGTTTGCATATTCAGATGTAGAAAAAAAATAAATCATTTGGTATGCTCATTGGTTTGGTGTGGAAAATTGTTTGTAAACCAAGAGGGGTGGGTGTGAGAGGGAAGGGGGGTGCTTCAGCGTGTGTGCATGTGTTTATTTTTGCAGAAATTTCACCACAGGAGAACATGGGAATGTCCAAGTCAAAAAAGACATAATTGTAGCATTACAAATTGTTTACCTTTGAATTATTGATCTCGAATACGTTGAGCAGCTGCTGCACATCTGATGATTAATTCAAATCACTTTCTTAAATTTTTTAGGCTTGTTAACATACAAAAGAGAAGGGATAATCTTTTATATAATGCGTTTTATTTATTCCTTTTATTCAAAAAGATTGGAGCACCCAAAAAAAAGAAGGAAAGCGAATTGTGTAAAAAAATTTTTAAAAGAATTGTTAGTGATTCCACAAGACAATATGGACAAACAGGCTACAAAAACAAAACTTTTTGTATGTTACATGCCTAATTGTCTGAATTACATGGAACACATGTTAAATGTAACTGAGATGGTGTCTCTATCTTATTCTCTCTTACTTTTATACCCATGTGCACAGCACATTTATATGCGTGTTCACACACCCACAACCATGTGAATGAAAACACGCCTGGATGTATATGTACACACACTCGTCAAACATTTAGGAAATGCACATTACTTATCCATATAAATAAGACAACAGACAATAAATTTGATTGTGACAAAAAAGAAGCTTGATATAATAAAGATGAAGTCTTAAACTACAGTATATTACTAGATTTACTATGTTTACTATATCGTCTAAAATTTGAAAGGAAGGAAAAAATACTGATCTACTTCAAAAAAATAAACAAGCTTTATAAATAAATTTCAGATGGAATCAATTGGGGAATATTTTCTGCTGAAATTATATACCTATATTCTGGCTTGCAAGTTATGCATATATCTATGACAGTCATTATTTTTATGATTGTTATTCCACCCACTGCTATCTTGACTGTGTGCGTGTGTGTTTGTGTGAGTGTTTTAGGCATGTCAATTGCCCTCTTTTCAGCTAATTTCCTCATTTTTTCCAGTGTACTTCCTCATTTTTGCTGCAGGAAATTTCGGAATGCCATCGTCACTCCATTATGGTTTTTTTTTCACCATCAATTGGCATAATACAAAATCTGAATCAAAACTTGTTGAAAATATGTATGAAAGCAGCTAATTTCCTCTTTTTTTTTACTTTATTTCCTCACTTTTGCTGCTGGAAATTCCGGAAAGCCACCCCCACTCCATTATATTTTACCACCAATAATTAGCATAATACAAAATCTGAATGAACAGTTATGGAAAATACAGGGCCTATTCAAAAGCAGCAACACTGCTGTTCTACAATGTGAAACAGGTGCTCAAGAACACTGCCTATTTTGTTTAGTTTTTTTTTTTTTTTTCCAAAATTCCATTGCACCTTCTACTCATCTCAACTGCTATTGTATTTTTTTTATCATCAGAAAGTTAGCATGCCTGGTGTGTGTGTGTGTGTGTGTGTGCGACTTTTTTTTGGTTTTCTACCACAATTGCAGTATTCAAATTTCAACACAACAAGCCTACTGTGAGTCTCGGGCTTCTCCAAAGACAGAGTGCCAGTTGTTTAGGTGGTAAGACAATTATTAGCTGCGGCAAAAGGATAATATTTTCGCCTGCGTGTACTTAATTTTGTTGTTGCTATTTCTGTCTGTCAGGAAACTTGCTCAATTCTAATCTAACAATTTCAACCAAGCACACCAGAGGGAGTGCAAGCATGCATTTAAAAGGGCAGAAATAAACTACATCAACAGTACCATTCAAACAGGCCTCGAGGAGAATAACCCCAAACCGTTTTGGAGCTTCGTGAAATCCCGTAAACATGATTTATTGGTATTGCACTGCTTAAAAGATGGGCCGCCTACTAAATAACATTAAGGACAAAGCCGAGATACTCGTAGACCAGTTTAAGTCAAATTGGAAATGAAATGAGGCAGGGAACAGTAAACAGTAAACAAGTGGGATAACTTTTGCTCTCATAAGAAAACCTAACACAGAGTAGGCAATACAAATATATCTGCCTTCAAAAGGGATTGCAATGGTTCCCTTATGCAGCTAGTGAAGAGTTTTCATATCTGTAATATATTTTCTTAATTTCATGTTCCCAGTTTCTCCATCTTCAAACTCCCCCCCCCCCCCCCCCCCCCCCCCCCCCCCCCCCCCCCCATCCAAGTCCAAATCTTTGCTAAGTCATTACTATGAAGACAGTTCAGTTGTTGGCCTGCGCTTGTTTTATCCACCACTATTAGATTGTTCGTCTATGTATGTATTTGTCTGGACTTTATTCAAGTTTAAAAGGCTGTGCCAGTCTTGAATAAAGTTACTCTGTGTTAGGTTTTCTTATGGGAGCAAAAGTTACCCCACTTGTTTACTGTTTTCAGTTTAAGTCAGTTTTCACCCAGAAGGAAGGAGTCAACCCCAACATGGCTAATACTGGGAAGCGTGCGCACTTAGATATTACTAGTGAGGGAGTGGAGAAACTGTTGCGCGGCATAAATCCTGCCAAAGCCCAAGGCCCAGACAGGATTCCTAATCTTGTGTTGAAAACTTGTGCCCCACAATTGCCTGAATTGGCCCATGGTCTCGCAACCATCTTTCAATACTCCACTGATGCAGGCAAACTCCCGACAGATTGGCGAAATGTGAATGTCGGCCCAGTCTTTAAGAAAGGAATGTGCACCTGGCTGAAAACTATCGCCCTGTATCATTGACATGTTACATTCAAAATTCTGGAACATATCTGTAAACATATGCTGGACCACCTTGAGCGAAATGATATACTCACGTCGCTTAACCATGGATTTCATAGCAGTTATTCCTGTGAAACTCAACTAGTCACTACACTACATGGCCTGCTGACGAAGTTTGATGTAGGAGCCCAAGTAGACGTGGCCATACTCGATTTTAGCAAAGCATTTGACACAGTCCCTCACAAAAAATTACTGCATAAGTTAAGTCAGTATGGTATCGATGGTAACATCAATGTGTGTCTATGTGACTTTCTTACCAACAGGCAGATGCGTGTAGTCGTGGGTGGTGTCGAATCTGAAGCAGCAACAGTAGGGTGTGCCTCGGGGTACCGTCCTGGGCCCGATCCTATTTTTATGTTACATAAATGATTTGCCCGATTCCGTAAAGTCAACAATGCGTCTATTCGCAGATGATTGTTTGCTTTATAGAGCCATAAAGACCAGAGCTGATCATATAGCCCTACAACAGGACCTCAGCAACCTAGAAGTGTGGGAATTGACCTGGGGGATGTGTTTCAACGCAAAGAAGTGCTACATATTATCCATAAATCAGAAATCAAACAACTTTTACCAACTCAACAGCCATATATTACAACAAGTTCCCGAAACCCTGTACCTAGGTGTTACTATTTCTCAGGATCTTAAATGGAGCACCCATATCACTAATATTACTAAGAAGGCCAGCACCACACTCGCTTCCTTTGTCGCAATTTAAAACACTGCCTGGAGTCATGCCATAAACAGCTAACTTAGCATTAGTGCGCTCCACCCTGGAATATAGCTCTATTGTATGGGACCCCCATGCATCTACTGAAGGACATAAAGAAGATTTAGAAAGTACAACGTCAAGCCGCTCGATTCATAACAGGAAATTACACCGTGATGGATCCAGGATGCATCACACGAATGCTGGAAAACCTGAACTTACCATCTCTTCAGGACCGAAGAAAGGCCAATTGTCTAGTGTTTTTCTACAAGGTGGTCGATGGGCTGGTGCCAGCACTGCTATCTTATGACTTCTTATCCCCACTTCGTTTTAGGCGCAGAGTCGCCGTCAAAAAGTTTACTGACTTTTACGGTGCAAATAATTTAGAATCTTTAACTACCAAATGTTTTTAAGTTAGTTAGTATAGTATAGTATTGTATAGTATAGTATAGTATAGTTAGTTAGTATTAAGAGCGATTGAGGCTCTACTTTTAAAGAGCCTATTCGTCTATCTAATTCTAACTTTGATTTCTAGCATTGCGTGCAAGCTCAGTTTTCCAGAAGTTATTCTTGGCAAATTAGGGTTATACAATGATGGTAGATTTTTCCAATGTTCATCCAGTCTTCACTTGAAAAATCCCTGATGGCGCAGAAACCACTGACTCTGGGAGATTGTTCAAGTATTGTTGATCCTATTCGAGAAAAAATTTGCTCTAACTGCTAATTTACTTCTGCTTTTCTTCAGCTTCATTGAATTTCCTCTTAACTGGCTTTTATTGTCCTTTTCAAACATAAGTTCATGGGTGTTGTACATTCATTGAGGTACTTATAAGTTATAAGGGGCACGGGGGGCACGTGCCCCCCTCCGATTTTGGAGGGGGGGCACAAGTATACCTGTGCCGCCCCCCCCCCCCTCCTCCTGAGGAATAAAATATATATATTGAAGACGATCTGCTTTATTTGAGTCTTTTCCTCACACGCATCGACTCCTGTCAGCGTCATTCGTTCAGTAGACATCATAATGTGGCAGCTGATCTCAAAGACAGCACTAAGACTTATCCCTCTTGGCGTTTTTTTCTGCGACGGAGAGTGGCATCAGAATAGATCTATTTTCACTTCAGCCAATGCTTCCAGATTGAAGTCACCCCTTGGAAAGCATGGCTGCGGCCGACGGTGATAATCAAGGCTTTTGTGCCAGCACTTTATCGGTGAGTTCTGTTTTGTTTTTATCAATTTTTGAGTTCATTAGAAACTTACAATGAAAATATGGCACAGTTGACACCATTAGGCAAAGAATTTCAATGCCGGTCGGTGCCACACGGCGCACTACCTACCAGACTGTCGGCGGTGCTACGTGATACGGCACCACCTGGGGGGGGGGGGGGGATGCCTTACTCAGATTGCACAGATTGCACCATTTTGCTTCTCTTTTTTCAAATATTTTCCGGGGGGGCATGCCCCCGGACCCCCTAGCAAGCTAGACGCTTCGCGCCGTCGGCTTCGCGCGAAGCGTGTGCCCCCCCCCCCCCCCCCCCCCCCTCTGAAAATCTTCCTACGCGCCTGATGCGTATAGTGTACATCTGGTTTCAAAAACCATCTTACCGATTGGAGGCCTGTGTAAAAAAAGCTAAGCGACACCAAGACAGTGAAGACTGCTGACTGCTTGGTGTTTCACTGTGGGATCAACGATCTAAAAGGAAAAGATCCAAGGACAGTCGTGTCAGAGATGTCTGCACTTGTAAAACAAGCAAAAGCAAATCATCCAAACACCAAGATTGTTGTTAGTAGAGTGGCCCCAGTGAAGGATCGACATCTGCAAAGCAAGCGGAAGATGTTCAACGCCCTACTCCTTGCAGAGCTCCCAATGCACAACGTGTCCCTTCTGTCCCATGAGAACTTGAACTCGACGACAACAGGCTGATGAAGGACTCCATCCACCCGTCAGACAGGGGCACCAGCATCCTCGCTGGCAACTTGGGGCGTCACGTCCACCGCATCTTTTGGGAACGGCCCCACTGGAGGCGCTCTCAATACCCTGTCGGTGGACATGGTTTCATGTGGTCATCGGGGACCATCCTGCAACGGCTACAGGCCTGCGCGCATCCCCAGAGTGCCTTTCCCCTGGTGCTCTCGACAACCTTGAGTCCCCATCTTTCAACCTTATTGACTTTGCCCAACGTCTGTTTATAACGTTTTATTCTACCACTTATTATGAAACATGTTGACAAATATATTACTGTTCTGCAAATGCAACTGTAGATCCATCGTTAAAAATCTACTTCATTTTGAGAACTACATTTATTCCAACAACTTTTGTATTTTGGCTTTGCAGTCATTATGTAGAACCAAGTAAATTACCTCAATTCAAGGGATTCTACAACCCTCCTCTATATAACTGTAGTACATCAACTAAAGAGTTCAGACTGCAATAATGTTAGATCAGATCTTAATTATAGATCTTTGAAGTTAGACCTCAATTCAACAGCTAAAGATAAAGAAGAATTTTGTTATTACCGGGTTATCATTAAAAATGAGCAAAGATTCTAGTATAAATATACTTTCTGTACATTATTCAAATGGCCCAAACACAGATAATTCAGACTGGATAAGACACCTTCCTTCTTCAGAAAAAAATTGGATCATATTGGGAGATTTTCAATGCACATTCTCCGTTTTGGGAACCAGATTGCTCTGTCACAACATGTAATCGCTTTGTTTAAAATATTGTGGATTCTAAATTAGTTTTATTGAATGATGGAGGTATAAGAAGAGTTCCTGATGTTTCAAATCATAGGCCAACCTCTATTGACTTAACATTAGTAACTCCTGATATATCTCTGAATGCTAGTTGGATAACAGAAGACACATTAGGAAGTGATCATTTCCCTATTGTTCTTACATTAGATGAAAAGATTCAAGATGAAGAAGAAGCTGAAGATATGATCCCTAAGTTTTTATACAATACTGCTGACTGGAACCTCTATGAGTCAACTCTATTGTCAATAGATCATAATTCCATGGAACTTGAAGACACTGATTATATTTTATGAGAACTTCAGAAAAGCTGTTTTATACGCTGCTGAAAAATCAATGCCAAGCGTAAATGCTATAATGATAAGAAGTACAGAGGAAATGGATGGTGGAATGCAGAATGCGCAGAAGCAGTGAGCAGTAAAAAGAAAACTTATAAAACATGGCTAAAGGACAGAACTTAAGAAACTTTTATTGCAATGAAATGTGCAAAAGTCACAGTAACAGAGTTGTGGCCAAAACAAAACGTATCTATTTCACTACTTTTTGCCATTCAAAAATATCTACATCAAAGGACATGCACAGAGTATGGAAGAAGGTTAAAGAATTAAAGAACAGATGCCATTTACCATCATATCCCATTGAATTAGATAACAAAGCTATCCCCACATTAGCAGAAAAAGCAGAGTTATTGGTTGATGTGTTTTCAAAGAATAATTCATCATTAAGTCTTACATCAAATATAAGAAGCTACCGAGAATAGGAAGTGAATAAACATGTTTATTGTGATCCTCCTCCAGATGAAAATCATTACTTAAATTCTTTTATAACTTTTGAGGAATTTAATGATTCATTGGCGTGTTTTACTTGCAATACCACTGCTGTTGGCATTGACGGTATTTCATATCAATTGCTCTGCCATTTGCCTTTATCTTGGAAGCAATTACTCCACTCATTTTACCAAAAATGTTGGTTAAATGGAACTCTCCCTATCTGGAAGAGGACGGTTGTAATACCAGTTCCAAAGCAAGGTAAACGTAGATCCGAAATTGGCAGCTATCGTCCAGTAGCTTTAACATCGCAAGTTGGTGAGATATTGGAAAAAATTGTTGAACGTCGTATTTTACATTTCTGCGAACAGAACAATATTATTCCAAACAACCAAGCAGGTTTCAGGAAAGGAAGATGTACAACTGATCATCTGGTCAAAATCACGAATCAAGTTAAAAAAAACAGTTTTCCAGAAGAAAAAGTACACTTGCTACTTTTTTTTATATTAGAAAAGCTTATGATAGTGTACAGCATGCCCGTCTGCTTTATAAGCTAAAACATATTGGAATTAGCGGAGCAGTGTATCAATTTGTAAAATGTTTCTTGTCTGGGAGATCTATTTGTACAAGAATTGGCGCATGTTATTCGTCATTCAAGGATATTAATATTGGAATTCCTCAAGGATCTATCATTGCTCCAATTCTATTTACTATTCTTATTCATGATCTCCCAAACGTTCCATCTAACAATATCCATCTCGTTCAATATGCTTGATGACATTGCTATATGGATGAATGCAAACGTCAGAAAACAAACAAATAAGAGAGTTATAACACATGTTCAAAAACTATGCCAACTTGAGCTAGATAAGTTAGATTTATACATGAAAGAAAATGTTTAGAACTTTCGCGAGAAAAGACACAATTAGTGCTTTTTATTAATGGTGATACTCCAAAGCATCCTCCTCAGCTTGTTATGAAAGGCAACACTCTTAAATATTCAAAAACTGTTAAAAAATTTTAGGAGTCTATTTAACCCCTAAGTTAAAGTGGCGATATCATATTGAACACATAATAAGTAAAGCGAGACAAAGATTAAATTTTCTCAAAATAATTAATACTCAGTCATGGGGACAATTAAGATACTCAAACACTTTGACACCTTGCTACCAGTTTAGTTCGATCGAAATTAACTTGTGGTCAAGAGGTTTATTTCTCAGCTCCAGAGACGCTGCTAAAATTTTTTACAAAGCATAGATAGTAAGGCTGTTAAGTTGGCACTTGGTGTGCCAGTACACACAAATACGCTCAAAACATACAGAGCAGCTAATCTGTTAACTCTTGAGGACCAGCGGAAGTTGGCCACCGCAAAGTATGTGACTAGATGTCTTTCAGTTTCTAATTCAGTGACAAATGACATTTTTCTTGACTCAAGACAGGATTTCCGAAAAGAGCGCAAAACATGTCATATTTTCAACCTATTAGAAACTATACAGATGATCTTTTTAAGAGTTGTGACATTGATATTACATTAATTTCAAGTAGTCCCATAATACCCGTTATTCCTTAATGGGAGCATATTTCTGCTAGATTTGATACAGATTATACAACTCTAAAAAAAAAAAAGAGGATAACATCAATTTTATATCCGTTGAAGCAAAAGAACATCTAGAAAATAAGTATCCGAATCATTTAAAGATTTTTACAGATGGTTCAGTTTTGGAATCATACACAGGGCCTGGATTTGCTATTCCTGCTTTGAAGATAAGAAAGTCATTTTGTCTAGGAAAAGGTTTTTCTGTATTTACTGCAGAACTATATGCAATTCTTATGGCCTTATCCTTCATAGCTGATATTGATACTGCAATTTATAGCATTTTACTTTGTGTTGACTCAAAATCTGTTCTTTACAGTCTGCAAAACTGGAATGCAAAAGTTCGAAAAGATTTGATATTTGATGTAAAATACTTAATACATTCATTTATATGTAAAGGTATTAATGCAGAATTTTGTTGGATTCCATCTCACTGTGGTATTTGGGGGAATGAAATGGCTGATAGATCAGCGAAAGAAGGAGCTATTAGAAAATATCCTGATAGTACACTAAAATTAGAAAAATATGAAATGAATTCGATGTTAGAAAGTAGTATAATGACAGAAATGCTCCCTTCAAAGTCAAAAATATTACCGTGTTCAAGATCCTTGTCTAGTCTCGTTTACAAAATTCGATTAAATTCATGGAAGACTAAATTTTCAAAAAATGTAGAATGTGCTTGTGGTCATCCTATATTAATTGAACATAAAATTTCTTTTTGATTGCCCATTGCTATCCCTGTTATACAACATATCTGGGATAGATGTAGCAAAAATGGGATCTTTAAATGATATAATCTACAGCGAAGAAATGATACAAATTGCATCAGTTTTATCCAGCACTATACTTGCAATTTTATTGTAAACATTAAATCATTTATTGTTATTATTATTATTCATATGTAGCCCTTCACACATGAATGCATATTCACACTAACACACACACACACACACACACACACACACACACACACACACACACACACACCACTCTACACACACACGCACATCACATGCATACGCACAGTACACACACACACACACACACACACACCACTCTACACACACACGCACACACATGCATACGCACAGTACACACACACAAACACACGCACACACACACGCACACACACACACACGCACACACACACTCACACACGCGCGTGCGCTCGCAAACACAGACACAAACTCTTGCACAGCCGCTTTATTATTATTTTTTTTTTTAATTCACAAACGGGCCATGGGAGGCATGGAAACAATACAAAAAATACAATCAATATTCAAGTACTTAGGGCGTCATGAGGCCACATCAAGGAAATACTCTAATTTCACGATCAATCTGCCAAAGCACAGTAACAATCGCTTTACAGTCTCTGGTCTATATACGTTTATGGTACCATGAACATTAGTTCAAATGATAATAATAAATTTTACAGTTTATAAGACATGAATACCAAGCTTTTCTTATGATAAGAACTTTGCTCACAAATTTAAATGATGACTGTGTAGTGATTATCATATTTTGTGCAAGATTTCCTTTTCAGCCCCACTGTCGTCAGATCATAATAAAGAAGTTAGTGATAGCTAGGTTGCTTCTAAACGAAGATCTCCATTGCAACCAGCACTCGTATCACATGTTTGTTTGTTTGTTTTTTTTGACAATGAAGTTTTTCCTTAATCTGTAATAATAAAAGGTATATACGATTCCCACATTTTTTCAAATCGTGTCAGGCAATTAATTTTGGCTATATATTCTTCAATTTTAAACTTTCCTGATAGTCGTTTCCTAAATACACCGCACATTGGAACACATTTGTTTTGTTTACATTGAAAAATAAACCATTTTGCAAACAGAATCATTCTTTCAAATGCTTCGTCATTTTCAATCTGTTTATCAGTACCTAAAATTACGAAATTTTCGGTCAAATTTAACGTCATTTTGCATTTTTCATTAATTTCATTGATGAGTTTAGTCCAGAATGATTTGATCATATTACAACCCCAAAATAAGTGTCTTATAGATTCCTTTTCTGTGTGGCAAAAAGTACAAGAATTATCGTCAACCACACCCATTTCTTTCAATATAATATTTGTACCAAGAATTTGATGTACGATCCTCATTTGAAACCATTTCAATTTCACTTCATAAATTTTGTGTATCTTTTTGAAAACATTTTGCCAAATTATTTCGCCTTCCAATGTATTATTCCATTTTTTTACAACAGTTAGGAGCTGGGCTATCGTCTATTAATATGCGATAATAAAGGTTCATACCTTTACAACTCGATAAAATCGTTTTCAGGGCGCATGGCAGGTCAGACTTGCTATTATTTTCTAAAACGATATTATATTTAATCATATATTGTCGAATACATGATGTATATCCACCGTACGTCAAAAAGTCAATGCTGACCTGGAAACGACGGTTGAACTCAGCTAAAGACAAAAATCTTCCGTCTATATTCACAAAATCTGCAATGCAAGGAACGCCATTTGCTGTCCAGTTCGTTGATTGAATAACTTTGTTTCCACATTTAAAGCGTTCATTGTACAGGAATGGTTCGGCTAGTAAATCTGTACTTGTTTTAGGTTGTACTTTCTTCCAAAACAGATGGTATGCACTGAAAACATGTTTCCAAAATAAGTTATCCGTTTTTTAAGATTAACACACAATGGTCCATACATATCTAGTTTATTTAATATGGGATATAACTCAATACAAATACTTTTCCAGTTATGCTTAGAATAATACAATTTTCGTATCCATGTGATTTTAGCAGACATTAAATATGTCTTAACTTCAGGTACATTCAAACCACCATCTTTTACACTTTTAACTGTTGTCTTCCTATTAATTCTGTCTTGTTTTCCATTCCACACAAATCTGAAACACGCTTTCTGGAGATCTGCCATGAAATCATCAGGTGGGTTAGGCAACAAAATCCACAGATGTATCAGTTTTGAAAGAATCAAAGATTTCAGAACAGCCACCCTTCCCAGCGGAGTAATATTTCTCTTGGACCAAATTTTAAACAAAGCTATCACTTCTTCAAATGTATCATTATAATTAATTGCCTCGCAATGCTTTAGATCGTTTGTTAGCCAAATTCCCAGTATCTTAAATCTGTCTGAGTTCCAGTTTATTTTCAGATGTGGTAAATACCTTTTAGTTGATTTTCTCATGGATCCTAGCCATATTGCTTGAGTTTTATCTACATTGATGTGTAATCCAGAGTACTGTCCAAATATTTCCACCGTTTGCATACTTTGTTCAAAAGATTTTCTGTCTCCTATGTTCATTAACTGAGTGTCATCAGCGTACTGAGAAATTTTATGGTCTGTTTCATTAATAAAAATCCCCTTTATATCTTTGTTTTCACGAATCATTATTGCCATTATCTCAGCACATAAAATAAATAAATAGGGAGAGATGGGGTCCCCTTGTCTACATCCGCATTGGACAGTCAACCATTCCGTTACCTGACCATTGACTATAACAGTCGACTTTGTGTTTTTATAAAATGTTTGAATCCACCTTAAACCGTTCTCAGAAAACCAAAAGCTCTAAGAACTTTATACATAAATTGCCAATTTAAAGAATCAAATGCCTTCTCAAAATCTAAACAAATCAACACCCCCGGTAAGGATTTATCTTTCAGATAGTGAATTAAATCATAAATAAGCCTTACATTATCACCAATATAACGGTTTGCCATAAAGCCTGTTTAACCCTCATGAATGACTGAAGGTAATACGGCTTTAATTCTATTGGCAATACAGGATGAACCAATTTTATATATAACATTAAGAAGGAAATGGGTCTCCAATTTTTTATATATTGTTTAGGTTTGTCGTCCTTTGGTATGCAGACTATTATTCCTTCTCTCTGGGTATGGGAGAGTTCACCATCTTTCAAACTATCATTTAATGCTCTCACAATAAAAGGGCCAAGGTCTTTCCAAATGAATTTAAAGAATTCAGCATTGAATCCATCAGTCCCTGGACTTTTATGATTTGCCATATTTTTCAAAGCAAATGCTGCCTCATCAAGTGTAATGTCACCTTCCAGTGATTGTGCTTCATCTAGTGTTAATTTAGGTACATCATTAATTAAATTCTCAATTTGACATTCTTTCACTTTTCTTTCAGAATAAAGTGTTTGAAAAAAAGAATGCACTTCCCTTCGTATTTCACATTGGTCTTGCAACACATTCCCATCTTTATCCACAAGATTAGTCATTGTTTTGCTCACATAATTCCTTTTCTCCAGCGAACAAAAATACGGTGTGATCTTTTCCCCTTCTGCAATCCATCTGGCCCTAGATCTTATCATTACTCCTTCCATTTTCTTTTTACGCAATGCTTCGAGTTCATCATTCTTGTTTTAATAATTTCAGATCTTCATCAGTTTTACGTTCAATTTTCTCTAAACGCTGTATGTCTTTAATACAAGCATCTTCCCTTTGTTGATCGACTTTCTTTTTCATGGTAGCGAAAGCAATGGTTTTGGCACGGATTTTCATCAGCAGAAAGTCCAGAAAAATTTTGTCCTAAACGGTAAACTGAATATCAAATATTGAATTATTTTCTAACATATTTTCGTTCGTGTCTGCGACTGCATACTCTCTTATGACAGAATAAATGAGTTCCTTAGTTTCCTTGACATATTGACTATCCCTTAAAAGTGAACTGTTAAACTTCCAAAACGTATTTCGTTTTTCAGTTTTACCAAACTTGAGTTGCAAATAAACCATTGAATGGTCTGTCCTGTAACCCGGGTGAATGTCTATTTTATTTACATACCAGATTAGGTAGTCGGATAAAAGAAAAAAATCAAGTCTACTCTGCTTAAGCGGATTGGGTTTTCTCCATGTGTAACGCTTAGCGTCAGGGTTTTCGTCTCGCCAAATATCTGTCAATTCTAACTCCGACATCATTGCTTCTACTTGTTCCTTTGCTTTAGGATTATTTATTTGCTTGTAATTGTAATAATCTATTCTTGGATCCAGAACCAAATTCCAATCGCCAACCGCAATTACATTTTGTTATTGTATTTTTTAATTAGAACTGTTAAATGTTTATAGAAGCTGGGATCATCCTTATTGGGACCGTATACATTTACCAGAATGATTTTTGTGTTCATGGTTCTAAAACATACAATAATATAATTACCATTGTCATCTCTTACAACTTCATCGATCGTGAATTCAAAATTGTTGTTAAACATGACCGCTACACCTCTAGAGTTTGATTTATATGAGGCAAAATAACATTTATACCCCCATTCCGAATAAACATATTTTCCAATTTAGATTCTAAGTGGGTATCTTGTAGGCAATATATCGAGAACTGTTTCTGCCTCAAAAAAATGAAAAACATTGTAGTGTATGCTGTTTTAAGCACGGACTGTACCGGAACGGTATACCAGCTTCGGCTCTGCATGATGGCGGCGACCGCATCTGTATCTTCATGTACTTAGCAAATAAAGTCCATATCTTTGGAATCAAGCACCGCCTTTACCTTATTGAGTGTGCGGCATACCATTACATGGTGTCAGAAGTGTAGAAGTAGAGAAGAAACCCACGACCATGGCAGAGACTGTCATCGTAAGGACACCAGATCCGCTCTGTGTCAACAGCAGCAACCCCAGTGCTGAATGGAGCAAGTGGAAGATGAAGTTCAACATCTTTCTTCAGGCTACTGGCGCAACAACAAAGCCCAACGTCGTCAAGGTAGGACTTCTCCTAAACCACATCGGCGATGAAGGCATCGAAATCTATTCGAATTTTGCCTACCTACCAGCCAGAGACAACCCTGAAAATGCTGACGAAAGGCTCCCAGCAGAAGACCAAAATGACTACGCAACCGTCCTGCGTAAGTACGACGAATTTTTTAACCGTCGCGACCCCCAATTGATGCTGAGGGAACAGTTCGGGTATAATCTGCGTAGAGAACCGTCCCAGACATTCGATGCATGGCTACGCACTGTAAAAGAAAAAGCTAGTGCATGCAAATTTGACAACGTCGACACGATGGTTAGAGACAAATTGGTATTCTCTTGCCATGACGACATTGCAAAGATGAAGCTGTATGACGTGGGAGCTGGACTCACCCTTCAGAAAACAGTTGAAACTCTTTCTATGAGAGAACTGACGAAGAAAAACTGGCAAACACGAAGTCGGCAACAGTGGACGCCCTGCAGGCTGCAGAAAAGGCGAAAGGGTCATTGTCGCACAAAAACGGCCACAATCAAACGGCACGCAGTCATCCAACTGGAGGGTCAGTGAAGACCAATACATGTGGTTACTGCAACCGACGACACCCTATAGGCAAGAAAAACTGCCCTGCTGCAAAACTCACTGCAGAAAATGCAACAAAGTGGGACACTTTGCTATTGTCTGCAGAAGTTCCTTGGCAGTCAGAGAGGTACAAAAAGAAAACCAGCAAGTCGAAAACTACTTTGTTGGAGGTGTACAGGCGAAGACACCATCAGATCCAGGCTGTGCACATCAGACTGAAGATAGGATCTCAGGAACTCACCTGGTGTATCGACACAGGAGCCCAAGTTTCTGTGATGCCAGACCACATCTTCAAACCAGCATATGGGAATTACACAATCCCGACCGTCAGCTCCTTGGACCTGGAGACCAGCGTCTTGAGATCAAGGGTTTCGCCTTCATCAAGCTTTCTCACGGGAAGACCCACATAAGTGAGAAAGTTTACATTGGCAAAAGCTCCAAATTACTGCTTGGTATGCCTGCAATCCAGAAACTGGGACTGATCCATGACATTCCTGGTGCATTCACCGTGCGTGCGATCCGCACTATGCCAAGCAAAGCAAAGCATCAGACACGCCAAAGTGGGAATCAGCCTCCTCCGAAGTTCTGGTCCAAAGAAGATGTGAAGATGAAATATCCACAACTCTTTGGAAGACTGGGTGAACTCAAAAATGAACAACATATTGAGCTTAAGGACAACGCCAAAACCATTTTGTCAGACCGTACCAAGAAGAGTTCCCATCCCTCGTTGGAGAAAGTGGAAGCAGAATTGGACAGGATGGTCAGCAGCAATGTCATTGAACCAGTAGAGACACCAACAGACTGGTGTGCCCCAATCGTTGTCGTCCCAAAGCCAAATGGAGACGTCAGAATCTGCGTGGACCTGACGAAGCTGAACACAAGTGTGAAAAGAGAAATCTACGCCATGCCTTCGGTAGAGGAAACGCTGAACAAGATTGCCCATGGCAAAGTTTTCTCCAAACTTGATGCAAACTCAGGGTTTCACCAAATCAAACTGGACAAAGAGAGCTCAAAGCTTACAACTTTCATTACTCCCTTTGGGCGCTACAGGTTCAAACGCCTTCCCAACGGCATCTCTTCAGCGCCAGAATATTTTCAAATAAAAATGGACCAAATTCTTCAAGGGCTTGAGGAGTACTGTGTCACATAGATGACATCCTTGTCTTTGGCAAAGACAAAGTAGACCATGATGCAAAGCTGAAGGAAGTTCTCGACCGATTGTCACAAAGCGGCGTAACCCTCAACTTGGATAAATTTGAATTTTCCATGCCCCGCCTCGAATACTTGGGACAAGTGATCGATGCAGATGGGGTGAAGAGGGATCCAGCAAAAGCCAAGGCAATCGCTGATATGAAGGAACCAGAGAATGTAGCAGAAATCCGAAGATTCCTGGGGATGGTCAACCAACTCATGAAGTTTGTACCCAACCTGGCTGAGAAAACCAAGCCCCTGAGAGACTTACTCCGAACAGATGCAGCATGGACTTGGGGACCAGATCAGCAAAAGCCTTCAAAACCCTGAAGCAAGATCTTGCGTCACCAGTGACTCTTGCTCTATACAGCCCAGAGCGTGAGACAGTAGTTTCAGCTGACTCAAGCAGCTACGGACTGGGGCTGTCCTTCTCCAGCGCCAGGACAATGGCATGCTTCATCCAGTCGCCTATGCAAGTCGCTCATTAAACGGCCACAGAGCAGCGGTATGCCCAGATCGAGAAGGAGGCATTGGCGATTACCTGGAGTCTTGAACACTGGTCTGACCTGCTCATTGGCATGTTCTTCCGAGTACAGACGGACCACAAGCCCTTGGTACCTCTGTTCTCTTCCAAGCTGATTGACGAACTGCCCATTCGCATCCAGCGTTTCAGAATGAGACTGATGCGGTTTTCCTTCGAGATCTCCCACGTCCCGGGCAAGGAGCTTCATACTGCAGATGCCTTGTCAAGAGCTCCTTTGCCAACGACAGACACTAAGGACAACAACCTGACAGGCCATGTAGAGGCATACGTCAATTCTGTGCTTGTGACCATGCCAGTCAGCGACAGAAGACTGGAAGAAATTCAGGTCAGAGCTACAGAAGGACGATATCCTGCGTGTGGTCATGCATCATGTTCAGACTGGCTGGCCAGATAAGACTAAACCCCAAATCGTCCTCTCAAGACCTACTTCAATGAGAGAGGCAGCATGTCTGTACATGATGGTCTCCTACTCCGAGGGAAGAGGCTCGTCATCCCATCATCAGTGCAGCAAGATGTCCTTCGACACCTCCATGATGGGCATCAAGGAGTCAACAAAACAAAGGAAAATGCTGCCAACTCAGTGTGGTGGCCTGGCCTCTCCCAAGATGTCGACCAATGTGAAGACCTGTCGGAGTGCACCAAGCATCGAAAGGCTAGGGTGGAACCTATGAAGGGGACTCCATTTCCGGAGAGACCTTGGTCCAGGATTGCTGCAGATTTTTTCCAGTACAACGGCAAGCTCTTTCTGCTTGCCATTGACTACTACTCCAGAGACATCGAAATGGCCCTGGTTTCCAGTAGAGTCACAACAGCAGAAACAATAGCAAGAATGAAAAAGATCTTCAGTCGCCACGGCATCCCAGACATTGTCGTGACAGACAACGGGCCGCAGTTCACTGCAGAAGACTTCAAGTCCTTTGCACAGTCCTGGGGATTCGACCACGTCACATCATCACCCCCACTATCCCCCGTCTAATGGAGAGGTTGAACGTGCCGTTCAAACCCTCAAAGGTCTCATCAAGAAAACCAATGATGAATACCTTGGCCTCCTAATGTATAGGAATACCCCATTACCCAATGTTTTTCCCCTGCCCAGTTAAGCATGGGACGCAGACTCAAAACCAGAGTCCCATGCCACCCCAACCTCCTCTTGCCCCAGACCCCCGATTTCATGACGGTGAAGAAGAGGGAGAGAGAGTACCGTGAGAAGATGACAACCGACTACGACAGAAGACACAGGGTCATCACCCCAGAAAACCTGTCACCTGGTGATGCAGTCTGGATCCCCGACCTGAAGAAAGAAGGCACAGTCATCCAACGCCATGAGGCTCCAAGATCTGTGGTTATCGAAACATCTGACGGTGGCCTCCTACGCAGAAACCGTCAGATGACCAGGAAGCTCCACCAGCCAGCAGACCAGTCCAGCCCAGCACACGTACCTCCTCTACAGGTCAGCCCACATCCTGGAAGAGAGGTGCCTCCTACCCAACTCCCAGAAGACGGGACCACATCTGGAGAGAGATCCCCTGGCCAGAGCCCCTTACGCCAACAACAGACGGGTGCCAGAGGAACACCTACATCCCCAGAGGGACTTCAACCCTTACCCAGAAGATCTGCACGGGCTCACAAGAAGCCACAGCGCCTCATCGAACAGTTGTGAAAACAAAAAGAGACGCTGGTGAAAGACCCGCGCCACGAAGGCAAAAGCAAATAGACACTGGTGAAAGACCCGGTGCCACAAAGGCAAAAGCAAATAAACACTGGTGAAAGACCTGGTGCAGTGATTTACATCTAGTCAGACACCCTTACCGGTTCTTTACTTTACCTTACCGGTAAAGTTTACAAAGATTAGATTAATCTTGCATCACAATTCCGTAATTAAGAACAGTTTATTATGATTGGAAGACTGAAACTGATTTGATAATGAAAAAAACATTTAAGATGTTTTCGTCAGACAAGGAACCTTTACGGTAGAAAGATACTTTCCCGCCTTACAAAAAGGGGAGATGTAGTGTATGCTGTTTTAAGCACGGACTGTACCGGAACGGTATACCAGCTTCGGCTCTGCATGATGGCGGCGACCGCATCTGTATCTTCGTGTACTTAGCAAATAAAGTCCATATCTTTGGAATCAAGCACCGCCTTTACCTTATTGAGTGTGCGGCATACCATTACAAACATCCCTTCTTTCCTGTGTATCTCCCAATCCTTGACAGTTTTGTGAAACTATTTTAACTGTGTC
Source organism: Conus ventricosus (assembly GCA_018398815.1). NCBI lineage: Eukaryota > Metazoa > Mollusca > Gastropoda > Neogastropoda > Conidae > Conus > Conus ventricosus. The sequence goes on from CM031601.1 coordinate 13,521,224, forward strand.
CAACATTGGTCTGTAACAGAGTTACCCTTGTGCTGACATGAACACTGTATATACATACAAATAATCCAGACACTGTACAATGAAAAAAGCACACGCCAGGCTTCCATCCAAGACGCACGGCCTCCCTCCTCCCCATCAGCTCAACACACAAGAAAAGAACCAAAAAAAAAGTACGTACATAAATACGAATGTAAAATGACGTAGTACATTATGAAAAAGTACCAAAAAATCATATTTTAAGTTGACAGCCCTCCCTGGACAGATACCCGACATGTAAGTAAATCAAAAACAAGGAAGTCAAAACAGAATGTTCATCAGTGCAAATCTCTTAGCCATTCGTATATAGGCTGTCTTATAATTACATTCTGTCGATTCGCTATTCGATCCACATGCATAGAATGGCATTTATCAACACTTGGTTAGGTTGAACTGAATGAATGTGAAAAAAGGCAATATCCACGCTTTTCCCCACAGGCCTCTCCGCGTGAACCACAAAAAAAGCAAGTCACTCCAAACGCCATTTACTCAGGAGTATGACACCTAAGGAAATTGTCTCCTCGCATCCACATGGATGACCCCGCGGAGGCAAACACAGACACTGCTGAAATATCTCTAGAAAAGCAATCCTTATGTATCTGTTCTATCGATCATAGACAAAGATAGAAAAACGGCAGAAAGCGCACTTAGTAGATAGTTGTATAGTGGGAAGATAGGTGGTGGAAATAGAGAGGGGGTGGAGAAAAAGGAGAGAGAAGGAGGGAAGGACCGGGAGATAGGGGTGTGTGTAGGGTTGTTCCCCTTGAGACTCTTTGGAAGAGAGGACTGCAAGAACTACATTAAATGGCTGAACTTCATACCATGAGTTGTACGTCTTATTCAGTGCAAGAATGTCACATTGGCGACGAGGACTCAAAAGACTCATGCAGGGAAGTTGATAAACCCTTTCTTATGAACACAGTACAGTAATATTAGTTCTCACAAGATAGACCGTTCTTGGAGAAATTGATTGTTGCTGTCCATGTTACCGTTAGTGATACAAGCAGTAACGAAGCCAGCCGGTTTATTGTAGGTTCAGTCAACAGTGTGTCAGGGTGTTATAACGGTGTGCCGATCAAATTCTAGTTTGGTAAAAGACTTAAAGAAAGTTTCTTCGTTCAGAATGGCTACCACACTTAAATTTGATGAATTCAATCCAGCAGTGGAAAATTTTGACTGTTACGTTGAACGTCTTACCATGTACTTTGAAGCGAATGATATAGCTGATGGTAAGAAGAAAAGTGTTTTCCTGTCAGTTATTGGTGCAAAATACTATTCACTGCTTCGTTCGCTGTGCTCACCTGACACACCAGCCACCAAAACATTTGTTCAGCTTGTTGACATTCTTAAGGCACATGTATCACCCAAGCCACTGGTCATAGGCGAAAGGTTCAAATTTCACAACAGAAAACAGAATGACTTGGAAACTGTGAATGACTTTGCAGCGGAACTTAGACGTTTAGCATCCACATGTGAATTTGGACAGTTTTTGCAGGAGGCCCTTAGGGATAGATTTGTGTGTGGCCTTTCTGATGCCACAACTCAGAAGAAGCTGCTGTCAGAGAAAAATCTGACCTTTGCGAAGGCCGTGAAATTGCCCATGCCATGGAAACAGCTACATGTCACTCTGCAGCTCTTCATCCAAAGTTCTCCGATGAGCCACCATCTACACCTGATGTGCACATGATCCAGAGAAGGGCCCCAGTTTCAAAAGCCCCTGACAAAACTGGCAATGTACAAAACCAGAGCAACAAATGTTACCGATGTGGTAAAATGCATTCTGCTGCCAGTTGCCCTTTCAGGAACTACACCTGTAATCATTGCAAGAAAATTGGACATTTGGCAGCTGTCTGTCGTTCAAAGAACAAAACTGGAACTTCTTCCTCTTCACAGAAGTTTGTCTCTGAATACCATGAGGACATAGAAATGGTGATGCACATTGAAAAGAGAGATAACAAACCATATACTGTCACACTTCAGGTTGAAGGCAAACCGATGCTCTTTGAAGTTGATACCGGAGCTTCTGTCACTCTGATCAATGCTAGAGTGTTTGATGACACGTTGGACAAGAGCATTTCATTGACCAACTGTGAAACAAAGTTAAAAACATACACCGGCCAGTCAATCCCAGTGCGAGGAAAAGCTGTAGCCAAGTCTGCCATCAAGACAAGTCTGCCATGTTACCTCTCATTGTGGTCAGTGGAAGTGGACCCAGTCTACTCGGTAGGAACTGGATTCAAAGTTTGGACATGGAAACAGACATTCTGGTAAATCAAATAACAATGAAACCACCCTCAGCCTCAGCAGAATGTGACCAGTTTCCTAATCTCTTCAAAGATGAACTTGGACATGTAAAGTCATGTCCAGTTACACTTTACGTTGAAGATGGCTGCAAACCCAAGTTCTACAAAGCTAGAACTGTACCATACGCACTAAGGGCCAAAGTTGAAGCTGAAATCCAGAGACTGGAAGATGAAGGAATCATTGAACCAGTTAAGCACTCAGCTTGGGCAGCGCCGGTCGTGCCAGTTCTAAAGCCAGATGGAACTGTACGCTTGTGTGGTGACTACAAAGTGACGGTAAACACAGTAGCGAAAGCAGATGTGTACCCATTGCTCGAGTTGAAGATCTGTTCAATAAAGTTGCTGGAGGACAATCTTTTACCAAACTTGATTTGAAGCATGCATACCAGCAGCTACCCCTTGCTGAAGAATCCAAGGACCTGACTACCATCAACACACAGAAGGGCCTGTTTAGATTCAATCGATTGCCCTTTGGAGTCTCAGCTGCACCAGCCATTTTCCAGCGAACAATGGACTGCTTGCTACAGGACATTCCGCAAGTTGCGGTGTTTCAGGATGATATCTTGGTCACTGGCAGCACAGATGAAGACCACATACTTCACCTCCGGGAAGTATTTCGCAGACTTGAAGCAGAAGGTTTTCGATTGAAGAAAGAGAAATGCCAGTTCATGCTACCTGAGGTTACATACTTAGGTCACCGAGTCAACGCAGAAGGAGTCCAGCCAACACCGGAAAAAGTGAAGGCTGTCCAGGATGCCCCGACACCCCAAAACGCAACTGAGCTAAAGTCGTTCTTGGGCCTGATTAATTTCTATGGGAAATTCTGCCTCAGCTGTCAACTGTATTTTCTCCACTTAACAGACTCCTTTGCAAAGGTGTTGTTTTCAGATGGGGAGAACAGCAGGATCAAGCTTTCAAGAAAGTGAAGGACATGCTTATGTCAGCCAATCTCCTAGTACATTTCAATCCAAACCTGGATGTGACTTTGTCTTGCGACGCTTCTGCGGTGGGCTTAGGAGCAGTCCTTGCCCACAAGTGTGCTGATGGCTCAGAGCGCCCCATTGCCTATGCCTCAAGGTCACTGAACAAAGCGGAACGAAATTACTCAACATTGAAAGGGAAGCTCTTGCAATCACCTTCGGAGTGAAAAAATTTCGTGACTATCTTTTTGGCCGCCATTTTTACTTGTACCACTGATCACAAGCCCTTGATGACATTGTTTGGTGAACAAAAACCCATTCCAACAGAGGTTTCTACCAGGATTCAAAGATGGGCAATGTTGTTGTTACCGTACACATACACTATCCACTACAAGTCAGGAGCCACAATGACACATGCTGACGCTCTAAGCAGGCTGCCCATGCCAACCACCAGTGCTGAGCCCGAGACTCCAGAAGAATTTCATCTTCCTGATGGACCATCTTTCCACGACACCAGTTACTTCAGCGGACATTCAGGCAGAGACTGATCGTGACCCTGTATTGTCCAATGTCAAGAAATACACTTTGGCAGGATGGCCCTCAGAATTTCCCGGAAAGTGGCAATCACAACTGAAATTGTACAAGACTCGTGAAACAGAACTGTGTGTTCAGAGTGGTTGTTTACTCTTACGGAACAGAGTTGTCGTACCTCCGGCTTGTAGGAAAGCCATGCTGGAAGAGCTTCATTCTTGTCATCCAGGTGTCTGCAAGATGAAGAGCCTTGCCCGCTCTTATGTTTGGTGGCCAGGACTTGATGGGGACATAGAAGCTACTGTCAGAGAGTGTGAAGCATGCCAACAAGTTCGCCACATGCCTCAAAAAGCGCCACTTCATCCTTGGGAGTGGCCTGAAAAAACCGTGGTCCAGACTGCATGTAGACTTTGCCGGACCTTTCATGGGACATATGTTTCTGGTACTGGTGGATTCTCATTCGAAATGGATGGAAATTAAGCTAATGACTAAGATTACGGCGGAAAAGACAGTTTGCTGTTTGAGAGAACTATTTGCTACACACGGATTGCCAGATTCCATTGTTTCTGACAATGGTCCTACGTTCACCAGCGCAGAGTTCAAAACCTTCACTCAGTTTCTGGGCGTTCGCCATGTTCTTGTCTCACCGTACCATCCAGCTTCCAATGGCCTTGCAGAAAGAGCGGTTCAGACATTCAAAGAATCCATGAAGAAGATGTCGCCCAAACTCACTGTGCAACACAAGTTGGCGGCCTTCCTTCTTCAGCAGCACATCACACCACATTCTACTACTGGTGTGCCGCCTGCAGAACTTCTCGTGAAAAGGAGACTAAAGACTCGTCTTGATCTGACACAGCCAACACTGTCTCGCAAGGTCGAAGACATCCAGTCCAAGCAGAAGATGCATCATGATTGCGGTGCAAAAGACAGAGAATATACAGTCGGTGACAAAGTGTATGTTCGTAATTTTGGGCCTGGAAAGACTTGGCTGTTTGGAACTGTTCTTGAAGTCACCGGCCCTCTGTCCTTCAAGGTTGAGATAGGAGATGGTCGTGTGATC
>CM031601.1:13531073-13576073 GCA_018398815.1 Conus ventricosus
GTGATAAGAAAGAACAGACGGATAGATTAGTTATTAAATCATATATCTATATGTCATATCATATTCAGGTTATTTTTTTTAACTCACCATTCTTTTGTATTTCTGTGAATGTCGAGATAATCCCCTTCTTGTAAAGGATTGGGTTGAAGAATCACAGTCTTTGTAACAAAAAGAATGACTTCCTGAAGAAAAAAATAAAATAAAATAAAAAAAATTCACGTTTAATTCAAAAGTTCAGTCCAAACTTTGGGCCTGGGGGGATGGTTGGACATCATTGCCTCCCATCACTGTTCATCACATGAGAGTCCAGGTCTGTGTCTTTTTCACATGCGGTATGATCCACATCACTTTTACCGAAGAGCTGCAGAGAGATCCTAGATTTCCATCCGTGTCCCTGCGAGTACGGCTGCTATCACGACGTTGTTCGTGGCTTCTGGCTCCAAAACTCCGTTCTCTGCCAAGGCCCCGGTGGGATATTCACAGGAAGATAGACTGGAACCCCGGAAGTGTTCCCTGCTGCGCCCGCCTTGTTGATCGGTGATGCCCCGTGAGAGGAGTAGGTCGGCTGCCGGCCTTGGTGACGGTTGTCCGGTGTGGTAAGCAACACCTGATCGATTTTGCTGATATCTCCATGTTCAATTGCAATCACCTGCAGGTTTAAAAGTTTGCAAAACAACTGGCCTCTGAAAGACCACGCCTTCATCACAGCAGGATGCCTTTTCACTTGGGCCAGTCTTTGAGCATTTAGCGGTGTTAAATCTTCAACGATGAAGATTCTGCTTTTCTTCTCCTTGAGTATTTTCTTCTTTTTAAAAATTTTTATTATCACTTTTCTTGTTGTGAATCGCACTACCACTGGCCTATTTTGTCCGTCCCTGAATCGGCCGATTCTGTGAGCCACACTGATGTGCTCTCCTGTGCAGCTTTCTATCTGCAGCTGGTCACGTAGTAACTTCAGTAGTTTTTCTTCCGTTTGTTCCTGTGTCTCCGTGTTTTCTTTCCTTGAGTACTGTTCCAAGATATTTCTCTTTTCTTTCTCTTCCTTCAAGCTCCTTTTCAGTGTATCCACCTCCTCTTCCAAATCTTCATTTTTCCTTTCTAGGCGTTGGACCCGTTCTTTTAAATACTCATTTTCTTTCCTTATCTCAAATATTTCTGCCAGAATTCCTTCAATGTTAAGATTTATCATCTCCATTGTCTTTTTTTCAGTGTTATCTTCCCGGCTGTTACTCGACACTTCTTTGCTGCTTTGACTGCTACTTGTAAAACAGGTGATTTTTTGCTGCGTTCCTCTGAATCTTCTCGCTTCCTATCCTCCTTTCTTCTCTTACTCACTGACCTTTGACGGTTGGAAGATGATGCCCCACCTGATTCAAACTCGTTTTCAGTACTTACTCTAGATCTCTTCTTTTTTTTTTGCCTTGTCATGTCTTCTTCTACATGTCGAAAATGTTGCAAAAAAGAATCCTCAGTCTCTGACAGCACTCACAGCTCTAACACCATAGTTCTTCTTTCACTTAAAGTTGCACGCCCTGTTCACATTAAATCGCTGTCGATGTATCTGCCGAGGGGCGGTCGCAAACCGTTCAGAGCGCACGGACCATGCGTCCGCTCTCGTCGGTGAACGGCTGTCAACATATTATTTTTATTTTTTATTTTTTTTAATTTATTTATTTTTTTTTAATTATATTATTTTTTTTTTTTGGATCGGTTTTATTTTTTAGTCTAATATCACCATTGTTGTGAACAGACGTTAAATTTAATCAATCAAATCAAATCAAATCAAAACGTCACAATCAAACATGCGTCAATATATTTCGTCACCGAGATATTCCATAAAGAAGAAAAACCGTTTTGGGCCGTTATAGCCGTTAGTAACGTCTATACTGGTAAAATAAACATCGGGCATCATCCGTGACCCATAATGAACATACAGGTCTCCAAATTTTCAGAAAGATCGGCCCAGAAGTTTTGTCTGGAGCGAATGGAACACATTTTGAACACGGGCACACACACACACACTACACACACACCACACACACACACACACACACACACACCACACACACCACACAACACACACAGAGCATTTCTTCGTTCCCATTGTAAAGTATTCCCTGTTCTATAACAACTGGGAGTACAAAAAGTGTGTGTGTGTGTGTGTGGTGTGTTGTGTGTGTGTGTGTGTGTGTGTGTGTGTGTAGGATTTGGGTACGAAGATGTGGGTAAAGAAGACGGCGTCAAAGTGTACGTATTCCACCTTTGACCAGCAGCATGTAGGGGCCATCGACATCTTTTGGTGGACAGGGTCATATCAGTTGACATATCGATGTTACATCATGCACAAGATGTACTCAAAACCGGTTTATGAGAGGGGAAAAAATCCTAGTTTTGAAAAATAGCTCGTCAATGGTTCAGACTATATAGCCGTACATACCGTTTATGATATGGAAAAAAAAAGACATTGACCCAAAGTGAAAAAAAAGTAAATCAGTCAAATCAAAGCAATCAGTCAAACCAACTATTTCATCCAGTCAAATCAAATTAATCAATCAGTCAAACCAGCTATTTCATCCAGTCAAATCACATCAATCAGACAAACCAACTATTTCATTCTGTCAAATCAAATCAATCAGTTAAACCAACTATTTCATCCAGTCAACGACGTTTGTCCCTGAATACAGCAGCATGACGACCAGCACACCCACATAGCAGGACGTTTGTCCCTGAATACAGCAGCATGACGACCAGCACACCCACATAGCAGGACGTTTGTCCCTGAATACAGCAGCATGACGACCAGCACACCCACATAGCAGGACGTTTGTCCCTGAATACAGCAGCATGACGACCAGCACACCCACATAGCAGGACGTTTGTCCCTGAATACAGCAGCATGGGCCCAAATCACAGACAGCCCCTACGTCCTTCAGGCGGTCAGCGGCCATCAGCTGGATTTTCTTTCCAGGCCTCCCCTTACGTCACCCAGGGAAGCCCAACGTATAGAGACCAAACTTTCGTTTGCACACTCGAGGCTGATGGATGCAGAAGTCAAAAGAGTTGCTTCTCAAGGGAGCAATCAAAAGAGTACACAGGGGCGTGGGGTTTTACAGCCGCATGTTCCTTGTGCCCCAAAAGGGGGGAAACTGCGTCCCATCATAAATCTCAAGCCTTTCAACAAGTTTGTAAGGGCCCCCAGTTTCTCCATGACCACTCTGAAGGACATACGGTAAGTGATCCAACACAACAACTGGGCTGTGTTTGGATATGAAGGACGCTTACTTTCACGTTCCAATACACAGGAGACACAGACAGTTCCTGCAGTTCCAATGGTGGGGCTGGACCTACAAGGACACAGCTCTTCCATTCGGCCTTTCGTCCAACCTGTACTGCTTCACGAGGGTGACAAGACCAGTCGTCCACTGTCTTCATGCACAGGGAGTCCGAATCGTCATCTACCTGGACGACATACTGATCCTCGCCTCTCCTAGGGCCAGAGCTTTGTCACACCTGCAACGGACTTTTGGGAGTTGAGGGGAAAACCCAGTTCTGTCAGTAGGGACCAGTCAGACCTCATCCCACGGCAGAATTTTTCCTACCAAGAACTGCAATGGGATACCCTCAAAATGTCCATGTGTCTACCCCCAGACAAGAAAAAAGAGATTTGGTCACCAGCAGACTTACTGTACAACTGCCCAACAGTGTCTGCCAGACAACTGATATTTCCATGCAAGACCAGTTTCGCTTCTCACGGTGTTTCCCTAGCCAGATACACTCATGGGAACTCCAGGCCACGCTCCGCTCTGTGTACAAGCGCCCGACTGAATTGTTCCGAAGGATACAGCTGGACCAGGAAGCGAAAAGTATTTCAATCTACTCCCGTCCCGTTACCAGCTCCACAGCTGATTATGGCAACGGACGCTTCCACAACGGGATGGGGGAGCCAGCCTCCGGTCTCTGTCAGCAAACGGCCAGTGGTCGAGGTGGGAGGGGAAACACCACATCAACTTTCTGGAGCTGCTGGCAGTGTGGAATGCACTCAAATAGTTTCAGACCACACTAACAGGCAAGTGCATGTGCACTCAGGTGGACAACAGAACGGCAGTAGCCTACATTGCAATGAACAGGGAGGGTGGGCAGGGGGGAGGGGGGGGGGACAAGGACACTCCATCTGTCCCGCCTGGCTTGCCGTATCCTGGTATGGTGTCAACGCAACAACATAACACTGATTCCAGTACACGTGAAGGGAATCGGCAACACGATCGCCGACTCTCTGTCACGGAACAAGGAGACACAGTGGTACCTGTCCCCACAGATGGCTCAGACGATCTTCCGCCGTTTCGGCAAACCGCAGATCGACACCCAACTACATGTGCCTCCAACGGGACGACAGTCAAGCATATGCAGTGGACGCTCTCAGCCAGACATGGGACTTCCCCCTGCTCTATGCCTTCCCACTGCCAACGTTGGTGCCGACGGTGGTGAACAAGCTGAGGGAGACCAACTCCAGGATGCTTCTGGTGGCCCCCTGCTCGAGTGACGCCCCCTGGACGCCCATAATAATGGATCTGCTGTGCCACACGCCGATCCCGATCCCAATATCGACCGGTCTACTGATCGACACGGCGACGGGCCGGCTGGTCAAGAGCCTGGAGGCTCGGAGGCTGACAGTATGACCATAATATTATGCGGTCAGCCACAGGGGCTCAGCTTTCTGTTGGCTACCTTTGAAGTAGTTGAAGGTAGCTGGCGCACGAACACCTGCCGACAATACCAGGCAGAGTGGCGTTAGTAGGGGGTGTTCTATGCCAGCGAGCCTCTGGACACAATTGCCATTTCTGTAGAAAACATGCCAAAGTATTTGCATATTTATTCGATAAGTACTTATGGACAACAATCATTGTTCAGCTGTCTCCAGTATCTTAGAGGCCCACAGACCACTGCCCATTTGGAAACAACCACTAGTGTGTCGTTTTCAAAGGAGTGTCCAATAAGAGGCTTCCATCTGTGAAGGTAGTGCCTACCTAGGACACTGGGAGTGTGTAACTGCGTGTGGCCCAATGGCACCCACCTGAAGACCTGCCCCTGGATAAGCTGACATACAAAGTAGTGTTTATGCTTGTTGCTCACACAGCAAAAAGAGCAAGTGCTCTTGTTTTGTTTTCTATAGATAGTGCCTTGTGTCACATTAGCTCTAGTTGTATTGTGTTTCAGACAGCCTTCAGGTCGCAGACGCACAGAGCGTCCCACCGCTCTCTGCCTGTGAAACAAGTTATGTGTAGACAAGCGTTTGCGTCCCGTTACCTACGTGTCGGAATATATCAGGCACACAGACGGCCGACGACAGTGACCTCAACTGATTGTATCTCCGTTCACATACAAACCTGTGAAACTAGCCACAATCAGATGGTGGATAGCACACACTACGCAGGACGCCGAAGTGACTGCATCGCGGGCTCAACACGTGCTACAGCCACCACATGTGCCTTGCATGATGTGCCGTTACAAGCCATCATGAACAGCGCCGACTGGTCACGGTGGGACTACACGCTTTAGACACCACTTCAAAACTTGACCGCCAGAAACTGTCACAGGTGGCTCAAAATGATTCAGGACGCTGGTCTGTTGATCATCCTTTGTGTGTACATATTGTGTCGTCACCCTGACCTGTGAGTATGTAGAATGCATGAATGCATGAGTGCTCGTAAAAATATCTTGTATATAATTGATGAATATATATAAAGTCTGTACATATGCCATATTGACCAGACTGTGGCTATTGTTACCCTATTTTGTTGGTCTCCTCTCCTCACATGGAGAACCAATGCAACAATCAGTCACCCATAAGTGTAAGCCATTGCACTCACATGGTGCAGAAACTGATCAAAATGAATTTAAACAATGCAATATAAAATCAAGAGTTTCTGCACTATTGTGCAATGGCTTACACAATGACGGTCGCTGCATAATTTCCCCTGATTTTCAGTCTGGTTATTATTATTCTCGCATTCCAAAAAGCGGTCAAACTCGGTGATTATGAGGACTAACGCGCTATCTGCTGCACTATTGAGGCATTAGTCAAACTCAGTCAGTAGATGAGATTAACATCCTATTGGCCTGAGGCCTTCTAGGACAAGGTACACTTACAGACATAGGTCTGCATATTCTGTGGCAATGGTTGTCGCGGGCAGTAGTGGACGAGTTTGTCGTATGTCTCTCTCCGAGCTCTGGTTCCTTTTGAACTTTACTTCAAATTCAGCTGTTGGTCGGTCGACGATGCGCGTCTGTGTATTTGACTTCTTTTCCCCAACCAAAAGGCTGTCTTTAGAGTCATCAGGCGGCCTTCTTCGTGCTCGGGTGGCGATGGTCCTGTGCCGCGTGAGGCCGCCTCAAAGAGGTAACAGGATGAAAGTTGCTGGAGCGCTGCACAAGTCCCTAATAAAATTCGGCGGGCCAAGCAGACCACGGCCGAGAGGGCAATTTTTCAGCCTAAACCCTAAAGGAGTGCCCCTATGCCTGCCTGGCTCAGAACACAGTATCCCAGGCCACGGTAATCGTAGTCAGGCAGCACTCCATCGCTGATTGTCCCATATCTCCAGGAGCCGTCTCCCGGCAACACTGGCTAGACCCACCATCACCCATGTGGCTGGAGGGATCGCTGCGCCGCCTGACACTGACCTCACATCAGTGTCTTTCAAAGGAGACCTGCCACCACTCCCTTGGTGTCTGCTGCTATGTCACTCTCGCAGTGAACCCGTGGGGTCAAACTCTTTTTTTGTTGTGGATGAGATTAACATCCAATTGGTCTGAGGCCCTTAAAAACAGGGTTTCCCAGACTCTAGTCTGTGTAGTTTGGGGCGTTGCTGTCCTTGGTGGTGATTGGTTGCAGTTGGTGTCGTTGGTTGTCTGTGGCTGTCTCCTCCCCAAGCCTTTTACAGTCCCTTTTCAGGGCCACTTGATATGGATCCACATGATCCAATTTTGGCCAGCTCGGGTAGAACACCCTTACTTGTCGACCTCCCCCTCTCTCTCACGCCTCCCCTCCCCAGCTGGGAAGCCAGAGGACAGGGTTGCTGAGTCTCAGAGGTTTGACCCAAAGCTTGACCTTTGGGATCCTCTTTGCCTCTTTTGACTCTCTTTGCCTTCTGCACCTCTTTCCTGCACAGTGGTTAAAACCAGCTGTCTGTACCGGAGGATAAGAGGGAGTCACATAGGAGTTTCATGGGTTGCATCCCTAGGATGGGATGTGGTTGAGGGAAGTCCTGGACTCTGATGTCTTGCTTACTTACTTTGGCCCATTGCTCTGCCAGAGCATAGGCCATCAACAACTGCCCGCCAATGGCCACGGTCCTGGGCAATTTTTTCTAATTCGCCCCAGCTGTAACCCATCTGCCTGGTGTCCAATTCCAGCTCCCGCATCCAGGTGTTTCTTGGTCTTCCTCGCTTCCTTTTGCCTTGGGGATTCCAGGTCGGGGCTTTTCTGGTGGTGGCTTTCAGAGCGTGTGTGCTATCCACCACCATCTTCTTTTGCGGACGTCTTGCTCTACTGGCAGTTGGTTACTTCTTTCCAGCAGCCCTTTGTTGCTCATTGTCTCTGGCCAGTGGATGTGGAGGATCTTTCGCAGGCAGCTGTTAACAAACGTCTGCAGTTTTTGAATGGTGGTTTTTGTGGTTCTCCAGGTCTCTGATCCATATAAGAGGACAGATTTGACGTTTGAATTGAAGTGGCGGATTTTCGTGTTGGTTGTGATTAGTCGAGATTTCCAGATGTTTTTCAAAGTGATGAAGGCTGCTCTTGCTTCCCCTATTCTGGTTTTCACGTCGGCATCAGTTCCCCCTTGCTGGTTGACTTCACTGCTCAGATGGGTGAAACTGCTGATTTCTTCAAGTGGGGCTCCATCTAGCATCACAGGGTCTGGACTGACTGTGTTAATTTTTAGTATTCTGGTTTTCTGGAGTTGGATGGTAAGGCCGAGCTTTGCTGCAAAGATGGACAGGTCTGATGTTTTGTCCTGCATCTGTTGTCTGGTATGGGAGAGCAGGGCCAGATCGTCCGCGAAGTCCAGTCGTTGTGCTGGTCCAGAGTGTCCATTGTATGCCATTCCTCTTTTCTTCTGTCGTCCTCTTCATCACCCAGTCAATGGCCCGAAGGAACAGGTGTGGTGAGAGGAGGCAACCCTGACGGACTCCGGTCTTTACCTCAAATCGACGTGTTGTCTGTCCTGCGTGAACCACCTGGCATGCTATTCCTTCATAGGATTTCTGGATCAAATTGATGATCTTTGCTGGTACTCCATAGTGCTGTAGTAGTTGCCACACGCTGTCTCTGTGCAAGCTGTCAAAGGCTTTCTGAAAGTCCACAAAATTTAAGTAGTGAAGTGTTCTATTCTAAAGTTTGTTCCATGATGATCCTTAGCGTGGCAATCTGGTCTGTGCAGGAGCGATCTTTTCGGAAGCCTGCTTGTTGGTCCCTAAGTGTTTTGTCTACTTCATCCTTCATATTCTCTCTGAGAGAATCTTGTTGAAGACCTTGCCTGGTACTGACAGGAGAGTGATGCCTCTATAGCTTCCACAGTTGCTGAGATCTCCCTTCCTTGGTAATTTAATGATGTGTCCGTCTTTCCAGTCTGTAGGGACCTCTTCGTAAGTCCATATCTTCTCAAAAAGTGGTTGAAAAATGTCTGCTGTAGTGTCAATGTAGCTTTTAGTGCTTCTGCTGGAATTGCGTCTGGGCCTGCTGCTTCCCATTCTTCATTTTCTTGATAGCACTGACGATTTCTTCCCTGGTTGGTGGATCACAATTGATTGGCAGATCAGTTTCTGCCGCTGGGATATGTGGAGCGTCTTGTGGGTGCTGGTTTGTTCCGTAACTCTTCGAAGTGCTCCACCCATCTGTTAAGTTGTCCCTCTTGGTCTGTAATAGTCTCTCCCTGTTTGTTTTAAATGGGTCTCTCTGGCTTGGAAAACTTTCCTGCAGGTTTCTTGGTCATATCGTAGTGCGCTTTCATGTTTCTGCTGTTGGCAGCCTGTTCTGCTTCTTCTGCAAGCTGGTCAATATGCATTTTCTTGTCACTTTTCACACTCTGGCTCACTCCCATGTGGGCTTCGTTGTGGTCTGCATGGGCTATTGCTTTCTCTGCTCTTGTTCTGCTCATGTTGACTTGTTCTTTCTTCCGTTTTCGTTCGTCGATTTTCTCCAGGCTTTCTGTTGTAATCCAATACTTGTGATGTTTCTTTTTTGATCCAAGAACCTCTTTGCATGTTGATGAAAAGGCTTCTTTTGTTTCTGTCCAATGGGTGCCTATGTCTGTATCTTCTGTGTGTAGGTCTTGTAGGGTTTGGAATCTATTCTTTAGGGACAGTGTGAATGAGTCTCTGTAGTACTGTTCTCTAAGTAACCCTACATTGATCTTTTCTCTTTTTCCAGTTGGTTTCACTGGGTTCTTCTTCAACTTTAGCTTTATTTTTGCTGTCAGAAGGTGATAGTCCGATGCTACGTCTGCCCCTCTCCTCACTCTAACACCCTGCAGCAACCGTCTGAATTTCTTGGTAATGCAGACGTGGTCGATTTGATTTTCGGTTTCATGATTTGGTGACACCCATGCTGCTTTGTGATTCCTTTTGTGTGGAAATATGCTGCCACTGATTAGGTTGTTCATCGAGTCGTGTGCCGTCGGAACAGGACGAAAGTGGCTGGATTGCCGCATGAGTCCCTAAAATTCGGCGGGTTCACTCAGACTATGGCTGAGAGGGCAAATTTTCAGCCTAACCCTATAAGGTGTGCCTCACGTCTGCGGGACTCAGAACACGGTATCCCAGGCCACGGTAATCGTAGTCAGGCAGCGCTCCATCGCCGATCGCCCTGCATCTCAAGGAGCCGTCCCCTAGCGAGACAGGCTAGACCCACCATCACCCATATGGCTGGAAGGATCGCTGCGCTGCCTGACACTGACCTCTCACCTCTTTACTTACTTACTTAGGCCCATAGCTCAAGGGTGAGCATAGGTCATCGACAACACTCCGCCATCGCTCTCGGTTCTCGGCTGCTCGCTGAATGCCTGTCCAGTTGGCCCCCGCCTCTTTATCTCTGCCTCAGTGTCTCACCTCCAGTTGCTGCGAGGTCGGCCTCTCTTCCTTTTCCCCTGCGGGTTCCATGTCAGGGCTTGGCGTGTGGTGCTGGATGCTGGCTTCCTGAGAGTGTGTCCAATCCAGCCCCACTTCCTCTGCAGAATCTGCTTGGTCACTGGTTCCTGTCCTGCTTGCTTCCATAGATCTTCATTGATTGGTGATCTTCTCTGGCCATCTGATTTTGAAGATTCGTCTCAGACAGGTGTTGATGAAGGTCTGAATTTCAAGTTGTATTGCCTTGGTCATTCTCCAAGTCTCGCAGCCGTAGAGCAGAACCGACCACACGTTTGAATTGAAAATACGCAATTTTGTTGTCCTTCTGATCTCTCCTGAGGCCCAGATGTTCTTTAGCATGATGAATGCTGCTCGCGCCTTGACTATCCTGGCCATGATGTATCGGTCAGTGCCCCCCTGCTTGTCAACTACGCTTCTAAAGTAGACAAAGGAATCTACTTCCCTGATGGCTCCCCTCCGACTGTGACTGGGCTGCTGCCTGTGGTGTTGATCTTCATCAGCTCAGTCTTCTTCTTGTTTATCTTGAGCCCTGTTCCTGCTGATGTCTAAAGGCAGGTGGTCTTGTCCTGCATCTGTGTGTGACAGTGGGAGAGGAGTGTCAGGTCGTCAGCAAAGTCAAGGTTATCTAGCTGCGTCCAGAGTGTCTACCATATCCCACTGTTCCTGCCTGTTGTTGTGGTCTTCATGATTCAGTCGATGACCAGGAGGAAGAGGAAAGGTGACAACAGACATCCCTGGCGCACTCCTGTCTTCACCTCAAAACCGTCTGACAACTGGCCCGCACGAGCCACCCTGCAGTTAACATCCTGATAGGTGTACCACCTCTTCACCTCAGTGTCCATCAAAAGAGATCTGCAGCCTCTCCCTCGGCGCCCTCTGCTATGCCACACTCGCAGCGAACTGTCAAACTCAGCCAGACGACTGTTTATATACGTGACTGTGGGGGACGCTGGGGCCTAGACGGCCAATGGCATTGTGCCACCCGACTTGACCAAGCCTCGCTTCAGCATCCCCCGTGCCCAGGGCCACACGCAAAAAGATTTCCTTTAGTCATACAGGGCTCGGCAGAAGACGGAGTTATTACAAATACCCTTAAGTGTAGGCCATTGCACTCACATGGTGCAGAAATTCTAATGATATATTGTTACACGCTAAAATTTATCAATTAATGAGCGTCTGTAGAAAGTGAGATTTTGACTCATAAGAAGTGTGTTGACAGTCCCTTTTTTTGTTTTTTGTTTTTTTTGTTTTTTGCAAGAAGGAACTTGAAGAAAGTATGGTGACTGCGTTGAGTTGAGTACATTGTGAATTAATCATCAACGTGAGGCCCAATTTGTGGTGTTAACTTTTACACAGAATTATGAAGAAAGGGAACCCTAAAGAACAAGCCAAGACATCGAGTCGTGTTTGTCAAAAAGAATATAACTGCACGTGCATGACATGCTACAGCTGTATGTGTCTTTAGTGTGAGAACAGTGAAGTTCAACTGGTTGCCGCGTATGTGATAGGACTGTGTGAATACAAAATGATGGAAAATAGGCACTTGGAGTATTTTTTTTTGTTTGTTTGTTTTTTATGATGTTGAAAACAGGCACTGGATCTGGCTAAATACTGCTGTTAAGATTATCAGCTGTTTGAGAAATATTCTTTTCTATTGTATTATTGTGAGCAGAATGGCGACGTCCTCTTCTTTAAGTGATGGCTGCGTCAATCAGGTTCAGATGATGGATAGACGATTGAGTTAGATGATGTAGATGATGAATGTACATTCCCGTAACCTCATTAAAATGCTTAGCAAGCAAAATCAACTCAGATAGCAATTCACTGAAGCATGCATCTGATAGAGACAGGTTGGAGATTAATAGTATAGTGGAAGATAATTGCAATGTTAAACAAAAATTTTGAACTCAATAAAGTGGAAGAACAAGCCCATCAGACCTGAAGTACTGCAATTTGATATTTACAGGAATGCCAGGAGGTACGTACGCATTTCCAACAACTATTGTCTTATTGATACTTTGAATCGGTATTTGTACGAGAGAAATTGGAATCACAATGATGTTTTGACTTGGCATTCAGAACGTGGGATGGAATGACTGCCTGCAGACCAATAGTTGTGCGTATGCATATGTAATTAGGCTACATGAACTGGAAATTTCTACAGGGCCAAGACTCAAGGGAATCGCTACGTATGGATAACTTTAAAATTTCTAATTGCAAAAGTGAGACGACTGCAGGCGGAAATCTAAACAAATCTTAAAGTAATGAGTTAATAACGCCTTCTTCCTTGCGCTGAACTCTGATGCGATCTGAAGCGATCAAAGCTAAGTGAATTTTCGTTATTTTTTTCGTTTGTGTTTCACCTGGAGAAGACCCAAGAGGTCGAAACGCGTTGTGCTTTGTCTTGTGACTCGTTTGTCCACGTTTCTCTGGCGGTTCGCTAACATTCATTTAAGATTTGTTTAAAATTTCTGTTGAACTCACCACCAGAAAAGAGAATGATATATTAATTTCAGTCGCTACGTATGGATAACTTTAAAATTTCTGCAGAACTCACCGCCAGAAAAGAGAGATGGTAGATTAATTTCAGACAAGGGAAAAGAGCCTAAGAAAGGGCAAACAGCATGTAGAAGAATAGGCTCAAAGGTTTGGCCAACTCGAGCTTCAAAGAGACTTTGATTTTCAGCAAAGAAATGGTCAGGAATACCACAATGCATAGACAACTAGTGAGAGTCAGAGACATGACACTGATTTCAGCAGAGATACGAAGAACAGAAAATCAAGTTGTTTTTCAAAAAGGAGTGAAGAATAACGTGTTGTGCCTGGGTGCATGAGTTTACAGCCAAGCAGTCAGAAATGGTCGTCCAGCACATGATGTTTCACATTACACAGGTAGAACGCCCAACAGAAAAGCCTTCTCTTGAAGAAAGGCAGAAAAATCAGAGTTGTTGTTTTTATCAGTATTCTTCAAGAGCGGAACACCGAAGATTTGTTGTCAAAATAGGGAGGGGGGGGGGGGGGTGTTCGATCAAGTTCGGTCAGTATCATCCGATAATGAAATGAGTGGAAAATTTGGTTGTATGGGACACTGATATCAAAGCAAAAATTGAAATTACAAATCAGGCTAAAGGTGACACAGAAAAAAGACGCAAACTTTGTGAAACAAGTGGTCACGTCAGAAATAGCAAACAAGGACGAGATGAAAAGCAGCAGCCTCTTTTTAATGATCAGCAAACAGACTTTATCACGGCTGCACGCCTGTCCTTAAAAAGCCTGATGAAGGAGACCAGAACTATGATCCGGATGAAGGCAGCGCGATCTGTCTGCTAGCGATGGACCACAGCGCTACAGGGACCCACGCCTGTGTGCAGATGAAGACCTGAATTCACCCTCTGAGGTACATGAAGCAGGACCACCAAACGAAGACGTCATTAGCACAGAAGGAGGAAACGAAGCAGCAGAAACCATGGGAGCAGACGTCCAGACCGTCATTCCGTCTAGTCAGGCAAATCCAGATTTATCCAGTAAATGACTTCAGCACGTGTGACGCTGGAGATCGCCCTCTGCAGGCCAGTGCTGAAAGTCATATCCAGACCGGGGGCCAAGATTCCTGTAAGAGCGGAGCCTCACATACAGAAAGACTTCCTCGTTCTCTTTATGTCTTTGTCTCTGTCTGTCTGTCTGTCTGTCCTCCCTCCCTCCCTCCTCTCTCTCTCTCTCTTTCTCTTCCCCCCCCCCCCCCCCCCCCCCCCCCCACTCTCTCTTTCATGAACGGCAAATCGACATAAATTGTGTGATGCCGGTGCACAATGAGTCACTGTTCGATGACTCTGAGGAAAAAGGGTAGAACAAACAGTTTTTCATGGCTAAGTATTCGTACCCCCCCTACCCCCCCCCCCCCCCCCTCCCCTCCCCACTCCGCAAACCGCTTGATGCCAGTATCCTCGCCACTGAATTATCCGTGATTAGCGTGTGTTGAGTGGTACAGGCAATGTCAGGGCGGAAAAGCGGGGCCTCGTAAATTACGCTTTCATGATGTAAGCACGATGTTGGTTACGTAATGGCAACGCCAAACGTTGACCGTCTCGCTTTTTCGCAGAACAGTAATTCAAGCGTTTCTCAAAACGCGCATTCTATCAAATTCGGCACGTCTCAGCCTCTTTTGAGGCAGATTACTGTTTATATCAACCACAAGTCGTAAGTAGGCCTATGTAGTAAATTTTGAGTATTTCATGCGCAGACGTGGTGTGTGTTTCCTGAAGCGTATTCGGTTACCTTAGAAAGTTAACCTTCGTTTTTGACGAATACGCGTCGACCTCATACCGTAAACAATGTAATGGTAAGCACATTGACGCCCATACTATTTATCTACTCTGAATGTACTTTCTTAGGAGGAGAAAATCCTTCCCTTTAGATTACTATTGTTTTCCAAACACGCTGTGAGTGTATGAGTACGGTTACTTTGTCAAAATCTCGAAGGCAAACGTGCCACCTAAACTGCATTGTGTATTATGAAAGGTTCGCAAAGGAAGATGTTGACTTTGCAACAGCTGCAGAGGTGCATTTTTTCTTAAAAGATTCACCTGCACCTGAAAGCCGCTTACTGTGCTTCTTGTCATTATGGGCCAGATGGGCTTGCAAACACTGAATGGATCACCACACACACACACACACACACACACACACACACATCACACACACACACACACACACACACACACACACACACACACACACACACACACACCTGATTTCCTCCTTGAGAAGAATAAAATGTAACCTTTTGTAGCGCCTATCACTTCTTAAAGTGAATGCCGCACTCTTCTCCTCCAAATCGAAAGAAAGAGAACAGAATTGGGCGAATCGTGTAGCCTGATTTACACAAAAATCTTCGTGATTGTAAAAAAAAAAAAACCCATTAAATCTACTGTGGATTCAGCTTGTATCTATTTGAAATCCATTTCATTTTCAATTCGAACAAGATAAACGTGGTTTTAAAGGGCACATAGGTATTGTTCCGGAATGATGTTCATCCATTATTGTTGACACCCCGTGCGCTAAAAATAGTAACCTCTTCTGATTGGTACGAGGATCCCCAAGCATTCTCATTCCTTTGCTGCTGCGACAGTACATTCAGCTGACTCGCTCTTTGTGAATGTTTCATCTTCTCGAATTTGTCTGACAGGCCGAGTTTTGAACAAGTCATCGCATATTCATGTCTAACACGTCATGTTCAGTGTTCACCGTCGTCGGGAACTCCTATGGTGCATCTGCATCCTCATGCAACGCTCCCACTGCCTGTTTGAACAGAGATTTTACGTATCTGTATAAAACTTAAACATCACTACCACCACCACCACTACCACTACTACTACTTCTGCGACAACGATTAGCACTACTATTACTAATCACACAAAGGTGGGAGTGGAGTGATTTGAACTGGGCTATTTTCCTCCGAGATGCTGTGGCATCATCCTCTTTCTGAACATCCCTGGTGCAGTTTTCGTCCGTCTCAGATCGACTCCCCGACCCTCCGAACCCGCCTCTCCCCTCCTCATTCCGCCTTTCCTCCGCCGCTACCCCTGCCCTCACTGTGATAAGAATTATGGGTGCCCTGGGTTGAAGCATCAGTTGTCACACAGCGCGGACACCGGCTCACAATCACCTGTTACTCGGAGGTGAAAACTCTCTCTCTCTCTCTCTCTCTCTCTCTCTCTCTCTCTCATCAACTGTCCACGTGAGTTCCCTTGATTTTCGCCTCCTGTCAGATTGTTTGCTTTAGCCCCTGTGAGTGAGCAGCGAGGACAACAATGGCACTCTGTCACTGTTCGAGCCGAGGGACAGTGATCCGCGCTTCCTTGTCCAAAGCCTGTAGCCCATGGCTCAGCAAACCGCGACAGGCCACCTCTCCATTCACAGCTAACCACGACAGGCCACCTCTCCATTCACAGCTAACGACAGGCCACCTCTCCTTTCACAGCTAACGACAGGCCACCTCTCCATTCACAGCTAACGACAGTCACCTCTCCATTCACAGCTAACGACAGGCCACCTCTCCATTCACAGCTAACGACAGGCCACCTCTCCATTCACAGCTAACGACAGGTCACCTCTCCATTCACAGCTAACGACAGGTCACCTCTCCATTCACAGCTAACGACAGGCCACCTCTCCATTCACAGCTAACGACAGGCCACCTCTCCATTCACAGCTAACCACGACAGGGCACCTCTCCATTCACAGCTAACGACAGGTCACCTCTCCATTCACAGCTAACCACGGCAGGCCACCTCTCCATTCACGGCTAACCACGGCAGGCCACCTCTCCATTCACAGCTAACCACGACAGGCCACCTCTCCATTCACAGCTAACGACAGGTCACCTCTCCATTCACAGCTAACCACGACAGGCCACCTCTCCATTCACAGCTAACCACGACAGGCCACCTCCCCATTCACAGCTAACCACGACAGGCCACCTCTCCATTCACAGCTAACGACAGGTCACCTCTCCATTCACAGCTAACCAGACAGGCCACCTCTCCATTCACAGCTAACACGACAGGCCACCTCTCCATTCACAGCTAACCAGACAGGCCACCTCTCCATTCAGAGCTAACGACAGGTCACCTCTCCATTCACAGCTAACCATGACAGGCCACCTCTCCATTCACAGCTAACACACAGGCCACCTCTCCATTCACAGCTAACACGACAGGCCACCTCTCCATTCACAGCTAACGACAGGTCACCTCTCCATTCACAGCTAAACGACAGGCACCTCTCCATTCACAGCTAACACGACAGGTCACCCTCTCCATTCACAGCTAAACGACAGGCCACCTCTCCATTCACAGCTAACGACAGGCCACCTCTCCATTCACAGCTAACGACAGGTCACCTCTCCATTCACAGCTAACACGACAGGCACCTCTTCATTCACAGCTAACGACAGGCCACCTCTCCATTCACAGCTAACATGACAGGCCACCTCTCCATTCACAGCTAACGACAGGCTCACCTCTCCATTCACAGCTAACCACGACAGGCCACCTTCCATTCGCAGCTAACGACAGGTCACCTCTCCATTCACAGCTAACGACAGGTCACCTCTCCATTCACAGCTAACGACAGGTCACCTCTCCGTTCACAGCTACCACGACAGGCCCCCTCTCCATTCACAGCTAACGACAGGCCACCTCCATTCAGAGCTAACGACAGTTACCTCTCCATTCACAGCTAACGACAGGTCACCTCTCCATTCACAGCTAACGACAGGTCACCTCTCCATTCACAGCTAACCGACAGGCCACCTCTCCATTCACAGCTAACGACAGGCACCTCTCCATTCACAGCTAACGACAGGCCACCTCTCCATTCACAGCTAATGACAGGTCACCTCTCCATTCACAGCTAACATGACAGGCCACCTCTCCATTCACAGCTAACCACGACAGGCCACCTCTCCATTCACAGCAAACCACGACAGCCACCTCTCCATTCACAGCTACCCACGACAGGCCACCTCTCCATTCACGGCTAACCACGACAGGCCACCTCTCCATTCATTCACAGCTAACCATGACAGGCCACCTCTCCATTCACAGCTAAGGACAGGCCACCTCTCCATTCACAGCTAACGACAGGTCACCTCTCCATTCACGGCTAACCACGACAGGCCACCTCTCCATTCACAGCTAACCATGACATTCCACCTCTCCATTCACAGCTAACCACGACAGGCCACCTCTCCATTCACAGGCTAACCACGACAGGGCACCTCTCCATTCACAGCTAACCATGACAGGCCACCTCTCCATTCACAGCTAACGACAGGTCACCTCTCCATTCACGGCTAACCACGACAGGCCACCTCTCCATTCACAGCTAACCATGACAGGCCACCTCTCCATTCACAGCTAACGACAGGTCACCTCTCCATTCACAGCTAACCACGACAGGCCAACCTCTCCATTCACGAGCTAACCATGACAGGCCACCTCTCCATTCACAGCTAACGACAGGCCAACCTCTCCATTCACAGCTAACGACAGGTCACCTCTCCATTCACAGCTAACGACAGCACACCTCTCCATTCACAGCTAACGACAGGCCACCTCTCCATTCACAGCTAACGACAGGCAACCTCTCCATTCACAGCTAACGACAGGTCACCTCTCCATTCCAGCTAACACGACAGGCCACTCTCCATTCACAGCTAACCGACAGGCCACCTCTCCATTCACACAACTAACATCCATAACGACAGGCCACCTCTCCATTCACAGCTAACCACGACAGGCCACTCTCCATTCACGGCTAACCACGACAGGCCACCTCTCCATTCACAGCTAACATGACAGGCCACCTCTCCATTTCACAGCTAACACGACAGGCACCTCTCCATTCAAGGCTAACACAGGCCACCTCTCCATTCACAGCTAACCATGACAGGCCACCTCTCCATTCACAGCTAACGACAGGTCACCTCTCCATTCACAGCTAACGACAGGCACCTCTCCATTCACAGCTAACAGAAGGTCACCTCTCCATTCACAGCTAACGACAGGTCACCTCTCCATTCACAGCTAACGACAGGTCACCTCCATTCACAGCTAACGACAGGTCACCTCTCCATCACACAGACAGGCCACCTCTCCATTCACAGCTAACGACAGGTCACCTCTCCATTCACGGCTAACCAGACAGGCCACCTCTCCATTCACAGCTAACGACGGCCCCCTCTCCATTCACAGCTAACCAGACAGGCCACCTCTCCATTCACAGCTAACAGACAGGCCACCTCTCCATTCACAGCTAACGACAGGCCCCTCACCATTCAAGCTCCATGAAGGCCACCTCTCCATTCACAGCTAACAGACAGGCCACCTCTCCATTCACAGCTAACGACAGGTCACCTCTCCATTCACAGCTAACGACAGGTCACCTCTCCATTCACAGCTAACGACAGCCACCTCTCCATTCACAGCTAACGACAGGTCACCTCTCCATTCACAGCTAACGACAGGTCACCTCTCCATTCACAGCTAACGACATGTCACCTCTCCATTCACAGCTAACGACAGGCCACCTCTCCATTCACAGCTAACGACAGGTCACCTCTCCATTCACAGCTAACCACGACAGGCCACCTCTCCATTCACAGCTAACGACAGGCCACCTCTCCATTCACAGCTAACCACGACAGGCCACCTCTCCATTCACAGCTAACGACAGGCCACCTCTCCATTCACAGCTAACCACGACAGGCCACCTCTCCATTCACAGCTAACCACGACAGGCCACCTCTCCGTTCACAGCTAACGACAGGCCACCTCTCCATTCACAGCTAACGACAGGCCACTTCTCCATTCACAGCTAATGACAGGTCACCTCTCCATTCACAGCTAACCATGACAGGCCACCTCTCCATTCACAGCTAACCACAACAGGCCACCTCTCCATTCACAGCTAACGACAGGCCACCTCTCCATTCACAGCTAACGACAGGCCACCTCTCCATTCACAGCTAACCACGACAGACCACCTCTCCATTCACAGCTAACGACAGGCCACCTCTCCATTCACAGCTAACGACAGGCCACCTCTCCATTCACAGCTAACCACGACAGACCACCTCTCCATTCACAGCTAACGACAGGCCACCTCTCCATTCACAGCTAACCATGACAGACCACCTCTCCATTCACAGCTAACGACAGGCCACCTCTCCATTCACAGCTAACGACAGGCCACCTCTCCATTCACAGCTAATGACAGGTTACCTGTCCATTCACAGCTAACCATGACAGGCCACCTCTCCATTCACAGCAAACCACGACAGGCCACCTCCCCATTCACAGCTAACCACGACAGGCCACCTCTCCATTCACAGCTAACGACAGGCCACCTCGCCATTCACGGCTAACAACGACAGGCCACCTCTCCATTCACAGCTAACGACAGGCCACCTCTCCATTCACAGCTAACCACGACAGGCCACCTCTCCATTCACGGCTAACCACGACAGGCCACCTCTCCATTCATTCACAGCTAACCATGACAGGCCAGCTCTCCATTCACAGCTAATGACAGGCCACCTCTCCATTCACAGCTAACGACAGGCCATGTCTCCATTCACAGCTAACGACAGGTCACCTCTCCATTCACGGCTAACCACGACAGGCCACCTCTCCATTCACAGCTAACCATGACATTCCACCTCTCCATTCACAGCTAACCACGACAGGCCACCTCTCATTCACGGCTAACCACGACAGGCCACCTCTCCATTCACAGCTAACCATGACAGGCCACCTCTCCATTCACAGCTAACGACAGGTCACCTCTCCATTCACAGCTAACCGACAGGTCACCTCTCCATTCACAGCTAACCATGACAGGCACCTCTCCATTCACAGCTAACGACAGGCCACCTCTCCATTCACAGCTAACGACAGGCCACCTCTCCATTCACAGCTAACCGACAGGCCACCTCTCCATTCACAGCTAACGACAGGCCACCTCTCCATTCACAGCTAACCTGAGCACTCCATACGGCTAACCTACTGCCACTCTCATCACAGCTAACGAGAGGCCACCTCTCCATTCACAGCTAACGACAGGCACCTCTCCATTCACAGCTAACGACAGGTCACCTCTCCATTCACAGCTAACGACAGGCACCTCTCCATTCACAGCTAACGACAGTCACCTCTCCATTCACAGCTAACGACAGGTCACCTCTCCATTCACAGCTAACCAGACAGGCCACCTCTCCATTCACAGCTAACGACAGGTCACCTCTCCATTCACGGCTAACCAGACAGGCACCTCTCCATTCACAGCTAACTGACAGGCCACCTCTCCATTCACAGCTAACCATGACAGGCCACCTCTCCATTTCACGGCTAACCATGACAGGCCACCTCTCCATTCACAGCTAACGAGAGGCCACCTCTCCATTCACAGCTAACGACAGGTCACCTCTCCATTCAAGCTAACGACAGGCCACCTCTCCATTCACAGCTAACGACAGGCCACCTCTCCATTCACAGCTAACGACAGGTCACCTCTCCATTCACAGCTAACGACAGGTCACCTCTCCATTCACAGCTAACGACAGTCACCTCTCCATTCACAGCTAACGACAGGTCACCTCTCCATTCACAGCTAACGACAGGTCCACCTCTCCATTCACAGCTAACGACAGGCCACCTCTCCATTCACAGCTAACGACAGTCACCTCTCCATTCACAGCTAACGACAGTCACCTCTCCATCACGCTAACCATGACAGGCCACCTCTCATTCACAGCTAACGACAGGTCACCTCTCCATTCACAGCTAACGACAGGCACCTCTCCATTCACAGCTACGACAGGCATCTCCATTCACAGCTAAGACAGCCACCTCTCCATTCACAGCTAACAGACAGGCACCTCTCCATTCACAGCTAACGACAGGCCACCTCTCCATTCACAGCTAACGACAGGCACCTCTCCATTCACAGCTAACGACAGGTCACCTCTCCATTCACGCTAACGACAGGTCACCTCTCCATTCACAGCTAACGACAGGCCACCTCTCCATTCACAGCTAATGACAGGTCACCTCTCCATTCACAGCTAACCATGACAGGTCCACCTCTCCATTCACGCTAACCACAGACAGGCCACCTCTCCATTCACAGCTAACGACAGGTCACCTCTCCATTCACAGCTAACAGACAGGCCACCTCTCCATTCACAGCTAACCACGACAGCCACCTCTCCATTCACAGCTAACGACAGGCCACCTCTCATTCACAGCTAACCATGACAGGCCACCTCTCCATTCACAGCTAACCATGACAGGCCACCTCTCCATTCACAGCTAACGACAGGCCACCTCTCCATTCACAGCTAACTGACAGGTCACCTGTCCATTCACAGCTAACAGACAGGTCACCTCTCCATTCACAGCAAACGACAGGCCACCTCTCCATTCACAGCTAACGACAGGTCACCTCTGCCATTCACGCTAACCAGACAGGCCACCTCTCCATTCACAGCTAACGACAGGCCACCTCTCCATTCACAGCTAACAGACAGGCCACCTCTCCATTCACAGCTACACGACAGGTCCACCTCTCCATTTCACGCTAACCAGACAGGCCACTCTCCATTCACAGCTAACATGACAGGCCACCTCTCCATTCACAGCTAACAGACAGGCCAGTCTCCATTCACAGCTAACGACAGGTCACCTCTCCATTCACAGCTAACCACGACAGGCCACCTCTCCATTCACACTGCAACGGAGTGCATCTTCACACAACCTGCTCCCCACGTCTCATTTCCATGCTAAATCGAAGGATTATTAGCAACAGACGGACCCCAGTAAGTAACGAAGTCACTCTACATATCACGGCTACCACACACACTTCATTCACAGTAACCATGACAGGCATCCTTCAAGCTAATCTGACAGGACCTCTGCCGATTCAAGTAATTCAGGACTCTTACGGCTAACCAGACAGGCCACCATTCGCATTCCATTACGAAGACGTCTCATTCTACACTGGCAGGTCATCTATTCAGTAACGCAGCCACCTCTCTATTCACACTAACGACAGTTCCACCTCCATTAGCTAACAAGGCACACCATTCAGCTACATTCACTCCCATTCACGGCAGCTATTCCAAGACAGGCCACTCCCAAAGCACATACGACCTCCCATTCACAACTACATGAAGACTCCACCAGCACAGAAGGCCACTCCCATTCCGTAACGACAGCCTCTCATTACAGCTAACTCAGCCACTTCATAAGCTAGACAGTCCTCCACACAGTGATAGCCCGACAAGCTATGTAAAGCCAGCCACCTCGCCAACACAGAAGACGGCCCACTGTTACCCAAGATGGCCCCCCCACACAGCTAACCGGTCACCTCTCATTCACTGTACGCAGGACTCTCATTACGGAAGAGAGCATTACAACACATCACCTCCTCACAACGAGATTCATTCAAGTACAAGTCACCCCATGCAACCATACAATTATACCAAGACACATTCCATTCATGAGCACTCCATTCAAAATGCAGCATTCCATTCGGTCTGACCCACCTTCGCATTCCGTACAGACCACCCTGAGTTCCCTGACAGGACTCTCTAAGAAGGAGTACTCCTCACAGCTCGCAGGCCACCCATTACAAACAATCACCTTATTCATACCGACACCACCTTTCACAAAAAGCATTCCATCACACTAACACAGTCACTCATTCACACAACACCATCCATTCACAACAGCATCCAATCACACACAACATGCACAATCACAATTAAGCATTTCAACACACACATTCCTTTCCGTGCTTCATGTGGTTCCCCCACACCTCTGTCCCTCCAAAGTCCTCCGAGAGTATCGGGTTGACTCGGGTGCCCCAAACTGGGTCTGTTCCTGAATAGAGTCTTTCAAGGCCGACACCCTTGACACACACACACTCCCTCCACACTTCTGTCTCTCCCAAGTCCTCTGAGAGTATCGGGTCGACTCAGGTGCCCCAAACCGGGTCTGTTCCTGAATAGAGACTTTCAAGGCCGACACCCTTGACGCACACACACCCCCAAATGGCACGACACAGAGCTAACCACACCAGTCGCACGCGCTGTAGGAGGTCCGTGGACAGTGGAGAACGCCTCCCGTGGGACGAGGCGTTGTTGCGGAAAGTCCTGGACAGGGTTAGGACCCTCCAGCAAGGTCCACGTGCTCCTCTCACTGCGTGGCACCAACAGCGCAAGCTTCGGGTGGAGCCCCCGGGATGAGAGGACACGGAAGGAACTGGAAGGAAAGAAGAAAGGGTACTGGAACCCCGCAGTCAGTACGGTCTGAAATTTGCTGCTTAATCCTAACAGCCACTCGCATGGTGGGCGAGGGGAGGTGTTTGCTGAATACATTAGTAACACCAGCTCAACACAGACCTGAGCATAACACAGTAAACAAACCAAATGAGGAATGTTCGCTAAAGGTCTCCTCACACGAAGCAGGTAAGAGATTACATTAACAGGCTAAACAAACGAACAGCAATTATATCTTCATCCTTCCCTCACGTTCAACATTTTCCTTTCTAGGAACTGAACAGCAACCATTTCTTTATAATCGCCACCACATTTGCAAATAATAATAATTCAATGGCACAATTATCCCCACATTTTATAGCAACATTTCAAAATGACACAATTCTCCAACCACGCATCCAAACGACTAATCGTGCGTACGCACGCTCGCAAACATAAAACACTCGTTCCCCTTGCACACACAAACAGACGGTGGCCGAAGAATAAGAGACCTGTGATTGTGACAGGGGCGACGAGCGAGACCAAGCAAGTACCAACCCTGAATCACCAGGTTCTCCCCCATCCCCACCGACTACCGCATCACAAGATGCATAAAAAGGAGAAAGACTTTTGGATATAATTTTGACTGGCCAGGTTAAAGATTGAATTAACCAGAAAAAGTGGTCTCAAACAATATTTCTTTTATAATTTTGAAAACCAAAAGAAATTGCGCAAAAGAGAAGAATTAGCCGGCTAACAACAAAAAAAACAACAACAAAAAACAAACAAACCACGAAACTGATGCTTACCAGCTACCCGTGGGTGACCCAAGTGGCGGGTCAAGCGACTCTCTGCCCTCTGTCCAGTCGAGAGGACAGCAGAGCAGATGCGGAAAAGAGATGACGTGATGTCCCTCTCCTACAGGCCGACTGTAGGAATGAAGGTACCGACTGTACCTTCGACGAAGTGGTGAAGAACCAGGACCGGAGCAGGCGCTCCCAGAGACATCTTCCGCTCGAGTGAAGAGAAAACCTGCCTAAGCGATGGCGGCCAACATGCCACGCTACGTCACAGAGTGAGAATACCTCAAGCCTGAGAGGAATGATGCACGTGCGGCAGGTAAAAAGACAGGTGAGAGGCCGATAGACAGCCAGTTCAAGCAAGAGGTACCAGCCACCCGTGAACCTGCAGGATGAATTGCACGGGCAGTGGAATTAGAGAGAGAGAGAGAGAAAGCAAACCTAACCTGAGCTGAACGACATTAAGGTGCAAACGCACCACAAGCCACATTAAGGGACGGATACACGACCACAGCAACGACAATAAATAAATGAATAATTCCGCCACCCTAGATGGGTCAATCGTCGTAGGCCTCGTGACAAACTCGTGACACTCTGCCATCCCCTATCTGCTTGGGAAGATTTCCTGTAAGGCTACGTGCATGGTGGACCGGTTGTCCGGGCCAGGTGCACTAAGCACGGCTATGACCGTCGCCAATAGGCGAAGTTGCAAAAGAGATGAACGGATCAGGGCTTTTTCTCCAGGGCGGGCGGCGCACGGCCATGCAAAGCACGGCCAGGTCCAGTCCACCTTCCACGTAGCCTTAGAATCCAAACCTCTGTAAAACTGTCAATATCTAGCCAGTCTGTTTTTCTTCTTTCTTTTCCTTTTTAGCAAGTAATGAAATTGAGGTGACACCGTTTTGACAACAGGCTCTATAACATCATGCGAGTCTTACTTATCATTAGTTTAGAAAAGGTTTGAATAATGATCTTGTTCATGGGGTGAAAACAAAAATACAATCCTTCCTTGAATGTTGAGCACATCACTACGTCCAGAAAGAGAGACAAGGGAATTCAGAGGAGCTGGGGTGGGTAGGGACTGGGGCTCCATTTTTCTTTTTCAAGAGATCTCCGGTAGTATTAAAACCAAAACCAAAACAAAATTGGGGATGAGGGGAGGGGGGGGGGACGTATTTTGGTTTACCGACTGAATCACAGCCACATAATATATTGTTGAGGAAAGCGAAGATGTCGGGGACAGGGGTGGCCGGGAGCTGGGAGGGGAAAGGGGTGGCCGAGAGTTGGGAGGGACAGGGGTGGCCGAGAGCTGGGAGGGGACAGGGGTGGCCGGGAGTTGGGAGGGGACAGGGGTGGCCGGGAGCTGGGAGGGGGAAGGGGTGGCCGGGAGCTGGGAGAGGAAAGGGGTGGCCGGGAGCTGGGAGGGAAAAGGGGTGGCCGGGAGCTGGGAGGGGAAAGGGGTGGCCGGAGCTGGGAGGGAAAGGGGTGGCCGGGAGTTGGGATGGGAAAGGGTGGCCGAGAGTCGGGAGGGGAAAGGGGTGGCCGAGAGTCGGGAGGGGAAAGGGGTGGCCGAGAGTTGGGAGGGGAAAGGGGTGGCCGAGAGTTGGGAGGGGAAAGGGGTGGCCGGGAGTTGGGAGGGGAAAGGGGTGGCCGGGAGCTGGGAGGGGACAGGGGTGGCGGGAGCTGGGAGGGGAAAGGGGTGGCCGGGAGTTGGGAGGGGAAAGGGGTGGCCGGGACTTGGGGAATGGGAAAGGGGTGGCCGAGAGTCGGGAGGGGAAAGGGGTGGCCGAGAGTTGGGAGGGGAAAGGGGTGGCCGAGAGTTGGGAGGGGAAAGGGGTGGCCGGGAGTTGGGAGGGGAAAGGGGTGGCCGGGAGCTGGGAGGGGAAAGGGGTGGCCGAGAGCTGGGAGGGGAAAGGGGTGGCCGGGAGCTGGGGGGGAAAGGGGTGGCCGGGAGCTGGGAGGGGAAAGGGTGGCCGAGAGTTGGGAGGGGAAAGGGGTGGCCGGGAGCTGGGAGGGGAAAGGGGTGGCCGGGAGCTGGGTGGGGAAAGGGGTGGCCGGAGTTGGGAGGGGAAAGGGGTGGCCGAGAGTTGGGAGGGGAAAGGGGTGGCCGGGAGCTGGGAGGGGAAAGGGGTTGCCGGGAGCTGGGAGGGGAAAGGGGTGGCCGGAGCTGGGAGGGGAAAGGGGTGGCCGGGAGCTGGGAGGGGAAAGGTGTGGCCGGGAGCTGGGAGGGGAAAGGGGTGGCCGGGAGCTGGGAGGGGAAAGGGGTGGCCGGGAGCTGGGAGGGGAAAGGGGAGGCCGGGAGCTGGGAGGGGAAAGGGGTGGCCGAGAGCTGGGAGGGGACAGGGGTGGCCGGGAGCTGGGAGGGGAAAGGGGTGGCCGAGAGTTGGGAGGGGAAAGGGGTGGCCGAGAGCTGGGAGGGGAAAGGGTGGCCGGGAGCTGAGAGGGGAAAGGGGTGGCCGAGAGCTGGGAGGGGAAAGGGGTGGCCGAGAGCTGGGAGGGGACAGGGGTGGCCGGAGCTGGGAGGGGAAAGGGGTGGCCGAGAGCTGGGAGGGGAACAGGGGTGGCCGGGAGCTGGGAGGGGACAGGGGTGGCCGAGAGCTGGGAGGGGAAAGGGGTGGCCGGGAGCTGGGAGGGGACAGGGGTGGCCGGAGCTGGGAGGGGACAGGGGTGGCCGGGAGCTGGGAGGGGAAGGGGTGGCCAGGAGCTGGGAGGGGACAGGGGTGGCCGGAGCTGGGAGGGGACAGGGGTGGCCGGGAGCTGGGAGGGGAAAGGGGTGGCCGGGAGTGGGAGGGGAAAGGGGTGGCCGGGAGCTGGGAGGGGAAAGGGGTGGCCGGGAGCTGGGAAGGGACAGGGGTGGCCGGGAGCTGGGAGGGGAAAGGGGTGGCCGAGAGCTGGGAGGGGAAAGGGGTGGCCGGGAGCTGGGAGGGGAAAGGGGTGGCGGGAGCTGGGAGGGGAAAGGTGTGGCCGGGAGCTGGGAGGGGAAAGGGGTAGCCGGGAGCTGGGAGGGGAAAGGGGTGGCCGGGAGCTGGGAGGGAAAGGGGTGGCCGGGAGCTGGGAGGGGAAAGGGGAGGCCGGGAGTTGGGAGGGGAAAGGGGTGGCCGGAGCTGGGAGGGTAAAGGGGAGGCCGGGAGCTGGGAGGGGAAAGGGGTGGCCGAGAGTTGGGAGGGGAAAGGGGTGGCCGAGAGCTGGGAGGGGACAGGGGTGGCCGGGAGCTGAGAGGGGAAAGGGGTGGCCGAGAGTTGGGAGGGGAAAGGGGTGGCCGAGAGCTGGGAGGGGACAGGGTGGCCGGGAGCTGGGAGGGGAAAGGGGTGGCCGAGAGCTGGGAGGGGAAAGGGGTGGCCGGGAGCTGGGAGGGGACAGGGGTGGCCGAGAGCTGGGAGGGGAAAGGGGTGGCCGGGAGCTGGGAGGGGAAAGGGGTGGCCAGGAGCTGGGAGGGGACAGGGGTGGCCGGGAGCTGGGAGGGGACAGGGGTGGCCGGGAGCTGGGAGGGGACAGGGGTGGCCGGGAGCTGGGAGGGGAAAGGGGTGGCCGGGAGTTGGGAGGGGAAAGGGGTGGCCGGGAGTTGGGAGGGGAAAGGGTGGCCGGGAGCTGGGAAAGGGGCAGCGGGAGGTGGCGCGGAGCTGGAGGGGAAAGGGTGGCCGAGAGCTGGGAGGGGAAAGGGGTGGCCGAGAGCTGGGAGGGGAAAGGGTGTGCCGAGAGCTGGGAGGGGAAAGGGGTGGCCGGGAGCTGGGAGGGGAAAGGGGTGGGGCACGAGGAGTTGGGGCTGGGTGAGCTTAATCTATTTTTTCAAATTTATTCTCATTCGGCAAATGAAGTCTTAATCCACACAATCCTGTACAGCATCTGTTCATGACATGTCCTATGAGGATTCCTCTTCTTCCTTTCTGTTTATATTATTATTATTTCTATCAGTAGTAGTAGTAGTAGTAGTAGTAGTGTGGTGGTGGTGGTGGGTGGGGTGGTGTTTGCACATTCTTATGGGCCCTTTCAGCTTTCATGCCTTTATTTTTCCAATATATTTTTCTTGGGCGAAATGGTGGAAGTAGGGAAGGGGTTGTTTGGAGACCTGGGATCCTCGCTTCCGTCCCTGTTCTGCGCTTGACCAGTAGAAGGCAAAGGTATATGAGGTCAGTAGAAGGCAATGGTCTGTATGGTCAGTAGAAGGCAAAGGTATCTTTGGTCAGTAGAAGGCAAAGGCCTCTATGGTCAGTAGAAGGCAAATGTCTCTATGGTCAGTAGAAGGCAAAGGTATATGAGGTCAGTAGAAGGCAAAGGTCTCTATGGTCAGTAAAAGGCAAAGGTCTCTATGGTCAGTAGAGGGCAAAGGTATATGAGGTCAGTAGTAGGCAAATGTCTCTATGGTCAGTAGAAGGCAAAGGTCTCTATGGTCAGTAGAAGGCAAATGTCTCTATGGTCAGTAGAGGGCAAAGGTCTCTATGGTCAGTAGAGGGCAAAGGTCTCTATAGTCAGTAGAAGGCAAAGGTCTCTATGGTCAGTAGAAGGCAAAGGTCTCTATGGTCAGTAGAAGGCAAAGGTCTCTATGGTCAGTAGAAGGCAAAGGTCTCTATGGTCAAGAAGTTTATTTCAGTTATGAAGAAAGAGACTAACCTGCCAATCCAAACAGCCGGGAGCAGTACTGCACCACAAGCAGCGATCATGTTACAGTCAACATCAAAGGGCAAAGCACAGTGTATCATGATCATGTTACAGTCAACATCAAAGGGCAAAGCACAGTGTGTCATGATCATGTGACAGTCAACATCAAAGGGCAAAGCACAGTGTGTCATGATCATGTTACAGTCAACATCAAAGGGCAAAGCACAGTGTGTCATGATCATGTTACAGTCAACATCAAAGGGCAAAGCACAGTGTGTCACGATCATGTTACAGTCAACATCAAAGGGCAAAGCACAGTGTGTCATGATCATGTTACAGTCCACATCAAAGCACAGTGTGTCATGATCATGTTACAGTCAACATCAAAGTGCAAAGCACAGTGTGTCATGATCATGTTACAGTCAACATCAAAGGGCAAAGCACAGTGTGTCATGATCATGTTACAGTCAACATCAAAGGGCAAAGCACAGTGTGTCATGAATATGTTGCAGTCAACATCAAAGTGCAAAGCACAGTGTTGTCATGCGGCGATCATGTTACAGTCAACATCAAAGGGCAAAGCACAGTGTGTCATGATCATGTTACAGTCAACATCAAAGGGCAAAGCACAGTGTGTCATGATCATGTTACAGTCCACATCAAAGGGCAAAGCACAGTGTTGTCATGCGGCGCGTTCCAGTAGAAGCCTGGGACAGAATGTAGTGTCCCTTCAGGCAGGCAGTCGCCCGGCCCGTCGCTGTCCCTGACCGTGTGGCGGCTGGTTGACACAGAAGCTCCACCCCCCCCCCTCCCCCACCCCCCTTCCCACCCCTCTCCCCCTCCCCGACAAAAGGAGGCCCAAAGAGAGGCGCCGTTCAGCTCACCGCGGGTAGGCGTATCTGGAGTGATTATCAGCCAAACAACCCTCCCCCTTCCTTTCCCTTCCCTCCGCACGAGCCGTAATCCTCCCTCTTCCTTGGCCGCGCTATATATAGAAGCTGATGACGGGAAGACAAGACAAGACAAGACAAGACAAATTTCTTTATTTACGAGGATAACAGACAAGTACTGACGCACTTCTTTACAACATGCAGTGAAATAAAATAATGTAAGAAGCAAACAAGCA
Source organism: Conus ventricosus (assembly GCA_018398815.1). Taxonomy (NCBI): domain Eukaryota; kingdom Metazoa; phylum Mollusca; class Gastropoda; order Neogastropoda; family Conidae; genus Conus; species Conus ventricosus. Next base: position 13,561,561 of record CM031601.1, read on the forward strand.
AACAAACAAAGCGATCATGCAATTATAGTGGAACATCAAATGAAAATAGCAGAGAAATGAAAAAACAACAACAACAACAACAACAACAAAAAACAACAAATAAATAAGAATAAAAATAATAATAATGAAGGGGAAGAAAAGAGTGGGGGTGGGGTGGCCTGGGGGAACATATGGAAATATACTATAACATACAAAAACTGGTATAAAAACAGACAATAAAATGAATATGGTAAAATACGTACAAATTTGTAACACACACATACACGCACGCACGCACGCACAGAGAGAGAGAGAGAGAGAGAGAGAGAGAGAGAGAGAGAGAGAGAGAGAGAGAGAGAGAGAGAGAGAGAGAGAGAGCAAGGTACAACATGTAATCATTTTTCATAAAGTATGAAAATACGTAGAAGGTAGCAAAGTGACATGGAGAGGGACGGAGGAGAGGGGGTAAGAGGGTTGGGGGAGGGACCCCGGCGACGGGAGAGAGGGAGGGAAAAAGGGGTGGGATGGGCGGTGGGAGTGAGACGGGGAGGGGGGAACAGGGGCGGCAGTGAGAGGATTCAAAGAAAGAAACACAGACCAGCCGCCGTGGCGAAGTGGTTAGCGTCGCGGGCTCCCGGCTGGGAGGTCGTGGATTCGCTTCCCGTCAGTCACGTGGAATTTTTCTGCTCCGACTGGCTCCTACCCAGAGTTGAGTTTGCTTCGGGCAGAGTTGGGAAGACTAGGACCACACAGTCGAGTTTCATCCACTTAATGGTTGCGTCTCTGAGAAAATTGCTCACATTTCCTGACCTACACTGCAGGTGTCTGTATCTTTCGAGCCTGGTTGACACCGGGATATATCATGAAAGAGAGCGTCGAGTACAGCCTTGTCATGCAGTCTCAGACCGGAATGGAAATCCGTAGAATCATCTTAATCATCCTCATTCTCATCGATCATAGTGACCTCAGTTTCGATTACCTCTCCACGCCTGTGGCTTTGGTTTCGTTCCGTCGGGGTCACCAGTATCGGCGAGTCCATGGGGGCTGTCGTTGGACGGACGTGGCTGCGCCCTCCGGAGAGAGAGCTCACTCGCGCCGGCTCCGCGACTAAGCAGTTACTGTCGTCAGTAGGGGGCTTAGTAGGTGGTGTCCTGCGTATGTTGGATCAGAACAGGCGCCACTGAACACCACCGAAGTGACTCGGCAGCAGTGCAGTGTCTCCTCCGGTGGGTTGCCTCTTGACGAGTGGCTGTGCACGGGGTGTCGGACTGACCAGGCTGTGGCTGTGGACGTGGTGTCGGACTGACCGGGCTGTGGCTGTGGACGGGGTGTCAGACTGACCAGGCTGTGGCTGTGGACGGGGTGTCGGACTGACCGGGCTGTGGCTGTGGACGGGGTGTCGGACTGACCAGGCTGTGGCTGCGGACGGGGTGTCGGACTGACGGGACTGTGGCTGTGGACGGGGTGTCGGACTGACGGGACTGTGGCTGTGGACGGGGTGTCGGACTGACGGGACTGTGGCTGTGGACGGGGTGTCGGACTGACGGGACTGTGGCTGTGGACGGGGTGTCGGACTGACCAGGCTGTGGCTGTGGATGGGGTGTTGGACTGACCGGGCTGTGGCTGTGGACGGGGTGTCGGACTGACCGGGCTGTGGCTGTGGACGGGGTGTCGGACTGACCGGGCTGTGGCTGTGGACGGGGTGTCGGACTGACTGGGCTGTGGCTGTGGACGGGGTGTCGGACTGACCGGGCTGTGGCTGTGGACGGGGTGTCGGACTGACCGGGCTGTGGCTGTGGACGGGGTGTCGGAATGAGCGGCGCAGGTGCAATGCCACTGAAATGACACAGAAGATGGGACAGCAAAAAAAAAAAAAAAAAAGAAAGAAAGAAAGAAACACAGAAACAAAACAACCAATCGGCTGAACAAAAAAGCCTTGATAGAAGACAAAGGTGGGGGGGGGGGGGGGGTGAGGGAGAGGCGGGGGGGGGGGGGGTGAGGGGAACGGGGTGGATGGCTGTGCAGGTTATAGCACACACAAACGGACTGACCGAGCGTTGTCCGATTCAAGTCGGCAATGCCACAATCACGGGCTAATTAGTTGTCTCTGCGCCCCCCCCCCCCCCCCCATCCCCTGCCCGTTTCACCTTCTCCCTTACACCCTCCTGCCCTGTAAGGCATGGTACAGGAAACATGAAACACTGACTGCGGTTGGCTGCTTTTGCCAACACTACATTTTGATACATTTAAACAAACAAGTAAACAAGCAAACAAACAAACACACACACACACACGCACACACACACACACACACACACACACACACACACACACACACACACACACACACAAAACACACACACATCTCAATGACCGGACCAGTTGCATATTTCATGAAGGATTTGTGAAAGACTACACTCACCATCTTACTTGTTTGTCACGAGGATGAAGGCCTGTAGGCCTAGGGAATCACTGCTGTTTCCATCAACGTCAACAACTACTAACCACTACCACCAGTCTACGACCACTGACAATAGTACTACTGCTACTGCTAATAGTGCTGCCGCTGTGATGCTGTTGCTTCTTCTACTACTACTACTACGGCTGCCACTACTACTGGACCTCGGCACGTGACCTACAGAGCTTCTCCTGCAGAAGAAGATTAGCGTCGTGTGCCAGGCAGCGCACTGATGTTGCAGTTGGTGCTTCGGTTTTGATTCTTCTGGCGCCGCCCGAAACATGAGGTTTTGATTCTTCTGGCGCCGCCCGAAACATGAAGTTTTGATTCTTCTGGCGCCGCCCGAAACATGAAGTTTTGATTCTTCTGGCGCCGCCCGAAACATGAAGTTTTGATTCTTCTGGCGCCGCCTGAAACATGAAGTTTTGATTCTTCTGGCGCCACCTGAAACATGAAGTTTTGATTCTTCTGGCGCCGCCCGAAACATGAAGTTTTGATTCTTCTGGCGCCGCCCGAAACATGAAGTTTTGATTCTTCAGGCGCCGCCCGAAACATGAAGCTTTGATTCTTCTGGCACCGCCCGAAACATGAGGTTTTGATTCTTCTGGCGCCGCCCGAAACATGAAGTTTTGCTGTCACTGTCCTTACGTATCAAACAATGTGTGATGCCACTGCTGTCGTATTGCCCACGGTTTATCCTGTGTGTGTGTGTGTGTGTGTGTGTGTGTGTGTGTGTGTGTGTGAGAGAGGAGAGAGAGAGAGAGAGAGAGAGAGAGAGAGAGAGAGAGAGTTATTTCATGCTTCCACCCCCTTTTATCCGAATAGTTGTTTTCGAGATTCCTGTTCGCCCACCCCTCTCCCCTTCCATTCGCCTGTCTACTCACATTTCTAATTCCCTTCCTTTCCCTTCACATTTCACAGAAACGCATATGCACGTCACAGTTGTGATCAAGATTCAGATTGTACTCACATCATCGCTAGTCACAGTTCATCGATGAGATTCCAACCCCCCAATCACTCCCTCATCTTTCCCGTGGTCTTTCAGTATAACCATCTTAGGGATATTCTGTGCTAGCAATTTCCTCTTTTATCTTACTCTCTTCACTTTTTTTTTAACCTTAGTTATTGAATACTATCCTTTTTTTTCTCGAATCTGTGGCTGATGTGTCGTGCAGTCTCTTTACGTTTTTTCTTCTTCATCCCTTGGGAATGCGGTGGATAGGGAAAAGGAAGAAAAGAAGAGAGCTGGACGAAGAGGTTGGATGGGGTCGGGGTTTCAGGATACCCCCCCCCCCCCTCTCCCCGTCATGCCCTCCCCCTACACACACACACACACACACACACACACACACACACACACACACACACACACACACACGGCAGAATTTCTCGACTTCTTCTTTTTTTCCTCCTCCTCCTCCTCCTTCTTTCCTTTTTTCTGGGTTTTTTTGTTTTTTGTTTTATTTTTTGAAAAGCTGAATGGTGCCTTAAGGTTTTGTTTGTTATTCGCTCGCATTACTTCAGTTTTAACAATATTTGTCTGGAGATCTGTTTTCTCTGCTTCTTCAGCCAGGTGGAATATTATTTTGCCTGAACATCCTATAGTGTCGGTACGAAAGCGGAGAGTGACGTCATCAGCGAAGTCACAAGTCGTCCATTTGCGTAGTAAAAGCCCTCGGCATTGCCAGTGTTTCTGCCGTCCTCTCCAGAGGACCAGGAATCGTTCTTTGTCTGGCCTATACCCTTCCACCAGTCCAGCCTGGGTGGCCCAACAGGAGCATGAGCTCGCGCCGCCATAGCTCTAGGGGCTATAGATACAGACTTACATGCGGCGACCACGAGTAGATGTCGATCTGTCCGGGATAGGCACCCGACATGAATTTGATTTTTTTTGCAGCCGATCTTGATGTGTTCTTCTGATGGTATACGCTTGGTAATAAAGTTCCCTCCCTACCCCTCCCTTACTGTTCAGAAATGCTTATCGCCGTTTTCGTCAAACCTGGATGTACCCAGTTAAAATCATTCGTGGATGATCGCGAGCTTGGAACATATACGATATGTGGAAACAATCAGCAGAGCGTCACTTCACTCTCTGCCAGGTGGTGTAGCAGATATACGATGTGTGGAAACAATCAGCGAAGCGTCACGTCACTCTCTGCCAGGTGGTGTAGCAGATGTACGATGTGTGGAAACAATCAGCGGAGCGTCACTTCACTCTCTGCCAGGTGGTGTAGCAGAGACTGCCGAGGGAGAGGTGGCCGATCTCTCTATGGCGTCACCGATGTGAGAGGTCAGCGTCAGGTGGCTCAGTCAACCTTCCACACGGCGGGTCTAGCCTGTGTCGCCATGGGACAGCTCCTGGAGATGTGGGGCGGACGGTGATGGAGCGCTGCCTGACAGCAATAACTGTGACCTGGGTGTCCATGTTTTTGCGACGGCATGGTAAGCACCCTTCCCGGGGTTGGGCTGAAAATTTGCCCTCTCGGCCGTTGTCAGAGAGGACCCTTTTCAGGGACCCATGCAACGCCCCAGCGATGTCTGTCCCACTTGCTCTTTGAGGCCGCCTCTCGTGGCACAGGTCCATCGCCACCTGAGCATGAAGGAGGCCGCCTGGTAACCCTGAAAACAAGCCTTCTTTTTTTTTTGAGGGGGGAGGGGAGCGGAAGGTGAAGAATACCGACACCCACAGTTAACCGACCAACACCACAAAGTGCACGCTAGTCCACACAAAAACAGAAGCAAGAGCAGGACCCAGACTCCAGACTTGGATGAAAACCTGATCAAGATACGCCAGCAGCTTCTTCCCAGAACCAAGCCCAAGACTCCTATCAATGACCAGACATCCTGCCACCAAAACTACAGACTTCCATCTTTCAGGAGGGAGCGGCAGGAACATTTTAGCCACTAACAATGCGAGGTAACATGGAAACAGGATCAAACTAGAAGGGTTCAAGGGACAGCGCAGTCCTCTGCCGAGGCGAACGGGTCCCGGATTTGACTTTGATTCACTGACATCCGCACCAAAATTTCAGGAGCAGTTCTTGGGCCTCGTTCCTTCTTCCTATCAAGTTATCTGAAAGATTGGTTCAATGATTTTAGTGACACAGTCTTCCCATGAACTGACTCTGGAATCTGCTCTGTGGGATCCCTGCACCAAACTTTCAGGTAGAAGGAATAGCCCTTGGACCACAGTGCATCTGTTCAAGTTCTGCTGATTAGAACCGGTGCCGTGTGCTGTGTCCTTTCACTGGATAGAGTCCACAGTCCCTCTGTCCAAGGTTTGCTGGTTGAAATTGGTGCGATGTCCTTTACGTCATCTCACTGGACGAAGAGATCACGGTCAATTATATGTCCAAGTTTTGTTGGTTAAAGTTAATGCAACGTTCTCTGCATCATTTCACTGAACGGGCCCCACAGTCCATCGTTCCAAGTTTTGCCGATTGAAAATGGTGCATAGATCTGTGCGTCGTCTCACTGAACGAAGCCCACAATCATCTCCCCCCCTCCCCCCCTCCCCCCCCCCCCCCCCCCCCCCCCTAGGTATTGCTGGTTAACACTGGTGCAGTGTTCTCTGTTTCATTCCACAGGAGAGATCCAGAATCCACTCTACGATCCGGATCCGCGCACCAGAGATCCACCTCAAATGTCGGAATGACTTCGGCCTTGGGCCACAGTCTATCTTTCCATCAAGTTTGGGTAAAATTAAAGTAGGTTCTTTAGTTTGGGTGTAGGACACACAAACACACACACAAACAAAACAGACCCATGCGAAGACAAGTTTCTTGACAGATGTAACATAAAACTAAGTGTTTTTGTTTGTTTGTTTGTTCAATTCTGTCTGATTGGGTTGATCGGCCGTGTTGCATTTTGCCATTTTGCCGTAAGAAATTAAAAAAAGAGAAAAATATCAAAACCCTTTAGAGTTATCTTGGCAATGTCTTTTGTGTCATCAGCATATCATTATTATTATTATTATTATCTTCTTCTTCATCATCATCATCATCATCATCATCATCATCATCATCATCATCATCATCGCTTCTATTATCGTTGTTAATGCTGTTGTTGTGGTGGTGATGGTAGTTCCTATCACTTTTGTGTGTTTTTCTTATGTGTTCAGGTATTGCTTTCCTACATCTGGTAAAAGTGACAAAATCTGTATTAACATTATATTTTTATTTAAATTGTTCATACGTAACCTGGAACTGGAATCAAGTGATTGTGAGTTGGACATGTTTCATCATTGAAAAACACATGTACATACAAATTGAATTTTTAGAGAATGGACATCATCAACAACATGTAGGGGGATAATGCCCATCAAAAATCAAACAATCCCACACATTACTCTTAATACCTCTTTGCATGAAAACAGGAAGTTAAAATGAATTCCAAGACCACACCTGCACCCTGTCAGTTATTTGTTCGTCTGACCCTGAACTTTTTGCATATGATTATCTTTGCAAGGAGGCAAACATTTTTAACGAAGATAATCAAATCTTTAAAACGTTAAGTACTATATCCGACAAACATGAACAAATGAATCGCAAGACAAAACACGACGCTTTTCGACCTCGTAAGTCTTCGTCAGACAAAATAAACAACACTCAGGACAACGAAAATGAAGAACGAGTAATGACGTATCTCATCAAATTCGGCGCAAGATGGGCTTTGAATGTGCAATATTTTGAGAACTTAATGTGTTGGTATGAACATTGCTTGAACTGTATCGACATTCCTGTTGAGTGTTCTTAAACCGATTCCTTGAGGCCTTTTCTATTACCAGCAGCAGCAGCAGCAGCATCGTCATCATCATCATCATCATCATCATCATCATCATCATCATCATCATCATCATCATCATCATCATCATCGCCATCATTGTTATTGTTGTTGTTGTTATTGTTATTATTATCATCATTATTATTTCACTTGCATTTTCTCCTCAGCAGCCTCGTTTACATTCCACATCCATTTTCCGTCCAGCCTGAGGAGAGAAGTGATTGTTCGTTCTTCCTTTTCATTGTTTAAAATGTTGTTTGTCTTATCTGAAGAAGACCTAAGAGGTCGAAACGCGTCGTGCTTTGTCTGGATTTTTTGTTTTTGTTTTTTTTTTGTCTCTTTCGTTCGGCGGTACAGTAATTTTTCTTTTGAAGTTTTTTTTTATTTATTTATTTTTTTAAATTACATCTTACATCTCCAGAACAGAAAGCTGATGTGTCAATGTACGATACTACTTGAAAAGTTGGCCGTGTTTTTTGTTTGTTTGTTTTTTTCTTCTTCCCCCCCCCCCCCCCCCCCTCCCTCTATTAACTGGTCTGCTCACCATTCATTAAAAGAGAAACCTAGAAGGGATGGTGTCTTGCTAGAAGCAGTATTCGTTCTTGTTAATAACAACCGATGTACAAGTATGGCCATTTCTATTATTGTATCATATATTAACAAAGAGATACCACCTTTGAAAAGGCCAAACATGAAGCCTAACATTGACTGAATCAACACATATCAACACATAACAGAATTTTGATTGGAAAGCGAAAAGTCGACTGTAAAATGTGAACCTTGGAAAAACAGGTTGAAATTCTACTGTAAAGATAAATCAGTTTTTGCCAAGATGGTATGATTTTGTTGTTGTTGAAAATTTGCATGCTGATATCACACAACAGGTAGCACTTGCTTGCTGATTACTAAGCAGAAAACCACACAGTCCGTACTTTTTGATGGTTAGGATAGATATTCTAGAAATAAAAAAGATACACCGGAAGGTCCGGGTAGGACCCAGAGAAATACTGTCCTCAACTGCAGAACAAACCAGCTGGGAGCAATCCTGCACCACCCTTGGAAGCCTGCACTATGTTCACATAAGGTGCAGGCACACACAGGGCATTCCATTAATATGTGAAGGGATGTAATTGCTCCCTGAGAGATGCCCATTTTGTAATTGCCACTGGATGCAACATGACAGAACCTCCACGGGAGTGTTCCCATTGGTGTACCATCCCATATTTCATGACTGTAGAGCCCACCACAAAAAAAAACGTCGCCGCCAAGCAACCGCCATGTGCATCCCATGGCCTCAGTCTTTGCTGTTCCGCTGACAGGTGACCATAGCACACCTCCAGACACCACCAAGCTTTTGCCATGAGGTCTTACATGCTCTCTGAACAGAATCCCAGATCACAGTCTTTCCCATTGTCAACAGGACTTTCCCTGCGGTCAGTGAGTCTTTCCCTACAATCACTGGATATTTCCTCAGAGTCGGCCAAAGGCAGACAAGAATAAGATACACCCAAAGGTGCAGACTGTGGAACCCAAAGAAGTACTGTCAATTGCTGAACAAAGCAGCTCGAAGCAATCCTGTACCACCTTTGGAAACCTGTGCTATGTTCACATAGGGTGCAGGCATGCACAGGGCATTCCATTAACACGTGAAGGGACATAATTGCTCCCTGACAGATGCCATTGCGTAATGGCCGCTGGATGCAACATGACAGAACCTCCACGGGAGCGTTCCCATGGATGTACCAGTGCAGCCCATATTTCATGATTGCAAGGCCCATGGGCAAAACACGCCACCATCTTGGTCCCTTTGGCTTGGTCTAGGCCAAATTCACTTGCTAACCTTTCAAACTGGTCCAAGTATGCATCAATACTTTCAGTGGTCTCCTTGAAAGGATCCAAAGAAAAATTCATGGCCAGAATTTAGATGGGAGGCTGCGAATTTTGGCTGGGTGTGTGTGAAGAGCTGTCAGTCCCTGCAGATGTTTCAAGCTGTTTGAGAGCAAGTTCAGGTTCTCTGGCTTTATCACGCTCTGCTTGTTCATGCTGTCTTATTTTCTCCTGCTCTGCAGCTTCATGACTTTTTCACACTCTTCAGCTTCTAATTTAAGCTGTTTTTAGTTACGAGCATCGTCTGCAACTTTTTCCCACTCTGTGGCTTCTAGTTCTTTTAATTTCCTTGCCTCTAGTGTGGCCTTTTCGGTTTCTTTTTCATGTTGTGTAATCACAAATGTGACTAACTCTTGACCAGATAGGCCTAAAGATTCTCCCCACTCGTTGATTTCCTGTCTAAGTTCAACTGATTCAGCCATGATAATAAAGTCTGACACAAGTCTAAGCAAACAGATATCCACTAAGTACAACAAGCAAACAATCTTACACTTACAGCACCAAGATAGATTGACTGTATTATCAATCAAACACAATGTAATCATACGTCACATAAGGCAAACATGTACACAACAAACATACGTTTTCCTCCTGGACTGCAACTGCTTCAGCCTATTTGCTCTTAATTCTGTTCTTTCCCCCCAAAAAAAATTGGAATAGCCAAAGAGAATAAGATTTTGAGTAAATTTCATTTTAACAATTCTGGACGAGCCCCACTTTGCTGCAACTTGACAGGAGTTGGGGGTGGGTAGATCTTGTCCTCTAGGGGAAGTTATGTTAAAATTTCACCTCCACCCTCTCTCTTACTAGTTATGGAAGAAGTAACTTTCCAGTACTAGTCATCAAAAGGAGTTTTTATTTTTCTGGGGACCGTTAGAAATCCTCAAGAGTGGCTCGGGAATAATTTTCCTTACTCTTGTACACTTAAAAGTGTTTGTAGCTCTGAGAGACAGAATTAGAGGTAAGTTCAAACATTCAATACTGAATGAACAACAAAGAACTGACACAACTCTACTTGTTTACACAAGGGTAAAATATTCAAATCAATTTAACTAATTCAGTTCTGGTTGACCTTTTTCCCACTTTTTCTCATCATTAAGAGAGGGAAAGTTTGGAGATGAAATCCACCTGGAATATCAGAACTTATCTGATGTTGGAAAGGAGTGGAGATCTCTCTCCAGTTGCTGGTGATGGTCCATTTTACTTTTGGCTCGCTGATCGGATGAGTCTCCTGTGTTGTGCAGGTAGACCCAGGGCAGGAACATGTACCTGGGTTCTGGCTGTGTAGAGTATGCCACTATGATTTGGGAACCAGTCCAAAGAGCTAGGGCAGAGAAACCGGATCTTGATGTGATGTGGCTCGATCTGGCAAACACATATGGATCAGTTCCACACAAGATGATTCAACTGGCCCTCGAGATGTATCATGTCTCAAAGAACATCAGAGAAATGCTGAGGAAGTACTTTCATGGCTTCTCAATGAGGTTCTCCACAAAAGACTACACAACAGACTGGATCAATCTGGAAATTAGTATAGCAATGGGCTGTGCAATGTCTTCAATATTGTTTGTGTTGGCAATGGAGGTCATCTTGAAAGCTGCCCTGAGTTATACCGGTCCAGCAGATCTCAGGAATGATACCAAATGCTCCCTCTAAAGGCCTTCATGCACGATACAACAGTGCTTTCCACCAAGGAAGACGAAACACACAAAATACTGAAGAAGTTAGATCAATTAGTTGGTTCGTCCAGGATGAATTTCAAGCCAAAGAAATCACGAAGCCTCTCCCTGTGGAAAGGAAAAATAACAAAAACAGTCAAGTTCACCATAGCCAGCCAAGCCATTCCAACTGTAACAGAAGAACCAGTCAAGAGCCTTGGGAGGTGGTGTGACGATTCCTTGAAAGACGCAAAGAGGGAAGAGGAAGCCAAGCAAACGACAAAAGAAGCCTGCAGATAATGGACCAGTGTGGGCTTCCTGGCAAGCACAAGGTCTGGTGTTTGCAGTTCATGCTGATCCCGAAGCTTCTGTGGCCTCTTCTGATATATGATATCAGCATGAGCACCGTGGAATCAATGGAGGCCAAAATCAACAAGTATATAAGGAAATGGCTGGGTGTACCACCAGGTTTCACTGACATTGCACGCTACTGCTGCCAAGAAAAGCTTGAGCTTCCTCTAAAATCCACCCTCCATGAAAACAAAGTGGGTAAAGCAAGTTACTAGCCATGCTTGAGGATTCCGAAGACAGCATTGTGAGATCTGTCCGGCCAAAGCTAAAGACTGGCAGAAAATGGAAGGTTCGGGAGGCAGTAGACGTGGCAAAGGAAAACTCGATATCAAGGGAATAACAGGCCACACACAGACCGACAGACAGAGGCTGGGATCAACAGAAATGAACTGGTGGTCAGAAGCAAAAGGGAAAGCAAAGAGGGACATGTTAATAGAGGAGCTGAAGAAAGACGAGAACGCCAAGAGAATCCAGAAAGAGGCCCAGCAAGGCTAACAAGGACAGTGGACTACGTGGGAAAACGCACCGCAAAGAAGTCTCATCTGGAATGATATACTCAGAGGCATAAAAAACGCGAAAAAATAGAGACAGTGCACGATTGTTCACATTGTGAACAGGACGTAAGCAATGTCGTTGGCACGTGCAACATTAGCAGTACGTGGTGTCTTGGCCGGTTGTAACCTCGTAACAGTGGGTGAATGTTGCCGGGTCAGCGTTTTTGGCACGAGGATGCATTTGCCATGTGGACTACCTACGCCACGTGCATCAATGTGAATTGCAACTCAATGTGGCCCCCATTGTGGGGCTATAAATTTCCAAACCCCAAAAAGTTCAAATCATCCCTTCCAGAGGCGCCAACATAATGCCGAGACTTTCTCGTCAAGATCGTTGCATAGCAATGGGGCAACTGCAGGCCGGGGTTCCAATGAGGCAGGTCGCTATCGCATTCGGAGTCCACATTTCCACCGTCTATCGCCTTCTGGACCGCTTTCAAGCAAGAAACACCACTGATGACAGACCGAGGAGCGGCAGACCGAGGGTCACCACAGCAGCCCAAGACCGCCATCTTCTTCGTCAGCATCGACGGGAGCCTTACCAAACCGCTGCCAACACAGCCAGGAACACCGTCGGCAACCATGGCAGGCCAATCAGCAACAGGACCGTGCGTCGCCGACTGAACACAGTTGGTCTCCAATGCAGGCGTCCAGCCCGGCGACCTATCCTGACACTCCAGCATCGCCAGAACCGTCTGCAGTGGGCACAGATCCACGTGCATTGGCGCCATCGGGACTGGGGCCGAGTCCTCTTCAGTGATGAAAGCCGGTTCTGCGTCGACCCAGGCGATGGCCGCATCCGGATCTGGAGAAGAGCGGGGGAACGCTTCACGGATGCCAACATCACCGAAAGGGACCCATGGGGTGGTGAAAGCATCATGATCTGGGGGGCTATCGGCATAAATCGCCATATTGGGCCAGTCATCTTCCAGAATGTGGGTCCAGGACGTGGTAATGGGGTCACTGCTGTTCATTACATCGACCAAGTTCTGAGGCCCCACATCCTGCCGCATTTCCAGCGGCATCCACAGAACCTGTTTCAGCAGGACAACGCAAGGCCGCACACTGCCCGTGCTACGCAGAACTTCCTGAGGCAGAACAACATCAATCTGCTGCCTCACCCAGCCCGTTCTCCCGACCTTAACCCAATAGAGCATTTCTGGGATGCCCTTCAGAGGCAGTTGAACCAGCTCAACCCCAGACCCAGACAGCAGCTCAGCTTGCTGTTGCTGTGGGCCAGGTGTGGTGGCAAGTTCCCAGAGGCAGACCAACACTCTGGTGCGCTCGATGTACCGCAGGTGCACAGCTGTGATCAATGCTCGAGGTGGTCACACCAGATACTGACATTCTGCTGTTAACACAGGGTCAAGGTCAAGTTCATGTGACCTTATTTTCTACCAGAATGAACTTTGAAAGGACACTTTTGCGGTGTTCGATTGCTTTTTCTCACTTTCTATTACCAGTTCAAAGGAATCGGTAGCCAAATTACATCAAAATTTCTATACAGTTTGTTTTCGCGTTTTTTATGCCTCTGAGTATATATGGCACACGGCACCTCTTAGAGTCAGCGGCATTCTCAGATCTGTATATGACCTCCTGCTCAAATGGGGGAAATCAGATGACCCCACGTGTCCACTTTGTCACGGCAAACAAACAGTGGATCATGTCCTGAGTTAATGCAAAGAAACACTAACGTGGGGAAGGTACACATGGAGGCACAACCAAGTGTTCAAGGAGATAGCACGTGCGGTTAGTACTGCTGGAGGAAGATCTACGCCACCAGTAGCTCCAGCAACAAAGTTCTGCATGGCAGGAGGCCACAAATCATGGTCTGGAACAGCTGTGATATCAAGAGCATGGAAGCAGAGTTTATGGATGGAGTAGATGACTGGGAACGCACAGTAGACCTTCCAGAATGGGAGAACCATCCGGCGATCATCAGAAAGTGTGGCATGAGACCGAATATTGTTCTCCACTCAGGTTCATCAAAACAAATGATTTTGTGCCATTTAAAAGCAGAATGGAGCAAGCGCACCTCTATAAGACTGAGAAGTGTGCCAGTCTAGCGAGAAGTTTGAGGGAATCTTGCTTCCAGGCCTGGATCCTCACCATAGAAGTTGGAGCAAGGGGATTTGTAGGCTCATAGGCCTATGACCCCATGAAACAGCTCGGGATTTCAGGTAAGAAGAAGACCAGAACCATGAAGGCAATGGCAGAAGCAGCCGAAAAGAATTCCAGCCGGATCTGGTCGAGGAGGAACAAAAGTGAACTTCATAGGGCTTAAATTTCCCAGCGGGGGTGGGGTTCTTCTCTGAAGGTCTTCTGCTTTCAATCTCTCCCAAGAGTTTCTTCTTACCGTTCGTGAGACAAAGAGAGAGAAAGAGAGAGGGGTGGAAGGTGGGGGAGTAGAAAGCGGTGGAGGGGGGGGGGGGTTGTAGAGGAAGGTGTGGCTGTCAATTGTCACGTCACGGTGACGACAGCTCAACTCCAGACACTGCCAAGCTCTCGCCATGAGGTCTTACGTGATCTCTGAAGGAAGTCAGTCTTTCCTGTTGTCAGCATGACTTTCCCTGCGGTCAGTGAGTCTTTCCTCACCATCACTGGATCTTTCCCCAGGGTTGGCCAAAAGGCAGACAAGAATAAGATACACCCGAAGGTGCGGGTAGGACATAGAGAAGTACTGTCCTCAACCGCCGAACAAACCAGCTGGGAGCAATCCTGCACCATCTCTCTCTCTCTCTCTCTCTCTCTCTCTCTCTCTCTCTCTCTCTCTCTCTCTCTCTCTCTCTCTCTCTCTCTCTCTCTCTCTCTGTGCTTACACGCCTTTACGTGCGTGCGCTGACA
>CM031601.1:13581073-13721073 GCA_018398815.1 Conus ventricosus
TGGGCTTGGCGCAACTACCACGGTGTCATGAATTTTGGGGGTATTAGAGAAAAGGTAACTAGGCCCTATGATGATCAACATCACTCAACAAACTTTTGTCGTCTAAGCAGTCTGAGATAGGGCTGACATTGCTTTTAAAAATAAAAAAAAGCCTCCTTGAAGAGAGAGAGAGAGAGAGGGGGGGGGGGGGGAGGGGGGATACTCAGAGAATGTCATAAGTAGTGTCTTTCACCAGGTCAATGATGTTGGCCACTCAAGCTGGAGAAGAAGGGGGGAGAGAGATGGAGAAGGGGGGTTGGAGGTTACCTGAATTGCCACACATATTTTAAAAATTGAGCTTTAAGTGGTGTTTTTTTTGTGGTACAAGGCAATAATGTCTTCTCACACTACAGTTAATTACAGTTTAATGCCCAAATGCTGTTAATTTGGTATACACTTTGGTAACAGTGTATTTAAAAAAATCTTTTATCTGTTGAAGCATTCATAGATTCTTGGTATTTTTTAACTGAGTTAATCCTAATTACACTTGTTGGAAATAGAAAACTATTCGTTGGAAGCGAAAGGAGGTTGGAAGGGGCTACGTGAATAGGTGGATTTTGTACATGTTTATATCTGACTTGAATTTACATATGTGTCAGGGTTCCCCACCCACTTAACCCTCACAGTGCTCTGTATATCAATTTAAACTTTAAAGGAATGTAGTTAAAATCTAGGATGGGAAACTCGTCACATACCACACTTGAGAATTTGGCTTCTGCATACATATCATTTGCACTAGATATGCAAACCTATACATTTTTAGAAACAATAGGTGTTGAAGAATATAATAAAATAGCTGAAAATACTGTTGGTGGTACCTACTTGGAGACTGACCTCAAAATATAAGCAGAGAAAATTTCTGGAAAAAAATTGGAAATGAAAATGAAAAAGTTGAACAGTAAAAACCACCAACACCCAATAAGCATATTGCAAATTTTCGGTTTATTGGTAAAACCTTTGTCAAGCATAAAAAACCAAGGGCCCACTAAATGACAGCCTAAAGTTATTTGAAAAGTAAGTCAGATGTTAGGAGAGAGACAGTTTTTCTTCTGTACTACCTAAACACTTCAGACTGGAGATAAAATGAAGACATATATGCTGGAAACATAGGAAAGATGATAATTCTCTTAACTTGAGCCATGTTTAATGAATTGTGCCTCAAATGATGTACCTATAATTTGGCATCAGGAAAATCAAATGTCACTATATAAGGAAATGGGGTTTGTGCAGGCTTGTCTTGAAGCTAGATAGGTAAAACTGTATGTTTTTGTAAACTGGAGATAATGAGGAATCTGAAAAAAATAATTACAAGACATTACCCTGATGGCAGCTGAAGATATTCTTCACAGTGTAATCCAGAACATTGGCGAAAAGGTAATCCAAAACGTCAGTCACATTGTTTGAAACACCACAGTTTTCCTGCTTGAATGTCAAAACACTTGAAACTTCAGAGAAAACAAGAAGAACATGTCCTTGAAAGACACAGAACAAAGTTAGGGCCTTGGTCTTCTGTGGAAGGCTGAAAAGCACTTGGGGCAGAGTCCCATGTCGCATTCAGAACATTCCCAGCCAGAGCGTTCACAAGTAGGATGGCCAGCAGCACAGTTCCTCTTTCTTGACCTCCTCTCTCAGCATCACTCTCCTCCGCAGTAGTGCTTCCAGATTCTGGATCACACAAGAAAACATATCCTAAGTCTTCTGTTCATTTCATTGTTTCATAATGGTGCAAGAGTTGTTACAGAGAGCTTGACTCCGTTTCCACTAATTAGTCTGATTTTCAGAAAGAAAAAAATATGAACAACATAACTTATTCATTCTATGAAAAATTAAGTCGTGCATAAAATCATAAATAAGAATAAAATCTGAATCACTAGCATATAAGGAAGGGGAAGGGCTATAGCTTTCATTCGAGACACGCCCACTCGTGACACACCCACACTGTTTCCAAACTAAAAAACAAACAAACAAACAAAAGTTATAAATTGTTCTCTTCAAATCACCACTTTTATTCATCTCTAAAGTGCTTTCAAAACACCTATAATCACCCAGAAACGATCTTCTAGTTTGACCAGGCCAAAGCCTATCACTCCTGTAAATAACCATGTACCCTGCCCCCTCCATCCCCACCTTCCTTCATGTGGCGGACCAACAAATGTAAAATAACCAATAACTGCACGCAGCAAGTGTTTGATCACTCGACAAACAAAATAAAGTTTATCAACTCACCTGCTTCGCTTTCGTTTACTGCTGCTTTCGGCAACTGATTCTTCACTCGTGCCACTTCCACGCAACTCCTGCTCAAACTTGGTCGCTGATTCACTCATTATTTGAGTCAAAACAGACGAAAAACTTGGAGATAACTGACTGACAAGGCTTG
The DNA here is from genome assembly GCA_018398815.1 of Conus ventricosus. Classification (NCBI taxonomy): domain Eukaryota; kingdom Metazoa; phylum Mollusca; class Gastropoda; order Neogastropoda; family Conidae; genus Conus; species Conus ventricosus. The sequence goes on from CM031601.1 coordinate 13,583,490, forward strand.
CCGGTGCACAGTGGCTACTAGCAAGTCACATGAACTGATCAATCCGGATGTTTAGCGGCGGTGGTATGACGGTTCTCATCTGAGCCACGATCGTGGCCCAACGCACTTAAGGGCGGTAAAGCCACGATCGTGGCCCATTGCACTCAGCGGGTTAAGATAAAAGGTGTTAACCCAATGCCTACCGGATCGACCGAGATCGACCGCGAGATTTCCTCTTTCTGAATACCGGATCGACCGAGATCGACCGCTGAATACTCGGTCAACGACTTTCGCTTTCACCATCGCATATCCCAGAATGCAATTGCGACAGAAGAGTCTTCCGGTACTTCCGTTTCTGGACGCCATTTTGGTTTTTGTTGCATGAGTTTTGGTGGAGTAGTTTCGCTGCTGTGAATTTTCAAAGTTCGGCTTTTTTTCGCGAAGATTTTCTGGGAAAATGGCGGATCAAGTAACTATGCAACTTGCAGAATTCATTTTCTGAAGTGATATTGATGAAGAGAGCGTATTTGCGGGCTACACTCTTAAAGAAGATTTGAAGCAAGACGATTCGGACGTCAATCTTGACCTAGTTATGAATAAAGATCGACTGCTGACTGATTTTGAGGCCGGAATCAATAATGATTCAGGCGATGATAATGACGATGTCGAATAGCCCATTGCTGCTGGGCCCAGACCCCACAAAAAAGAAAATTCGAAAAACAAAACTTGCTAGAGATTCTTTAATTCTTGACTGGAGTGGTTGGCTACAAGAAGTGAAGCCCCCCAAAAGTTTCCCTTGTTTTGATAGCCAGGAAACCGGGTCAGTCAGTGGGTGTGTCCCACGATTTGCCTGTAGGAGCATCACCTTTAGCTTTTTGATTTCAGAAGAATTTTGGCAGACTTTTAACGAGAAACAAATTTATTTGCTGCACAAAAGCAAGCAGAAAAGGATGAAATAAACTCTGGCCTGAAATAAAAACTGCCTGTTTATCAAAAAGCAAAGAGGAGCTGGACAAGAGGTACATCATCACCACAGTGTGTGTGTGTTGGGGGGGGGGGGGGGGGGGGGGGGGGGGGTTGCTCAGTGCACTTGTGCAAAAGCACATTTTTGTTGAATTCCATCACAATCTAAAGCCCAGTATTCAGTAATCTGTTCTTGTTATTTTTTCCCCTCAGTAGTTAGAAGACAAATCTTCTTGTATGTGATGCCTTCAGTTTAACAAAATTGTTGAAGTTTGGGTTGTTGTTTTTTGCTTCACAATAAAAGTTGATTATTTAGTGTGCATACCATACAGAATGACTTTATTTTGTTCCTGAAGGTTTCAGTACTTTGTTTAGACTTGGAAAATCACTCTGTGCTCCTAATCCATGATGTTCTGTGGGTACAGTGAATTTAGGGAGAATTGTTTTAGCACTGAGAATACCAAAGTACAGTTAGTCTGTTCGTTTGGTTTTTTTTTCCTCGTGTACCAGTTCACTATATGTGGGGGGAAATGGCTGTTTTGGATGGAGTGATGTCTTTGAATTTTTTTCATTACTTTTACAGAATGGATAAGTTAAAAACAAATTTTCTATTGAGGTTTCTTTATGGCAAGTGTGTATGTGTTGCGGAGTTACCTCTCTTGGCATGGTATTCTCATAGTCATATAGCACAAAGTCATGCGGTAGGCAGAGGGTTAAATACCAGCGTTCTGTTTGCAATTTCAAAGGGTAAAAAGGCTACCATTTATCCAACTGCTTGTTGAATGGCTTGCCTTTGACTTAAAGTGGGAATGGGAGATGGAGTAGTGTCTGCAGGATTCTGTGATGCTGTTTTGTATTTGTGCAAAGCAGTTGTTCTTTTGTTGATTTTTTTTTTCACATTGAAAGTGTTGATTGTGAGCTTTTTTGGCTGAGATGAGACCTACATTTTGGTTGACATTTGGTTCTCTCAGACTTCGTTTCTTTCTTTCTTTCTTTCTGCATATGCAGGCTGATACTCCTGTGGACACTGCCTATATAGACAGGCAGTGGAGTTTTGTTTGTATGACCGTTTTTTATCCCGCCATTAAGGCAGCCAGACTTCCACAGGGGTTCCACTGACTTTTTAGTTTTTGCGTCAAGAAACGCACGCCTCCGCAAAAAATGCGTCAGCGCTGAAAAAAATGCGTAACAAAGTAAACTGTACTCACTCCCGTCAAAACAGCTCTGAATCACGCGCCTTAACACCGCTGAAGTGCAGAGCAGCTCGCTGCAGGAAAGCGTTTTCTGTGCCACACGAGTCCTGGCCTTCCATGGCAAGCAGCATGGTATTGTCCATGTTACTGTCACTCAGCCGCGACCGCTGACATGTCTTGACCCGGTTTTGGAGGCTGAAGCCACGTTCGCATGGCACACTGCTCACGCTGTGACCACGGTAAAGTTCCCATCAATGGGCGCACTCTGGCATCCAGAATCACGTGGGATGATCGTGTGTGCGTGGGAAGTCAACGTATTCCGATTGGAAGATGGCACCATCGCAGACGCGGGAAAGATTCCATTTTATTTCGAGGGGAGAAAGGATGAGGCGTTTTGGAACATTCTTGATCTAGCAAAAAGTCAGCGAGTGCCACAGAGTAAAATGTGCACGCACTATCACTAATTGGCGGTGTCAAGCAGTCTGCTGTAGGTCTGTGCCGTGTTTTGCTCCTCTGACATAGGCTTGCGGTTGAGAACAGGGTCCTGGGAAAATTGCGTCGCTAAACGCACGGCCGCTAAAAAAATGCGTAGGAAGGCAGAAAAACGCAATAATTACGCAAAATTTTGCAATAAATGGAACCCCTGCTTCCATTATGTTGTAAACTTTCAAGTGTGCTGATAGAATTGAAGAGATTCAGGAGGTGGGGAGGGGATGGGGGAGGGTAACAGGGGTGGGGTGGGGTGGAGTGGAAGTGAGGTGTTTTACCTTAAATTTTTTTTCTTTAATTTGAAATGTATTAATTATTTGCTGCATAAAAGAACTGCATAGGAAGATGTTGTACACGAAGAAGTTGTGTTCAGGATCTGATACTGCAGATAGAACTGTGTTATAGATTACATCATAGGAGAACATCTATTAGGATCAAAATGGCAACTTAAAGTTACATATATACTGGAAAGGATAAAATGCCATGTAAATAGCCAAACATTGTATTGTGCCATAAAAAGCATGCAGCACAGTGCTACTAAGTGGGGCACATAGTCATATGGTAGGAGTAATTGCCTGCAGAGTTTGATGGTTATGAGTCAAAATCACTTTTGGATACAGATGGGAAGGAGGGGGGTGGGGGTGGGAAGGGCTTCAACACCCCTTCTATTGACCCAGCAGTGCATGGGTACCTGATTCAGTTCAGGAAAGTTAAAGGGCGAAAGGAGAGGGATGGAAGGACTTGGTGATAATTCTTACGCACAAATGTGTGTCTTTGGCGCATAAAAATCCAGTCTGATGAACTGGAATTCAGTCCAGTGCGTCATTAAAACGTACTTAAAATTACCTTCGGAATGATTTTCTCCAGTACGCATTGCAACTCTGAGCAGTGCGTCAAGTAAAAGCACTTTCGTGCGATCCACCTTGATTGAAGTCGATAAAAAAAAACAACTTTCCTCGACGTTTTAGAATATTCTGAATTGACAAACAGCTTCAGCTTTAAAACTCTTCTCTGATGAAAACCATCAAGAGTCATCAAATTAGACGACCCAAGTCTTTGATTGGACCACAAGATCACTTGATTCAGCCATGCACGAACATCATGGACAATCATGTGTAATTCGGCTTTTCAGAGACAAAATCTACGGTGCAGCCTTGGCTTGTGGGTGGTCATCCAGCGAATGGAACAAACGTTGAGCGATCTGTGCAACACAACTGGTTCTGAGAATGAAAATGGCTCCGTTATGAATGTAGGAATGTGTGGCGCACAGTGCAAGAGTGGCCAACCTACATAGTTTCGTGGAACATTCCATGAATATTCATCACTTTCCTCTTGTTTGTCACCGGGCTACCGATGATCATTGAAAGGCAACTAGAAATAGGTCAAATAATAAAATGTTTCAGTACTGACGGAATTTGGTTCATGTTGTGTAAATTTTGTGATGATAATTGCAGAGGATATCCCAGTATCAAGGTTAACTGTTATAATCCTGATAGTGTAGTTGTTCACACTTATTCACTTTAGTTTACACTTGATTAACATTGGAACATGAATCTAAATGAATAATGTTTGGCATAATCTGGAACATTTTTATCAACTTTCTTGATAACACCTCTTATCCATTTCTGTCTAACTCTTTCTGTGTTTTTACGTGTGTAAGCGAGTCGGAATGCGCTCGTGTGTGTGTGTGTGTGGTTTTCACTACATTTACAGGCAGTTATAAAGTGTGACCCCTACACATTTTTGTGACTCCCCTGAAAATTTGGAAACAGGTTTTTTGCACAGAGTCTGACCCTTTAATTTTTTTTGAAATAATTAGGCCTGTCACTGGGACTTCTTGTCCATCATACTGGAATGCAGACATGGTGAATCTCTGCAGTTTACTACTCAAACAGCCAATATAGCAATAGTCCTTGGGAACTTTAACTTTTTTTTGTTTTGGTTTTTTAAACGTTATTATACTTCCCACCTGACTTTTTTTTTTTTTTTTTTTTTTTTTTTTTTTTTATACACAGATAATTTAACCCCTGCCCTGCCACAATAAGAACTTTTCTGTATTGCGAAGTGCCGGGTCAAATTTTGCTTTTTGTTGTAGGTTCAGTAAAGAGTTCACTACTCATTCATTTATTAAGATACCTCTTACATTTTTTGCGTTAAAAAACAACCCCCTGTGATGTCATAATAATTTTTTGTTTGAAATTTGTATGATAAATTATAATGAGCTGTTTTTATAATAAATTGACAGTTTTCGAGCATACACATACATGTTTCAACACATCAAACCAAAGAACAATGGAAGAAAACGAAAAAAAAAATCCAAACAACAAACAAACACAAAAAACTGATGGTATTATTGACTAAGCATTATACAAGCATCTGATATTGATATTACTGTCAGCAAATTAATGTTTTTCTAAGTATATAGTACAGTCAAACTTCTATTATAAGACCTTCAAAATGTCCAGAAAATTTGGTCGTAAATTGGAGGGGTCTTATAATGGAGGTAGGCACCGACAGTTGTAGAAACAACACTTTCTCACAGATGAATTCTCCAAGCACAAAGAGTCTCAAGAACACTGAATGCATACTGACACTTTGAATCTGGGCCTTGCCTACTTCATAACTTCGAGCAATCGATATTGCAGTTTCACCTCCACGACTTCATTTAATCACCTACACTCTCTCTTCTAAGTTCAGTGGCTTTCTCTTTCATGTTCCGCATGTTTTGCCTATGATCTCCACCCCTTTCTTTTAACAAGGGAAGCGACTCTTGATTGGGGCAGGTCTGCAGTTGTTTCCCTTGACTCATGGTCATACACGAATGCTGCGATGGTCGTAAATTTCAACAAAACGGAGGTCGCAAGTCGTGTTTTAGAGTGAGTCGCTTAAGAAGGGTCGTTTTGATAGTAAAATGCATCCGTGCAAAAAAAACGCAGTCTTAAATGAGAGGAGGTCTCTTATTAGGGTCTTATAATAGAGGTTTGATTGTAATACATACATTACAGAATTTTGTGTTTGTGCGTTAGGTACATTACCGAATTTTGCGTTTGTGCGGTAGGTTTACTAATCTGTTCAGTACGGAGTCATTCATATATTGAGATGTCTCAGATTTTTTGCATGATTTTTCCTTATACCCTGGCCTATAATGAGATGTCATAATTTCATTTTGTTGGGATTAGTTTGGTAAAAAGTAATATAATCAACTGTTTTATAATGAAATAATTGTTTTCAAGCACACGCACACAGATTGTAACACATCAGACCACACACACATAATTGGCGTTAGTACAGGCTAAACATCATGCAAATGTCTGGTATTGATATTATTGCCAGCAAATGTTCTTTTGTGTGGTACTACCAGGGTTCGCACAGGGCCCTAAAAGGCCCTAACCTTTTTAGACAAAAATTAGGCCGCCTAAAAGGCCTTAAAAATAAAAAAAATGAAGAGGCTAGAGGCCCCAAAAGGCCCTAAAACCAGAATAGCCTAAAAAAAAAAATTCTAAAAAAAAAACCTTGTGAAACGGCAACAGCAACAAAATCAAAGAAGAATGATCAGAAAAGAAAACAAAAACTGATTTTCATAGTAGGTAAATGCCGAATCAGTACCGATTGATCATGGTGTAAAGTTGTTCAAGGGAAGTAACTCCACGACAAAGTAACTGTGCTGTCCGCCATCTAGGACTTTCCATGTGTTGAACGAAGCAAGACCACGGTTCGTTTTTCAACAAAATTTGACATTTTATTGAGAGTTTCTTTAACAGATTTCGTCATTTTCACTCAGAGACACGGGGAAGTGCGTATTCCAAGATCTGTGGCTTGATAAATCTGAATATAAACTCTGGCTTCGCCAAGATAAAGACAAATATCAGTTCTATTGTAGTTTTTGTAAGAAAGGGTTTCAGCTTGGGAAAATGGTTGAAAAAGCCCTTCAAACTCACCAAAAAGGGAAGAAACATTCAGACTTCGAGAAGGTGAGTGCTACAGCGGCAGTGTCCTTAAATAATTTTTTTGGAAAAGATCGTGACAGTGGTCAAGCCTCAAGTAGTACTAGTATATGAACAAGTTTTTGCTCTAAAAACCACGTGGTTGCTGGTCCTTCAACGAGTTCTAGTGCTTCTGCTGCAACTTCGTTTGGCCCTACTGCTGCTTCCACTAGTCAGAGTGGCTCCAGGATGATTTCTTTTACAAGGACTGATGCACTGAAGGCAGAGATAATGTGGACTCGCAAGGTTGTGAACAGCCACTATAGTTATAATTCGTGTGAAGAAAACGGTGCACTATTTTCAGCTATATTTTTTTATAGCCAGATTGCTGAAAACTTCAAGTGTGGTGAAAGAAAGACATCTTATCTGGCCTCCTTTGGAATAGCTCCACACTTCACATCATTACTGAAGCAAAAAGTGAAGGCAGAGTCGGTTTATGTACGTACTGCTTTGACGAAAGTTTGAATCAAGAGCTTCAGAAGAAGCAACTGGGCATACATGTTCGAATGTGGGAAGGTGACAATGTTCAGACCAGCTACCTGGTGTCTGAGTTTCTCAGCCATGCTGCTGCCACAGACCTGCATGAGCGTTTTGACCCCATTGTGTGCGGGTTTGGACACAGGAAACTACTGCAGCTGTCCATGGATGTCCAGGGCGTGTGCCCCGATGGTCCTTTTTTTTTTTTTTTTTAAAATTTAGGCCCTAAAAAGGGCCCTAATAGGCCCTTTTTTTTCTTGAAAGTCTGTATGAACCCTGAATTTAATTTAATTTATTTTTTATACATTGGGGTTACCCCTGTTCAGGAAAAAAGGGACAGAATTTTGCTTTTGCAGTAGGTTCACTAATCTGTTCACTACTCGTTCATTTATACAGATATCTGTTTAGTGTATTGTATTTTCCCCTTGTACCATGGGATATATTGAGGTATTGTAATATTTTGATTTTGTTGAAACCAGTATAGTAAAAAGTAATTGTAATCAACTTCTTTTTTAATAAAACGACTTCTTGAGCACACACACGCACATTTCAGCTTACCAAAAGACACAAAACATTGAAAAAATTGGTGTTGATATTGACTGAACATCATACAAACATCTGGTATCGATATTATTGCTGATAAGTCTTTTTATGTGTGGTAGGTAATACATCCTTGGGGATACCCAGCCCAAGGGTAAAGGGACTGAATTCTGCTTTTTGATGTAGAATCACATAACTTTTGGCTGCTCATTCATTTAATCAATATGATATATCTGTTAGATTTTTTGTGTGCTTTTTTCCTTATACCCAGTGGTATAATGTGATGTCATATTTCAATTTTGTTTGTAAGTAATGTGGTAAAAAGTAATAAAATCAACTTCCTTGGGATAATAAATTGACTGTTTTTGAGCAGACTCACATACAATATTGCAGCATATCAAACCACACGAAGCATTGAAACAATTGGTGTTGGTGTTGCAATGATAATTATTTCCTAAAAATTAGGGGGTTAGACTCAGTACGAAAAACTCGCTTTTTCAGGGGGTCACAAAAATATTTTAAACTTGAAGACTGAGAAATGGGAATTAAGTGGGTCAGGGGTGGGAATTCTCCTCGGATCCGCGGAATTCCGCGGTAGAAGCAAAAGATTTCCTCGGATTTGAAATGTTATTTCCTCGGAAATGAAATTCGCGGAGATAGGGCCTACCTCTTGTTCGGTTACGGTCGATTTCGGTAATCAGATGGCCTGTCTAGCAGGATACAGTAGGCCTATATCCGGCGCTAAGAACTGTGGGATACATTCAAAAATGGCGTACCGACGAGACATCGTAAAGCGCGGGCTTCAGAAATTTGACGAAAGCAACATAAAAAATCCATGGAGATGGGAGTGGATGGAGAAGACAGCAGACAACGAAAGGCTGTGTACATTCATGAGAAAAATTCTGGCTCCTGGACTCGCTTTTTGTTCTCTGTGTGAAAAAGAAGTCAACTACTCCAGTCGTGGGCTTGTTGCACTGCAAGACCACGTGAAATGGATATCCAGTAAACGAAAGCAGGCATCCATTTCAATGTTCTTTTTTTCGAAGTAGGGTGAGTATTTTTGTAATGTTTGCATGTGATCTATAGATGAAACCGTGCCCAAAAAAAACATATTTTATGCTCTCTGAATGTTTCATTTATTTGCCCAAAATACACCAGATTGCACAGATATGCATCCTTAAGAAAAAAAATTTTCCGGGGGGGGCATGCCCCCGGACCCCCCTAGATTTCCTCTTTTTTGTCTGTTACCAGTTCCCACCCCTGGTGGGTGGATCTGTTGAATATTTAATGTTGTGCTTTAGTGGAGGTGTTGGTGAAACAGTGCAAAGGGCTGAATGGCATGAACATGTAGCATGTTGCCATAGGTATTCATTGTGTGACGTAACTAATGAAAAAAAACCCCACACACACACCAAAAGTACCACCCTCATCCCGCCAGATCTAAAGTACTTTTAACATTAAAAAGAATCTTTTGGACCTCTTTCCAATGCAGAGAGTCTGAAAACAGAAAATTCTCCAGATTTAATGGATGAAAGATCATCTTGGCAGAAAAGTCACCAAGGCCATCTGTTTTGAAAAGAGGGAGGGAGGGAACGGAGGGGGAGAGAGAGAGAGAATGAGATGGAGAGGGAGGGACTGCAATGATGTGCCAAAGTTGGGAACTTCAACTCGACAGCTACATCTAGATAGGCATTCGATCGTGGCGAAGATCTTGGGGAAAGTGTCATTGATGTGAATAGGGCTTAAGCTGTATTCCACTGATTCAGTAATGTTCCTGTGGTTGGTCATTAGTAAGTCTGTGACTTTGAAGTGAAAAGAAATCAGAAAAACATACTTCTTCCACTAAAATCGAGCTGTTTTGCATGCCAGTACTTCACAATCACAAAGGAAGCTTCTGTGTAAATGTTGATGGTCTAGTTCTTTGCTGCGCTACTGTGTCATGTGTGACTACCAAGTATGCATACTTAGTAGTTGCACACACAATAATACAGAAAGCCTGGGGCCAGAGATGGACGGGGAGGGCTGCTATGACATGCCAAAGTCGGGGACGTGGACATGATGGCAGCTACATTTAGATAGCCACCCAGCAGTGGTGAAGATCTAAGGAAATATAATTGGAGTGAAGAGAGCTTAAGCTGAGACCTCTGACTTGGCAGTGTTCCTGTAGTATGTCACAAGTGTGACTTTAACTTTGCAATGAAAGGAAAGCAGAAAAGATTCTTCCATTAAGATCTGGCTTTGTAGCATATGAAAGGAAAACCGAACAGAATCTTCTATTAAGATCTGTCTTCGTAGCATGCCAGTGCTTTAGACTAGAGTGATAAAACTAGCCTCTCACAGCAGTAGGCATTTTTAGTTGTTGCGAACACAGAACTGCTAAAAGTTTTGGCCAAGTCCGGTAGAATTTCTTTCATGATGGAAATTTTCAAGACAGTCTGTTTTGTCGCCAGATAAAATGAAGTACCTGAACCCCTATAATGGATATTTCATATGTGAACAGTGTCATGTGACAGAGATCTAAGCCAGCCTGGGGAGCAAGGAAAGAAAACTGACCTAGCAGTCCCCTTTTTATTAGTTTGTATGTTTAGTTTGGCTATGTTAAAAGGAACACTTTTTTTTCTTGGTTATTTTGGCCTCGTCGTGGTAGCTGTTCTGTTATATTGGATGTATGGCTTAAGTATTAAAAACAAGAGAGAGAAAAAGAAAAGGATGCCTGACGGTAAAGGTTCATAATCATAATCTCACCACACCGTCCTGTATCATGCTAAAAGTTTAAAAAAGGAATTTTTTTTAAAGGGTACATAGAATATACTGAAATCTGAAACTGAAAGCAGCTGAAGAAAATTTAAAGGTGTGGGTTTATTTACTCATTGACCTTTTTCATCCTATCCTTTAGTTAAATGCCTTACTCTATGCTGCATCATGAACAGAAGTATCATTATTCTTTCTATAGTTTACTTACAGTATTTAGATTAACTGAGCAGTGATGTAGTTAGTAATGACATTCTGTGTTCATGACTAAATGAAAATGTCTCACAAGAACTTTTTGCGTTTTATTTTAATTTCCCTCTTCTTGCACATCATGTCACTCAAGTTTTTGCAGCGAAAGCGCTGAAGTGCTGAATTTAGACATGTATGCAAACTTACATCACTGATTCTTTACAGAATTAGAAAAAAGCCAGCATTCAAACTTTTTATTTTTATTTTTTACAGTTTTCCTGTATTGTGTACCAATGATAATTGTTTCCTAAAAATAACGGGGTCAGATTCAGTGAGAAAAATTCCTTTCCAAAATTTCAGGGGGACCGCAGAAAGATTCAGGGGCCACACTTTATAACTGCTAGGAAATTTACTTACACACACACACACACACACAAGTGCGCTTTTACTGGCTCACACACATAAGTACACAGAGAAAGAGAATTAGACGGAAATAGATATATAGGAAGAAGTGTTAATGACAGAGTTAATAGGATACTCCAGAGTATGCTGAACAATAGAACATTATCTGTTCAGATTCTTGTTCCAATGCAAGTAAAGTGTTATCAACTAAAGTGAATAAATGTGAGCACTTACACTTTCAGGACCAATTCTTTTTGTTCATACATGAATCAATTTCATTGCATATTGTAGTCCCTACTCGGGGTTAGGATGGAATGTTGAAAAGCACTTCAGTGCTTATTCATTTTCCATGTAAATAAAGTATTTTATCTTAACAGTGAAACTTGATATGTCATTATGTGGGATGTCCTCATTGATTATTATCGCCAAGTTTCTGCTGCGTGAGCCATTGCAGTCAGTGTTGAATGTTTTATATACATGTTATTTTCTGAAACGTTGAGGAAAGTTAGGTTTTAATCGACTTCGATCATGGTAGATTGGACAAAGTACTTTTACGTGATGTGCTGTTCGAAGTTGTAATGCATACAGAAGAAAGTCCTTGTGTCGTAAATTTTGGTTTGTTTAAGTGATGCAGTTGCCTGAATTCCAGTGCTGCTGTGCATCAGGATTCAGATGGGAATTTTATGTGTCAGAGATGCATACGGGCCTCTTTTTGCCTACAGCTGAATGTAGGCTAACAGTAATGCACTCTCCCTTGCAGATGTACTCATGTAGCATACTAGTTTGTTCCCACAGTCGCGTGCATGGCAAGTGTTGACCGTCAAAGGGCCAGTTCCAGCTGGCAGGCGTGCCTTCAGCAAAATTCTCACACACTGGAAGATGCTTTACCTGCAGCAAAATCCCCACACATTGGAAGATGCTGTTTACTTAATACTTTGACGATGGGCACGGCAGAGCAATTTTACTTCCCTGCAGACGCGTGCACTGCACGTGCGTACAACTGTAGCAGACATGCGATTTTCGCACTTTTTAAATTTTATTTTACGTCCCCTAATATAAACCTAGCAAGCAATTGTTATATATCAACAGAAGTGGTAAAATGCGAGCTTTGCAATGAGCATAGACTTAAGTACATATGGGGTAAAATAGCAACGCTACAGTTATGGAAATAACGTAAGTAAAACGTTGGAGAACACAGTCTTGTTTACGTTTGTTTGGTTAGTATGACAACAGTAAACGAAGAAGAAAAGGGGGCATAACATTTCGCTCTCGCTTTGAATAGATGCAGAGAAAATCTGAGGTATTCAGTATGTGTAGTCCAAGTGAAATTAAAAAAAAAAAAAGGAAATTAAATCATTGCACACTTCTGTTGCGGCACAAAGTGTCGCAACTGCACAAAGTGTCGCATGCGACTCTTTGTGCAAAAGTGTGACACTTTGTGCTGAGAAGACTTGCACAATGTGTCGCACTTTGGAACATGCGACAGTTTGTGCTAGGGACATATTGTGCACGACCCACAAATTTTGTCACCCATGATATGCATGTGGTTGCAATTAAAATATTGTCCTACTACAAGTAACATACATTTGCCCTCTTCCCACACACACACACACACACTCCTGCTCTGTCCTTAATGCTACGAATGTGTTCAACTGGAAAGATCCAGAGTCCCTAGTGAGCCATGCCAAAAAAACATAGGTCACGGGGAACTCTAGCGCTTTAAGAGTGGCATCAATGTACCAGATACTTCTTGCACAGATACTGCAGTTGTGTTAATTGCAGTAGGTACTCCAAAGTGATTTTTAAAGTGTTTTTGACTTGTTTTCAATAGGTCAAAGTTATAGAACAACTTAAAACTAAGAAAATTATGTAAAATTTATAGCTGTAGCTAAATTAGGAGCGAAGTTATGATTTTAAAAATATTTTCTTACGATAGTCGGAATTCCCCTTACCCCATGTTTGGAGGCCTGTAACTCGGCCATTTGGCAAGTGACATGTCTGAAACTATGGGTGATTGATGTCAACTGCTTGTAATATACATTGAATATTTTTTCAGACCTGAGGTTCTTACAGAGTCCGACTACCACACACATGCCAAAATCTTCATTTTGACTTCTTTTTTTTTCCATATCGGCAACCAAAACAAGTTATAAAATGACACATCTCTGCTTTCAATTGACACACAAGCATGTAACTTATATCAAATGATCAGGATTACAGGATCTGTCCAATAAGAAGACATTTAAGCATGTCAGCACAATTGTACACCCCCACCCCACCTCCACCCCACCCCACCCCACCCTTTTACCTAACTTCTTGTGTGCCATATAAACATTACGTATTCAAATTAAATATCTCTGCTTGGCATGATCTTATGAAGACATATGATTGACATTTGTATCAAAAGTAATGCTCAGAAGATTAAAAAGCAAGGAACTTGGCCTACCCCCCCCCCCTCCCATCCCCTCCACGCTCCTTTCCCACCCCTTTCCTCCACTCCACCCTAATTCTACAGTGCCTACGCTTTCCATATATTAGTGAAACTTATATGTAGAAGTACTGAATATAACAATGTCATCACAAAATAAATACACTCATCCCTTTAGTTTTTACCCTGGCCCCACACCCCTTGCCAGCAGGAACTGAACGGACAAACTTAAAGGTTTACTTAGTTGTAGTTGAAAGCCTGAAGAATTGCTCCTCTTTCAAATTGACATACATTTTCAGAATTGATAAATATCCCGACGAGCACAGTATAGAAAACCAAAGGAAGGGATAGGAGTGAGCTGTGCATATGCTGGCCAAGGCTCGCAGCTAATCAGTAAACAGTGCCAACTCAGGCATGGGAATTGTCAGCGAAAACGCTGATTTCCGCGGCAGTAAAATTTGCTTTCCGCGAAAACGAAATTGCGTCCGCGAAAAAAAAAATCTGTGGTACAAAAAATATAAAGCACCGGTTTTAGCTGTTGCTGAACTGGTCTCGGCTGGCCTAGACCAAGTTATACTAACGCGAGCGTTATCTCGTTCTCTGTTCTCGTTCTCGCGGAAGTTTGGGTATGGACGATCGAGACTATTGCGGAACGCGAACGTACTGTGTTTGCGTGCTGCGAACACCTGCCTTCAGTTACCCGAATCGCCAGCAACAGCAGCTATTAACTCTCGCGGGCAGCCCAAATTTGTGAATGTCGTGACTTTCTGCGCATGCGCAAACTTTGAACAGGCGAGTTTTCAACATGGCGTGCCTTGGTCGTGTGGTAAACTTCGGCGATCCGTTCGAAGACAAGTGCCCAAATAAATGGAAATGGGAGCGGATATTTGTAGTTGTGGAGGTGGAAATCGGAGATGTAGTAAAGAAGGAGCGCCTTGGGACGCGCTTTCGCAAGATAAATATCAGTGGAGCTGCACGGTGTATTGTCTGCAACAAAGACGTATCTTACGCCAGTCGTGGTGTTTCAACACTGACTGACCATCTCCGCTCAAAGAAGCATCTGGATAAGTGTGCGTCTCTGGAAAGTAATCAACGTTTGCCAGGTAAGATTCTTCTCAGTGACAGCAGTAAACAAGGGAGCTGCTTGTGTGACATTCTTCTCAGTGACAGCAGTAAACAAGCTCAGTGACAGCAGTAAACAAGGGAGCTGCTTGTATGACATTCTTCTCAGTGACAGCAGTAAACAAGCTCAGTGACAGCAGTAAACAAGGGAGCTGCTTGCATGACATTCTTCTCAGTGACAGCAGTAAACAGGGGAGCTGCTTGTATGACATTCTTCTCAGTGACAGCAGTAAACAGGGGAGCTGCTTGTGTGACATTCTTCTCAGTGACAGCAGTAAACAGGGGAGCTGCTTGTGTGACAGTCTTCTCAGTGACAGCAGTAAACAGGGGAGCTGCTTGTGTGACAGTCTTCTCAGCAGTAAACTTCAAATACCTTCCTGTTTTCTCTTCAGAGATACTTGCCTCAGCTCTAGAGGTAATGCCTGGTGCCAGTGTCTGTAACCAGTTTCAAGTGAATGTGTGCAGGCTTAACTTTTCTTTTGTGTGTGTGGGGGTGTTTCTTGTTTGGTTGGTTGACCAGTTGGTTGGTTGGTTGATTGGTGATTGTTTGGATTGGTTGGGTTGGTTGATTGTTGTTTTGTTTTTGTTGTTTGTTTTGTTTGTTTTTTGAGCCTGTGTGATCTTTGTAGTGAGCTGGAGATAAACTCATAGAACTGAATAAAAACATTTTGTGTGAAAATTGTTTTTGTTTGTTGTTTTAATGCTAATTTACTTCATTTTTTGTTACGTTCATAAATCCATAAAAATGAAGTCAGGATAGCCCAGATTGCACAGATTTTGATCTTGAAAAAAAAATTTTTCCGGGGGGGGGCATGCCCCCGGACCCCCCTAGATTTCAGAGTTTTCCCTTTCAGTCAATTCCCATGCCTGCAACTTTCAACACACGCTGACACACAATCACCATCAAAAATACAAAAGACAGTGTATGGAAATGAAAGATGAATAACATATTTTGTCTGATGTATTTTCATTTGTTGATTAATTTACAAACATTTGGAGAAAAAAAACAGTCAAATGTGGGCTAACAGCCCTCTGCCTCTTTCTTAGTCAAGCCCTCTGCCTCTTTCTTAGTCATGGAGAGAAAGTTTGTGTAGAACTGGCCATTGTTACAGTGTATGTTGAGCAGAACAAGGCCCCGTTGTAGCAGACGCTAACCGTACAGTTTGGAGCACCTGAAAAAAAAAGTAATAAATAAATTGAGTTAGGGTTGTCATTAACCCTCTTCAGTATGCACTTCCTGAGCTTAGTTACGCCGAAAACCATCGGCAAGATAAGTAACTCCGTAATTTGAACATGGTTACTCAATTTAAAAATTAATTTAAAAGAGAGGAAAGGAAATAATGAATTGAAAATAACCTTAAAAATTCCTACGAATATATATGTTGCTATATCATAAGTTTGAAGAATGTCACATGAGCCATTTACTTGGGGGAAAAAATCTTCTTCAGAACTTTCTTCCGAATCGTTTATCATATCTGGAACCTCATCCCAGTCGAAATCTAGGTTACTGTAAGCTTCATTACCCAGCACTTTCACTAAGTCTTATGCCGTATATCCTACAAATCACAGTATCTGCATCAATAAATCTCATTATAGAACGGCAGAAATCAAGGTTAGCCATGGTGAAAAACAGTATTTCGACCACAAAACTTTAAAAATTCATAACTCGAGAACTACGGCACGTATCGACTTGGCGTTTTTTTGCAAACGGAAGTGAATGGCTACAGGAAGAAGGAAGTCATGTTCTCGCAAGACTTCCTTTTCTACGAGAAACATGGCGGCGCCTATTGTTGCCACGTGTTTTACTGGGTGCTGGCAGGTGCTCAGCCTTTTGGCTGTGTGATGTCCGGTTGGGCGCTAGCGGGCGCGCGCTTGTCAAGAGAGTTAACCCTTTGCTGGGCACAGCATGGCAGACTGTTTACTTCCTGCAGGGCAGAGAAAATGGCTGAAATGGGCGTGTCTGTGGGTGTTTGTGTTCAAAACGCAATATCTTTGGAAAGAAAGCATGGATTTCATTCAAATAAGATGTAAAACATGCAGAATTAAATAAAGAAAACCATCGATATTTACTCCACTTTGGGCAGTAAACGCCTCAACATCGAACAGTCGTGTTTGCTGACTCCAACCGAACTGATCACGATCGTCGTCGAAATCGTCATCCTATCACTCCAGTCACTCAAATCCGATGTGTGCACACTGCTAACATCACTCACATCGATGTCTGAGCCTGCTTGAACTTCACGAAGTTCAATATCTTACGCACGAAACCCAAAAAACTCCTCCTCACTCTCGGAATCTGTGAACGGATCCATCTTGAAAATCGCCGAACTTTTTCTCTCGCACCACGTGTTGAAATTTGCCTTGTTTACAACTCGATGCAAAGCCACAAGTGAAAGAAAGTGGGACAGGAAGTGGCGGAAGTCTCGTGGCTTCAATTGAACGAGATTTGGCGCGAGATTTACGGAAACTTCCATGTATGGAAGTTACGAAGATGGCCGAACATTAGCAGACGCTTTCGGACGTTTTGCCCATCGGCATGAACGGACGCTTTCGGCCGCTGTGCCCAGCAAAGGGTTAATTGATAAATCATGATGATAGCTAATCCATTCCATTCAGTCACACACACACACACACACACACACACACACACACACACACACACACACACACACACACACACATATAATATAACATAACATACATATCACCATAACCGCCAATGCCAATGGAGTGCATGAGACAGGATAAAGGAAATACAGACACAAAATCAATATTCTGTACAAAGCTTAAATAAATGTTTTCGAACTGCCCAAAAAACGTGGACAAAACGAATCACAAGACAAAACGCATGTGTTTTTTTTTTTGGCGGTTCACAAACATTTATTTAAGATTTGTGTATATTTCCGTCTGCAGTCATCTCACTTCGCAACTAGATCTAATAGCCTATTATGTACGTTTTCCTACTGCAACTGTGCTAGTTTCAGCTGTTCATTCGACATAGGGCCTCAAAAGCGTCGTTGGGCACGGTCACGTGACCTTTTAAAATTTGATGTTTAAGTGGAAAAGGAAAGATCTGGTTAAAAAAAATCAACAGAAATAAACCTTGAAGTCATACAAACTACACCTGTAAGATATCCATAAAATCTAAGCAGGAGTTTTAATTTGGTATAAAATACTGAACACATACTCCTCTTATCAGCACGACCCCACCATGACCCTGGTCTGATGTTTCAGTCGTCAAACAAAAACAAAGTAATCTTAAAATATATGACAGTAATATAGTTAAATCGTGATGTAAAACTGTCGGGAAAAGGTTGCAACTTGTCATTCAAAATAGCTGGAACTGCGTGGTTTGAAGACGACTCGTCGATATTCGATAGATGCCGTCTTGTACTTTCCGCCATTTCAATTTTCGAGTCGACGTCGAAGCTGCACCACGGCTTTGTAGCTTTGCACGGACAAACTTAAAATTTCTACTCAACTCTCTCTGTCTGTCGCTCTGTTTTATTCTGGAAATTTTACATGAAAAATTTTTTAAACGGTTTTTCACTCTGAATTTTCCGTTGAATACCTACACTTCGCACTCGAAACGTTGCGCGGATGACTCTTCTTCCTGTTTAGCATACTATTTTTAGAACTACTAACAGTGCCACCAAGCGCATAGCAGTCGAGCAAAGGTAGTGATCGGAGCGAGACGCGCGCATGCCGGCCGACGCTCGCGGCTACTCTGTAACAGCGCAAACATTCAACACACGCTTACACACACTCACCACCAAAAATACAAAAGACAGTATATGGAATTGGAAATAAAAGATAAATAACGTGTTTTGTCAGGCGTACTTTTATTTCTTGATTTATTATTAAATATTTGTAGAAACTAACGGTTAAATGTGGGCCAACAGCACACTGCCTCTTAGTCATAGAAAGAAGGTTTGGAGTACCTAATTGCAGTACCTGTTGTTTCTTTAACCCATACTCACACTTGTAAAGTTGTATACACAAAAAGTTAAGGACCAATCAGAAAAACAGTATAGTTTTTTTCTCAGGGGGCATGGTCAGACAGTGAGGGAATTTCATTGGACTAGCAGCTTATGTAGCCAAGTGGATTAGCACAGGTCATAGCCAGATAATTATTCTTGCACGTGCATATGTATTTTGCAACAGATTGACCGAGTTATTTCCTATCAATCATAGATTTCGAATGAATGAACCTCTGTCTCTGTCCTGTCTCTGCCTCTCGATCTGTCTGTCTATCTGTGTTACCTTCACTGTATCTGTCTATCTGTGTTACCTTCACTGTATCTCAGTTCACCTACCATCACACACTTGCTCACTCAATACATGTACAGAATAGCGCCGTGGTGACACTTTGTGCTTGCAGCACTTTGTGCAGGTAAGGCTGATCAAACTGTCACAGGTCAAATTTTGTGCTGTGCGACACTTTGTGCTGGGGAGGGGAGTAAAATAGAACACAAAGTGTCACATTGAGACACTTTGTGCAGTTGGGACACTTTGTGCCGCAACACACACACACTGTACACACTTTTCACTGTTTTGGCTTCTGACGATACGATGAATAAAACTATTAAATACACAGAGCAAATATATCAAGCTCAGATTCTTTTCGATAAACTTGTACACCTCTCTTCGTTGGGACTACTCTGGGGTCACAAAGGTCATTGCTGTGCATATGAACTTACCCATCCAGTGGCTAGAACCCTGTTCTAAGTATTTAGGGCAGCTGCATTCCTTAGACCGTAGACGAGAGAACAGGGGATTTTTTTGTAGTTGTGCCATCACGGAGGCACAGCATGTCCAGGGAGTACAGCAGCGGTGTTGTCATCACGGAACGGCTCGTCTTGAATGGGTCGACTGAGTTGCCGTCACCATCGCACGGCGCATCGTGAAAAGATTAAGGGCATTGCAGACGCTCACTCGCTTTCTAACTCTCATAGTGATCAGGGATTATAGTGCAGACATAGGCACAGACCCTGTTTTTATTGATTGTGCTAAATCAAGATGATTAAAGGCTCCAGATTATGCTAAACATTGTTTGTTTAGAAATTAGATTCATATTCCAATGTTAGGAAAAGTTTTATCCGCTAAAATGAATGAATGTGAGCACTTGCACTGGCAGGATTTCAAAAGTTGAAACTTAATATATGTGGGATGTCCTCTTCGATTATCATCACAGAATTTCCAGTGTGCAAGCCATTTCCATCAGTATTGAAATATTTTGTTGCTTGACCGTATTCCATTCAGCATGCAAGAGGCAGGTGATGAACATTTGTGGAACCTTGGACAAAACTGTGTAGATTTGCCACTCTTACTCTGTGCACAACACATTTGTACACCCGTAAAAAACTGTGTAGATTTGCCACTCTTACTCTGTGCACAACACATTTGTATACCCGTAACGGAGCCATTTTAATTATCGGACTTGGGCTGTGGCGGATGGGATGAAAGAGCTTTTGCATGACAGGCTGCTCAGAGTTGGTATGTGTACAGGAGAAAATTGAAGCGTCAAGGTAAATTCTGGTCTGTTTTAGCAGGGCACTCAAATCGTTTGTCAGATGGGAATTGTATGCATCTGAGACGCACATTTGTGTGTTAGAATTATCACTGGTTGTAAACATGGGAAAGAATATTTGGAATAGTCCTAGAATAGCAACAAGATTTTTGGAGAAAGTCATGTTTTTGAGGCCCTCCCCACCTCCCTGTTTTCCATGCCATTTGTTCTTTCCATGGAGAATAGTCTACTGTCATCAAATGGAGAATTCTTTCCATGGAAGAAAGAGACGAGTGGAGGAGGGGAAGAGCTCTAAAACAAGGATTTTTACCAGTTTTTTGTTTGCTTTTGAGGCTTTTGGTTTGAAAGCAGCTCAGTGAATGTTATGTTGATACCTACCTGCATGTGTTGTACAGCAGAATGGAAGAGTGTGTTGGTGAAGCATTTTTGTATGATTAAGAATTTCTTCAGATGTTTATTTTACTAGTAAGGACCTTCAGATTTCACTGGAGGACCCTCAGATTTTCAAAGAGGGGGTCCCACGGACCTTAGATCTTAAGTGGTATAAGGAATATAGAAGTTTCCATTATTTTTGCCCTTTTTATGTGGTGTATTCGCTTTTACATTTTTTCACCCCAAACCGTGCGATATTCCTGGAAAGCTGGCAAAGGGCTAATTGTGGGACCCTGACTAATCTGTTTAGCTTGGAAAGTACCATGTCAAAATTTGTGCTGGTTTATGACTGGTTTGCTTGTCTGTTTGGCCAGAGTTTCATGGCTAATAAAGACTACATGTAATAGTGAAACCATTACAACATGTCTTATCTAGTATAACTTTCGCTTCTGTCCACCATTCGATGGTTCACATGCTGACTGGAACAGACGTCAGGACTGTTTCCCTACCACTTTGCGGATTGTCAATCATTTTGTGTTTTCTTGTCATTTTGTGGCTTCCTTACCTCCTTGTAAGTAACTTTTACGGGATTGAATGGCATTTTTCTTTCTTTCTTTTAGTCCATTCATATGTAATTTTTGTTCATTTTCTTGTTCTTGATTCCCACATGGTGCAGGCAATGAATACTGAGAGTAAGGTTCACTTAAATCATGAGTCCCCTCAATGCTCATCCTAATGTCCCCCATCTTCAAAAATCAGCTGAATCAAAAGATTCATAGTTTGGTAGATGATCACTGTGCAGGTCCCCGCTGATTCCCCAGAGAAAATGAGGCTGTTTGGCAAGAAATGGATGTTTGCCGAAGATAACAGGAAAAAAGTAGGGGGAATTTTTTGCCCTGACAATTGTTTACAGTATATCTGTTAACTGCTAAGTGTGGTTGAAAATTTGGGGCTGTTATATCTCATTTTGCCTCAAGATATGCAACTTAGAAATGCATACATTTTCGTTTCAGGTAAGAAATGCAATTTAAAATGCATACATTTTCAGGTCACAAAAGTGACATAGCAATATAGTATAAGAACATAGCTTACTTGATGATGAAGTGATCACAGATTATTAAAGACCAAATCTAAATGTCAGACTAAATTAAACAGAGTCGGTTAGCAATTTGTTTCTATGCACAGTGCATGCCTGAGTTGACCAGAATCAAGAGAGGGCACTGATTTCAGCTATAAACTCCATTTCATGCTTAGGGCCATATTTAGTAGCATGGAAGGAATATATGAGAACGTAATTCTAACTGGTGAACACACTCCCAACCTCACCTTTCCTACACAATTCTCCCATTTCTCCAGGTAAGCATAATTTTTATTGAATGAGATTTTCTGCTGCAAAAGAAAATCTGTTTGAATTACTTTGGGATTTGTGCAGATTTCAATTTTGCATCTTTGGGAGACCTAGACTTACCAGATGACCTTATGCAAGGCTATGATGGAGGGCAACAGGGCCCCTCCATGGATATGCAGGGACCTCCTGGACATGCCTCCGGCCATGACAATGCTTCCCTTCAGGCCTTATTGGCCCAGTCTACTCCGGCATCTCAGCATATGATGGGGAACTCGATCAATGCTATGGCAGCCGCTCACCCATCTGTAAATGCTGGGGCAATGGCTGCTGCAGGTTTGAACGTGAATGCACTGAAAGGACCGTTAGCTAACAGCTTGACGGGACCTCCTCACTCAGCAGCTATGAACAAAGCTGCTTCTGCTGCTTCCACACAGTAGGGGCTGGAGATGGCCTCCCAGGGTTCTCTCTGGCTGGAGGTGTTGGCGGCAACATGATGAACAGCATGGGAATGAAAGCCATGGGCCCAAACCCCATGATGGGCAATGTACCTGGAATGCCTATGGGCAATTCACCTGGAATGCAACCCCACCCCAACCAAATGATGAATGGGCCGGGATTCCCTCACAACATGGGACAAGTTCGTGGGATGGTTCCTACCAGCATGAACAGCGGCGCACCACCTTTACCCATGGGACAGAACACCATGATGGGCAACGGTCAAATGTCAACCATGGCAGGTCATCAGATGGGTCATGTTATGAACATGCCACAGAACCAGGTGCAGATGGCCAAGGTTAGTAGCCGTTTTCTAGTTAATCATGTCAAGTATTCTGTGCATATGTATGTATACACTGTGGCTATACTTTGAAAGATTGGTTATGTGTATGTGTATATATGTGGAAGTGACTCTATATCGGAACCTATTAGTTCTACATTGTTCATAGATTCTACATTTCTCTCTCTCTCTCTTTCTTTCGCACGCACACACACACACACACACACACACACACACACACACACGCGCACACATGCACACACACACACACACACACACACACACACACACACACACACACACACACACACACACACACACACACAACATGCGCACGCACGCACACACACACACACACACCACACACACACACACACACACACACAGAGTAAAGACGATGTGATCTTTCAGGCTGTAAAGCATACAATTTCGATCCATGTTATGTATTGTTGGTTCAACTGAGATGTTTTTGCCTACTCCTGGAACTAGCCATCATGTGATGCTGGCGGAAGAAGTGTGTTCACTTGTGCCGTGAAATAGCCTCAAAGAAACAGAAGTTGTTAATGAATGAGAAGCCAGTGATGAAAAAGACAGCCATAATCAGTGGTAAAGCTCGCTTGCATTGGCTCTTTTTTTTTTTTTAATGTCGGCAGTAAAACGAAAATGTCAACTGTTGCCATTCAGCAATAGTGGTCATAGAACATGAAAAAATACCATGCTTTGTTGAAGATGGGTACAGTGAGCTGTGTTTCACAGGCATTTTTATGCTTGGGAGGGAGGGGGGGGGGTGTTTTGATGAGTGTCTGTATGTGTACCTATTGGCCACCACATATCAAAAGCTTTTTAGGTTGGGGTTTTTGCTAAGTTTTCATTTTTTCTCCTATGCCTTTTTTGGTTTTCTGCTTTTACACTATGTATTTTGGCTTTCTGCCTTTAAACTGAATGACTAATCTTTACATTTTTTTTTTAACACAAGGGGTGGGAGACCTTCCGTATTGATACGGAATTCCATATAGCAAATTTTTCCGTCTTTTTTTCCGTGTGCGCATTCCGTGTTCTGATTCATATTTTCGCGCCACTCGTATTTGAAATTTGCCATCTTCTTTTCAGTGTGTTAAGACCATATCATCATGCTTTATATTTGTCAAAAATGGAGCTGATTAACGACGAAGCAGAGGCACGGAAGATCGACAGTGACCTGAAGAAAAACAAATGGAGAAATGAATGGATGGATGAGATGAACAAATTGAATGTCCATTCCGAAAATGGCTGCGGAAAACAAATGAAGTGGGCTCTGCTTGGTGTATACTGTGCAGTTGGAAGCTTGTATACAATACAAGTCAAATGGAAAAAAGTCGAACGAAGTGCATTCCCAGAAGAAAATTTGGAGAGATGGAATGCACTGAAACATACATCAACTCTTCCTGCAGCTGCACTAGTAATGGCTCAGGTGTCTTAAGTGTCCTATAAGGTGTCTTAAGTGTCCTATAGTGTCAGAATCTTCAACTCGATGAAGGTGGACACTCAAAGAAAGAAGAAGGAAGTTGATTCCCTGCTGGATGCCAAGATTCGGACTTGTGCATTTTTAGCGGAACATTGCAACATTGCTTGCCTCTGTAACTGGCGCCTGATTTAGTCACCTTATGTCAAAAACTTGCCCAAGATACTCAAAACCTGGAACAGCTTTCCATGTGTAGGAAAACTGCAACATATACTACGACACACGGAGTTGTTGAATTTAAGCCATGTAAGACTAAAAAGATAACAAAAACAGGAATCCTCATTCTTTAACTTATAAATTAAGTGATTGAAATTTGGCCACTATCTTAAATCAACATCACTGGTGAGTAATATTTATACATTGCAATTGCATCCTATTTTGTTTTGATGGTTTACTGAATTTAAGATGTATTCTAAGTACTTAGCATAACATTTCCAGTTTGATATTAAGCTGGAAGTCATATTTTGTCATATTTGGAGTCTTTTTGTGTAGAAGTTAATTATCAATTTTGTTTTCAAGGCGAGGCCACAAAAGTGTCTAGGCAAGACAAATTTTGTTCAGCGCCTGGGGGCGTTGCCCCCCAGACCCTCCAGCAGGACGTTGCCCCTGCACCCCACCAGGGGCCTAAAGCAGCCCCCGCCCCCCCACCCCCCAGCCTTTTAAGTATAGCTATGGTTTTCTGCTCCCACCTCTGTAATTGATAATATAGTCACACAACATGAGAGACAGGAGTACTTACACAAAAATCACTTTTGATTTGGCTTCATTTGAATGAAGAAGTGCCGGTTAACTGTAACAGTTCTTCTTGGTTAGCACAGGGAAAATGAAGACCTTGGAAATATATTTGTGGAAACACCAGTGTGTTCATATACTGACATCATCCATGTAGTTATACTGCTTCGAATAAGTATTAATGAGTGAGGAGTACTTTGAGTCTACAAAGGTCTAATCAGGCATGAAATTCGTCCGCCTAAGGCGGATTTTCCGCCCATTTTTTTCATCTGCGCCGCCCCGCCCAAAAATGTGCCGCCCAAAAAACAAAAAACAAAAAAATCCTGAAATGAACTTTCATTTGATGCTATTCCCATTTGGATGATTTGCAACTCATTCTCAAAAGAGTCAACCGGTCACTTCCGTCGTTAATCAACATCCGGTCTTTTCGCGCCTGTCGAACGTCGGACATCGTTAAATTGGCGAAGTTTGTCAAACGCGTCGCGATTTCACGGCAAAAATAAAAGGGATGAGAAACGATTGGAGGTGGGACTGGCTAGACCAGGAAGTGGACGATGTTCGAGTTGGTGATGTGTTTCGCAAAGTAGACGAAAAAGGCGCTGCATTTTGTGTTCCATGTGGAAAGATTGACCGACTGAATCAATGTTGTGATGAAGGCTGTCTTATTGTTTTAAGTGAATGAGTCAGTATGCACATATAAAAGTATATACATGGGTGAAACTTCTTCCATCTGAGGACGGAATCCGTTTTATGAAATTATTCGAGACGGAATTTTCCGTTTTTCCTAAATCTGGGGGGAAAAAAAATCAAAACAGTCTCTAAAATTGTGCAAATTACGTATTGAGAGCGTCTTACCATAAAACGGAAGTGCCGATTCGGTAGTACACTTTATTCTAAGGAACAAAGATAAAGCACCATTTTCCGAAATCTAGATTTCGAGTTTGGAGTTTGTTGGAAACCGTGACAATGTCCCATCTTAAAGAAGGTGATTCTGTTGAAGAGATCAACGCTGGCTTTACTAATAAGTGGCGATGGGCTTGGCTGAACGAAATAGATGATGAAAAACGACAACATCGTGTTTGGTGTTTGAAAACGAACAAACCTGGTGTAGCGTTTTGTCGCGTGTGCAACTTGGACCTCAAGTATGGATCCAATGGAAAATCTCGGCTAGCAAAGCATGTCAGAAGTCCAGACCATATTAAAAGTAGGTAGTGGCAGCCAAAAATATCTTGCTGTATATAATGTTATTTTTGTCTTTTTCTAATAGACATTTTCAAAAGAAACAAAACAAAACAAAAATTACTGTTCTACCTTATTTAGTTCCAGAGATATTGTCATTTAAAATTTGACACTTCCAAAATGTTAGTCAAAATGGCGATTTGGAGCAACTTTGAAGACCTGGAGCAGCCAAACAACACAAAACACACTGCTGATTTTTTTATAAACTTGCAGACCTCAACATGTACTTACAGTAAAACAAATACACATACCAATAGGAGACATAGCTTTTCTTCAGCGACAAGCCAAAAATGACTATTTTCACATTTGAAAAAATGTCACATTTGCACATTCTACCATTTTTGAGGCTCTGTAATTTTAACAAAATCATTTGAGGCTCATATTTTCTTTCATTGTTCCAGTGTACTAAACATGTAGTGTAAGTCCAATTTTTTGTAGGCACATAGGAGTTCAAAATTATGAAATATGGAGGCTTACTTTTGCTAAAATGTGCAAAAAGTGCAGCGACGGACCATATTAACAACAAATATACAATAAACTGTCATAACTTTTAAACCACTACAGATATTGCCTCAAAATTTGGTACTGTGATGTATGCTGATAATTCCAATAAGTACATGCAATTACAATTTTTTTCTCCAAATATTACCAGTTTTTACCGTTTCAAAATGGCCGTCAGATGACCTGAAATGCCGTAAGTGTCAAGCATGTGCAAGTTTTGAAGACAAGAATCAATAGGAAGTTGTCTAAAACTTAGTGTTGTCTATTTGGAGATGTGTTTCCTTTCATAAAGTCAGTAATAAGAATATAAAATCCAGTTTTTACATGTCAGATCATGTAATTTTTACCAGATTTTCCTGTTTCAAAATGGCCGTTATTGTCAATTTCATATTTTCAGTTAGATAAGAATTAATTTTGAAAAAAATGACCCTAACATGGGGATTTTTACATAAAACACTAGTGCCTATGGTTGCATGTACTTTTTAAAGTGCACTGAAGTCAATTTCAGTACAGCTTCTTGCCATTATGCTGAGAAAATTTTTTTATGAAAGCAGAAGAAATGTCACTGCCTCAGCTATTGAAGGTACATATTTGGTGACTTTGAATAACAGAGGTCTATAGAGTACACTTTCTGATGTCTTTGCCCCTCTGAGGTAGGTTTCATGGTGTGATAAAGCACGAAATGTCCACCAACAGAGCTTTGAAGTCCATATGCTTCTTCATGAGCAAATCCATGGTTTCAACGTGCCATGTTCTGCCTGAAGATGAGATGGGAGCAATGCTGATGTCCTTCCCACAGGCAAACACAAAGTTTCTATGGACCTTCCATTTGTCTGCAACTTTGGGCCAAGCAACTGCTGTCTTCCTAATGCTGCACTTCTCCATGACATTGATTTTACCCTCTTCTGGAGAGATGACTTCAACAACTTCACCAATGTAGAAGTCGTCATCGTAATGGACGGCAACCAAATCTCCCAACTTGCCAAACTGGTACTTGGTGAAAGATGACTGGTGTCCATCACCGTGTGGATTTGCATAGTTGAAAGATTCAGAAGACAGGCTTTGAGCAGCACCCTGAAGGCTCTGGGGTTTCTTTGAGGATGGTGGAGCAGGACCATGGCCACAATGACGACCAGCGTTTCCTTGAGGGGGGACAGGAGCAGGAGCAAGATCTGGAGGATTTGGAGAATTTGGTGCTGGCTGATTTACTTCAACAGCTGTAGCAGGTTGGAAGTTGGCTGCAGCAGCAGGAGGTACACAATCATCTGCAGGAGGAACAGCAGGACGTCAATTTTCAGGGTGTCTGCCACTAGCAGGACATGCAGCTGAAGTAGGATTGGAGGTGATATGCACAGAATTTTCTGCTATAAAGCTTTTGAGTCTTGCACTCACCACCTGGACTGTACCCCCCAATCACAGGAATGGAGATTTTTTTCCAAGAACCACCCTGTGGTACTGAATGTCAGCTCTTAGTGCTGCAGCCCGACCTTTGCGTGTGCGATACATGAACAGCAAACAGTTGACATCAGCTGCAGTGCAGCATGGTCTCCTGTGAACTTGCATCTGCCTCACTATTTCATTGATCTTATTAGTTCTTTGAGCCAGTGCTGCTTCTTTTTTCTGCCGGAAGCAAGGAAAACAGATCGTAGTCTAGTGAACACTGGACCATCTGCAAAAAGGCAGCAGGAAAAAAGGCATTTTTTAAAGTCTAATGACAGTTTAAGCATATAGAAACACTAGCTGTATTTAGTACGAACTGATTTAAGCATTTGTGTTTCAACAGAGTAAGTACACATCAAACTAAGCGTACATAAGTTCTGTGTGCATGCAAGTAAATTTGCATTTAATTTCTTGAAGCTGAAATATTCATTGCTACTAACACTGAATGAGTGTGCATGTATGTTTATGCTCCACACTTTGGACATTTTCATGACTGATCATGTACTGTTTCTTTTTCAGAATAAGCACATGTACATATGATTATGTTTTAAGTAATACAGTTACACATTATCTCCTTGGCAACCTATATTATGAATATTTATGCAATTAATTAGATGTTTCTATTCACAAACTGACACTGATGTGTTTATGCAAGTAAGTTCATATTTCCATTCATAAACTTTACAATGGTGTCTTTCTTCGATGTATGTACACAATGTAGTCTTCGAGTCAGTTGCTAACCTCCCACTGCACAACACAGACACACACACAATTGTTGACATATTATGTGTGCTCATGAAAAAGCAAAACAGACAAGAAAAAAATGTGGGAGTGTGTGTGTGTGTGTGTGTGTGTGTGTGTGTGTGTGTGTGTGCTTGCACATGTGTGCGCTTCACATAGGATATTACGAATTCAGGCAGGAAAACAGGAAGAGGTGTATGTGTAAATGTGTTATGTGCATCCTTATTTGAGCATGTGGGTGTCTGCCTTTATGTGCCAGCGTCTGTGTGTGTGTGTGTGTGTGTGTGTGTGTGTGTGTGTGCAATTTTCACCAGACTAAAAATGCATTTGATTGCATAAAACAGAGGATCCCATGTTGACATAAATACTGAAACATTACATTGATAGTATATGGTAAACATTGAGAATCATTTTCAATATTCCTTTTCAGGGGAGAATATTCCTCAGATAATTAAAATTGGTTACAGGCCTACTCAGCACTACTGGAAAAAAACAACAACTTCACATTGATTGTCTGCATTTGAGGGGCTTAACCAAGAAAATTGTGTTATATGGATCCATTATCAATAGCAATTAAGAGAATTTTCATCGTGATAGTTGAAACTTGAAGCGATCGTGTTTGTCGGATGACGAGGTTGAATTATAGTTACTTCCCTTGAATTTCCCTCGGCAAAACACGATTGTTCACTTTTTCGTTATTTTTCTCACCTAAACCACAAATGTGAAAATTGGAAAAAAAATACAATAGTAAGATAAAACATAACCTCTGATGACTAAAATTACTAACGATAAAAATGTCATTTATATGTACACTTTTTAAAAATAAGTGACTGAAACTCAATTTCCAGTCAAATGAGAATTTGTGCTCAAGTCATTCACATGCCATCTGCTTGTTTTGCAAATATCTTTTAATCTAATGAAAACAAATAAAGAAGAATGGTATCAATACACCAAAACATCATTTCTGTGCGATTCTTACCAATTTCCATGCAAAAATTCTGAAGATCTTGTTCTTCGAAGTTCGAGTCGGTGTTGTCCATGTTTCGTTTTGAAGGGGTCAGCCCGCTATTGCGCGGGCCCGCTATTGCGCGATTATTGCGCGATTGCATGGGCCCGCTATTGCGCGGGCCCGCTATTGCGCGACAGTTAGGGTTAGGGATAGGGTTAGGGTTAGGGTTAGGGTTAGCCGCGCAATAGCGGGCCCGCCCCGTTTTGAAGGTTCACGTGCAGACGACATTTTGATCCGCGGGTCACTCGTTTTGAATGGCTGAATTGACTAGGACAGGCAATGAATACATTAACCTTGTACATCAGTCGAAAGGGTACGGTCTATACTTCATTATGAGTACAGGAATCATGTGTCTGTGATCGGTTTTTTTATCCGAAATTCGTCAAAATTGCCGGAAATGTTACAAAAACTTCGTCCCGTATTTTCATTTTTACAGTGTTAGAATTTCCCCTCTGACAGTAAAATTCTACATTAAATCCCCTTTATTTTGGTACCTCATATAGCCATGTGCGTTGTCTGTACTTTTCAATATTTGTTAAGAAAGTGCACTGTGTGGAAGTTGACTTGACCGAAAATGGCCGCGAGCGCCGGACGCGCGACGGAAGTAAGCGGATCACACACCTCATTCTCTCTTTAGTATTATTTCGTCACAAAACATTCATACTTCAAATGATACTCATTCAAAAGTGGAAATATTGAACTTTATTTTGACATATTGTTCAAACCACAACATGCAAGAATAAGAGCTTAAGGGTGCATGGAAAACGAGCAAAATCGGTGTGCAGTACCAGATGATGTCAGAGCGCTGCTTCGGCTGCCGCTACCTATTAAAAGCATGAAGGTGAGAATTTCAGTAAAATCGTTTTCAGCAGCCCTCCATGCCCCCCCCCCCCTCCCCAGTGACACGCGCACTCGCACACACACACACACACACACAAATGAATGCAAGGCACAGAGAGAGAGACAGAGAGACATAATAGTATGAAAAAATATTTAAAGAAAGAAAAAAAACATGAAAGAAAAATAAATATAAGGGTTAGTTTTCTGGAAAAAGGATGGGGAAAACTATTAAAGGTTCTATTTCTCCGTGTAATAAAATGGGTTAGTTTTGGAAGTACAGTGGAAACTCTGTGTTCCTTAGAAAATACACAGATTTGTGATCTTGATACCCTTACTGCCCATCTATGTCCAAGGCACCAACAAAGCTGTTTTTTTTTTTTTTTTTTTTTTTGGGGGGGGGGTAAGTTTTTTTCTTTCTTTTTTTTTTAGAATTCAAAATGACGACTTTTGTTTACATATAAGCAATAAATATGTGTTTTAAACAAGGCCTCGGTTCCAAATTTCCTTTCACCAGAGGCCACGAAAACTTGTCTGAATTTTTCAAAATATTAATTTTGGCCCCTGGACCTCGACCTTTCAGTTTTTCAATTTTTTTCCAGTTTCACCCATGGTCTTTTGAAGTATTATTTTCATTACTGAAAACATGAAAATGTGGCTTACTTGCCCTTCTTAACAGCGCTGAAATAGGGGTTTATTTGCAGTTTTAGGCCTTTTGTTTCATAAAAAAGCTTCAGCGTCAGGGGGCTCTGCCCCCTGACCCCCGCCGGGGCATTACCCCTGGGCCCCACTGGGGGCCTACGCCGGCCCCCAGACCCCCGCCAATTTTTCAGCCTTTTTTACTGCTGGTCACTTTCATGTCTGTCTAATACATGTGTTAATTTGTTTTGCATGATGTAATGTGATGATTTGATGTACAATCTGTAAGGCTGCACTTGAAACTTTTTGTAGCAAACCTTTTTGTAGCGAACATGCATTTTTTTAGGCCTTCCATCTTCTTTTTCTGTTATTATTTGCGGTATTCATGTTTTTATGAGCCCTGTTCTGTTCCACTTCAAAAATACTTTATATTTGTTTTATTTTGTTATTCAGAGGCTTTTTTTTCAGCCCCTTCGTTTGCCAACCTCAGGGGCAAAGAGAAAACAGTCATTCTCTTTGCAGCCAAATCAGCCAGTAGCGGGTGGCACGGGTCAGCAGCGACAGTCCACCACTGATCCAGACAAGAGCAAGTTGATCCAGCAGCAGCTGGTGTTGCTGCTGCATGCTCACAAGTGTCAGCGGAGGGATGTGACCAATGGGGAACAGTCCTGTGGGTTGCCGTACTGCCGTACCATGAAGAACGTCCTCACACACATGACTACCTGTTCGAAGGGGAAAACCTGTGATGGTAAATACAAAGTTTTCTGCTGAAGTTGACAGGAAGAAGTCTGTTACTGGATAACATAGCTACCCTAACATGCACTGCCTCCATCTTAGTAAAGCAGATGTGGCTAGGGCTTAGAAAATTGTAATTGCTAAATTATGTATGTATTTTGTATCTTGAATGTGGCGGTGTTTAGGCCAGGATAATACAAGTAAAAAGCTAACAGATCTATTGAAAGGGGGGGGGGGGGGGGGGACCACACCACACACACACACACACACACACACACACACACACACATGATATAGAAGAAAATGGTTTTGAAGGGAGGGGAGAAGGGAAAGTAGCTGTAATGTATGCATGAGGTAGATAATGAGTTGTATGATAGTGTGTCTGTGGAGAGTACTGTGATCTGTGGTTGGATATGCACATGCTATTTTTGGATGTTGATGCCAAGTGGGCTGAGGTTCCCTAGTCAGACAATAAGATGTGATTTCTGCATGGTATGGTGAAAATTGTCTCGGGTAAAATGATGGCAGATGTCGGCCAGGTATTCAGATGTGCACATCTCAAATGTGTGGGATGTCTTACCTAATAATAGATGTTCAGAAACCACAGCCTTAGAATTTAAAATTTTGAGAGGTTGCATTTATCTTAAAACTGGGTAGATATGTATTAGTGATTTTTTATTAGGCATAACCAGAAAAATGGTTTAAATTTTTTTTTTAAAAATTGTTTTAAGTATATTTACTTGATTCATGAAGGTTTTTAACAATTATCTTGTGTATGTGCAGCGAGTTTTTCCCGCTCACACTGCTCATGCTAAAACCCCGCCTACATAGTGATTTTGGCATTTTGGGAATTTATTTTACTGTTAGTTTGGTTCGTGTTAACATCATGTTTGGTATGTCTGAAAAAAAGAAATCAGGGACTTTTAGATGAATGTACTTCTCAGAACTCTTAAGATATCCTGCGTTGAGACAAGGCACGGATGAATAAAGTAACCAAAACGCACTGAAATAAAAACAAGTGCAGGTTTGATGATCAGTGTTTTTGTAATGGCATGAAAAGGGAAATTGATACAAAAAAGCACTCACCTAATACACTTATGGT
The DNA here is from genome assembly GCA_018398815.1 of Conus ventricosus. NCBI lineage: Eukaryota > Metazoa > Mollusca > Gastropoda > Neogastropoda > Conidae > Conus > Conus ventricosus. Next base: position 13,616,507 of record CM031601.1, read on the forward strand.
TATGGTGCTTTTCGCTGTCAGTTATCCATTTTTAAACAGTTCCACAGAAATTGGGCTACAGCGATTTGGGAGTCAAGTGCCTGTGTGGTTTTGTGTTACTGAATCAGTCAAATCGGGTTTTTTTTGCCATTGTAATCAAGACGTCTTCAAAAAATGTTATAGACATTCCTCATCTTACCCATCATCTCCACAGGGCGATTGACTCTCCTTTGTTATCGAACCGCCTGAATACATTCTTCAATGACTTGTAAAGAAATGACTTTGCATGTGCCAAGCTGGCATTTGACTAGTGGATGAAAGGCCGGTGCCAGAAACGTGGTCAGTTCAAGTCGGGGGGGGGGGGGGGGGGGGGGGGGGGAAACCCCGCGAGGGGTTCTTTGGTTCAGCCACAGAAACGAGTGTGACTTTGCTTGAACTAAGAACTAGGGCATGTCAGGCTACCAGGACCCTCTATAAATTTGGCGGGAGTTATTTCTTGGGCCGTTGGGGGTTATTCTTGGCTGTAGAGTTGAAAACTAGAATTTTTCGATATAGAACGCCGGGAAAGTGGCCCGAGCGCGGGCTCCAGGGAGCTATGGGGCCCGTGGTGCGCAGGGCAGAGCGGGGGGGGGGGGGGGGGGGGGGGGGGGGGGGGGGGGGGATCAGGGAAAACCTTTTTAAAGTTTTGGGAAAGGGGGGTACTTTTTTTTCGAAAATTTTTTTCTTAAGTTTCCCCCTTTCCCTTAACCCCAACCTTTTAAAAAAGCCCCAAAACCACTGAAAAAAGGGCTTTGTCATTTTTTTTTGAAATGGGGGGGTTTAAAAAAACTTCATTATGGGGGGGGGGGGGGGGATTTTTGGTTGGGTGGGGGGGGGGGGGGGGGGGGGGGGGGGGGGGGGGGGGGGGGGGGGGGGGGGGGGTTTGTTTTTTTTTGGGGGGGGGGGGGGGGTTTTTGGGGGGGGGGGGGGGGGGGGGGGGGGGGGGGGGGGGGGGGGGGGGGGGGGGGGGGGGGGGGGGGGGGGGGGGGGGGGGGGGGGGGGGGGGGGGGGGGGGGGGGGGGGAGGAAACCCCGGGGCTTTGTTAACTAAGAACTAGGGCTGTAGGCCCCAGGAATAAAAGGGGGGGGGTTTTTTTTGGCCAGTTTTTTTTTTTAAGATTTTTACTTTTTTTTGATATAAAAGGAAAGGGGGGGGGCCCCCCTAAACAGTTCGAAATGGCACTGGGTGCCCGGGGCCCAGAGCTATGAGCAAGCACGAGGGGAGCACGGTGGGTTCCCTTTGCGGGCACGCGGCCAAAAGCGTCCGTTCATGCCGATGGGCAAAACGCCGAAAGGTCTGAAAATGTTCGGATCTTCGAAATTCCCATACATGGAATTTTCCGTAAATCTGCGCCAAATCTCGTTAATTAAACCACGGACTTCCGCCAATTCCTGCCCACTTTCTTCATTTTTGGCTTTGCACGAGTTGTAAACAAGGCAAATTTCAACAGGGTGCAGAGAAAAAAAGGGGCGGCGTTTTCAAAAGGATCCTTCCAGATTCCAGGTGAGGAGGAGTTTTTTGGGGTTTTGTGTGGAAGATATTGAATTCGTGAAGTTAAGCGGCTCAGACATCGATGTGAGTGATGTTAGCATGTGCCACATCGGTTTTTAGTGATGGAATGATAGGGACGACAATTTCGACGACGATCTGATCAGTTCGGCGGGAGTCAGCGAACACGCTGTTCGATGTTGAGGCGTTTACTGCCCAAAGTGGAGTAAATATTGATGGTTTTCAGGCTGAGAATGGTCTTTTATCAGTTATTTGTCCAGAAATGTTTAACAACAATTGCTGAGCAAACCAACCAGTATGCACGTGCCCAAGATCGCCACAAAACCGCAAGGCGATCCCTTTGTGGACTGAAGTCACACCAGCAGAAATCAGAGCGTATTTTTGGCTTCAGATTCTGCACACTTGCATTCTGCACACTTGCTTCCCACAGCACCGGGGGTTGTGGTTGAGGCACCTCAGTAGCTGAGTGACTTGCAGTGAACTGTACACAGTGTAAATAGTGAACTGTTTGTGTGATCTGGTTGGGGAAATTGCGGACGAGTCGTTCAAAAAGAAAGAAGAAATCAACACCAGGTGGGAAGTATATTATTCTTTTTTTAATTCTGCATGTTTTACATCTTAATTTGAATGAAATCTATAGCTTTCTTTCCAAAAAGATATTGCGTTTTGAACACAAACCCACAGACACGCCCATTTCAGAAATTTTTTCTGCCCTGCGGGAAGTAAACAAACGCCATGCTGTGCCCAGAAAAGGGGTTAAAAGTTTAACCCCTTTGACAGCGAGAACCCGCTAGCGCCCAACCGGAAATCACACGGCCAAAACGCTGAGCAACTGCCAGCGCCCGGTAAAACACGTGGCAACAATGGGCGCCGCCATATTTCTCGTAGAAAAGGAAGTCCGCGAGAACGTGACTTCCTTCTTCCGTGGCCATTTACTTCCGTTTGAAAAAAAAAAACGTGAGTCGATACGTGCCGCAGTTCTCGAGTTACAAATTTTTTTAAAGTTTTGTGGCCCGAAATGCTGTTTTTTTTCGCCATCGCTAACCTTGATTTCTGCCTTCAAATTACGAGATTTAGTGATGAAGATACTGTGATTTGAAAGGATTTACGGCATAAGACTTGGTGAAAGTGGGGGGAAATTTGAAGCTTAGAGTGACCTAGATTTCGACTGGGATGATGTTCCAGGTATGTTTTCGGAAGGAACGTTCTGAAGAAGATTCCCCCCCGAGTAAATGGCTCATATGATTTCTTCAAACTTATGATATAGCAACATATATATTCGTAGGAATTTTTTAAATTATTTCATTTCACTTTTTCCCTTTTCCTCTCTTTTAAATAATTTTTAAATTGGGTAACCATTTTTCAAATTACGGAGTTACTTATCTTGCCGAGGGGTTTTTCCCGGCGTAACTCCCTCCGGGGGTTGCGACCTTGTCGTGGTCGGAGGGCTTGCGCGGTCCAGTGATCCCTTAGGCTTTGCTGGGGGGGCATCAATATTTTGGAAATAGGCTGGTTTTTTTTCAAACTGCTTCTAGGTCCGAAAAGCCAAGATGCTGTCTGGCCTAAGCATAACGTGGTAAGGAGTTGATGCCCCTGGTAGGGCTCCCATGTCAGATAGGCAAAGGGGTGGGGATCCTGACTAAGAGTAACCCCGCCTTTCTCCTTTTTTCTTGTTTTCTGCCTCCCTTATTTGGCCCTTTTCTATCTTCGTCTCCCCTTCAAGTCTTCTTTTTCCACGCTCCTTTTCTCTCTGTGGTCTCCTTAAGATCCGCCGCGTTTGCCGTGCGGTGCGACCTGTGTCGGAGGGGGAAAGAGATCCTGGTGATTGAGAGGGCCAGCGCTCTCAACACATCACTTTTGGCTCGGACCTCTCCCAGACAGGGAGTACACTTTGGCCCGGGTGTACTAATCGCTCCCCTTCTTGGGTTGGGTCAAGACAGACAGTTCCCCTGCTGGCCAAGTAAACCCCTGCAGTGCTCAGCTCTCTGTTCCCGGGGGTTGAGCATGATCAGGGGGATAGGGTTTGGTGGGTTCTGTTTGTCGTATGTCTCCCAAGCCTGCAAGGGTCAAGACATTTGGGTTTTTTGGCCCTGGCCCCCTTTGTTGGACTCCAAGGTGGGTGGGTAAGGGAGGGATGAAAAACAATAAACAAATATGGCCTTTTCCCAAAAAAAATACCCCCCCCAAAAGGGGAAAAGGAAGGCAGTAATCCCCTATTTCAGGGGAAATTTTGAAACAGACAGCGATTCTGACAGTGAGGTAAGACAGAGGACAAGGTTTCTGGGCTTCCTGGCTCGTGGTGGAAAGGGGCAGAGCAGGAAAGACCCCTTTCAGCTCTGAGCCCTTTTGCTATCCAAAAGGGCTTTCATGGTATAGCAGGTGAACCTAGGTCCATAAAAAGGTTGAGGAATGGATCGTTTCTTATTCAATGTCGATCACAGAAACAATCTGAACAGCTGTTGAAAGCAAACAAAACTAGTGGATAGGGAGATCAGGGTGACTCCCCATAAACAGTTGAATTCGTCAAAAGGTGTGATTCGCTGTCGAGAGTTAGCAGGTGTCTCGGAAGTCAGAGATCAAAACAGAACTGGCGTCCCAGGGTGTGACGAGGTGCGCAGGGTGTCGGTAAAGAAAGGTTCAGAGAGAGTGGCCACCAACACCCTCTTTCTGACATTCTGCAACCCTGTGTTGCCTCCGGTCATCAAAGTCGGTTACCTGAATGTTCGTGTTCAGCTATATGTGCCGTCCCCGTTGAGGGTTTCAGGTGCCAGAGGTTTGCCATGTCAGAGACCGTTTGTTCTGGGCAGGAGGTGTGCGGTGGTTGCTGCAAGGCGACCCACGATGGGCCGTGCAAGGATCCGGCACATTGTGCTAACTGCGGTGGCGAACCAATTCCCTCCTCTTCCAGAAACTGTCCTCTTTGGATTCAAGAATCCCACAATACAACGCGTTAAAACGGAAAAGAAGATCTCCTTTTTGAAGCCCGCAAGCAGGTTGTGGGCAGTCAGACTCCGAACAGCTTCATATGCTCGTTCGGCCGTAAAGACAGTTCCCAAAGTTCCCACTCGGTCATCTGCTGCCAGACTGATGACTTCACTTTTTCGAAGACATTGCAAGGACGAATTGTCAGCTCTGGTGGAAGCAGGTCCACCACCTTCCAACCCAAAGTGACTGCCCCTGGTAGGAGGCAAAAATCCGCCACCCCTCAGACTGCTCAGCAGTCTACAACATCTGCTGCTGGGCAGACTAAAAAACCAGCAATTCCGCCTCGAACTCCCCTATCCAGTGCCCGTGCGGGCAAGGGAGTTCCACCCAGCGTGGAGATGGTGGAGATGAAGAAGAAACCTCCACCATCTCCCAAATTCAGACCTCCACCATCTCCAAACTCCAGGCCTTTGTCACCTGCGGGCAAGTCTGCCAGCAGTCCAAAGACCAACACAGTCCAGTGAAACTAAATAATAAATTCTCTCCATTGGACGCAGACGTTGAGGAGGAGATGACCTGATTTCTCTCCTTTTCGCCCTCTGCACCATGGATAATACAATATTCCATTGGAATATCCGTGGTCTAAATTCCAACTTCGAGGAGCTGCAGCTCTGTGTCAGTCTCTAAAACCTTCCGTCGTGGCTCTTCAAGAAACTCAAATTCAAAGCCAGAAGACCTTTACTCTTTCTGGCTTTAATATTCTTTCAAAACCTGCACAACCTTCCACGTTGGGACTGTCGGGCGGTGATGCCCTTCTCATAACACAAAACCTTGCTGTATAGTTCTGTTGATACTGTCTACCTCCCTTCAGGCTGTAGCTGCGAGAGTCACTCTCCACAAGACTGTGACAATCTGTTTCCCTTTATCTTCCACCTTCTGTCCCGGTTTTGTCGTCAGGACCTTGTCAGTCTGATAGGTGAACTTCCTCGACCTTTTTTGCTGTTGGGTGACTTTAAACGGTCACAATCCTCTTTGGGGTAGTGTCAGTACGTCATCCAGAGGTCTGCTAATTGAGGATTCCTTTCGGATTTGGATTTGTGTTGTCTGAACGACGGATCTGCAACTTACCTCCACCTTCCACAGGTTCACTTTCGTGTTAGATTTGTCGGTTTGTGACCCCTCGCTGGTCCTGGACTATGAGTGGTCTGTCCATGACGATCTGCACGGAAGTGACCATTTCCCTGTCTGTTTACAAACCCGTAATAACTGAACACGTCTCTGTCTCTCAACATCTAAATTATAAAAAGCAAACTGGGACTATTTGCAGCCACTATTTCTACGGAATTCCAGGACACTGATTTTCTTCAGAGTCCGGACCCAGCAGACTCACTGACTAACACTATGATCAAGTGTGCTAAAGCTTGTATTCCAGTGTCTTCCGATAAACTTCAAATGCCAAAACACCCTGGTTTGATTCAGACTGCCAACAAATTTCCAAAGTTCGTAAACGGGCTCAGCGTCAGGCAGACATGCCTACCGTACCGAATAGCCGTATTTGTTACGGAAAAACATAAAAAATCGAGGTTTGTTCCGGACGTTACGGTCAGGGATCGCGTGTTCCGGAAAAAAAAAAACAAAAAGAAAAACGAAATCAAACGAGTGGACAATTTTTCACAGAGGGACAAACCGGATGACGGTTAGGACGCTTGAATTGAAGCGCAGTGCGCATGCTCACACTGCCATATCCGTCGACGAAACATACCGAACGGAGCCGAGATTCAGACAAAGTGCGCTCGACTATCAAACATGGCTAGCATGAAGACTGCGAAGCGAGTGTGCGAGACAGATGATGATGAACCTCAAAATGGACCCCAGCGGCAGCCGCGAAAAAAACAAGATCGCCGTCGGCAAACCTTTCGTAAACAATACAGTGAGAGGTGGTCATGTTTACAAGAAGGACGGAAAGGGGAAAACTTATGCTGGTGCACGGTTTGCCAGTGCGAGTTCTCCATCGCACATGGCGGCCAAGATGACTGTCGTCGACATGTCGAATCCAAAATACACAAGGACTTTGAGATATCTTGTGGTCACACTCGCAAGATTTCTGGATTTTTCACCAGTTCGTCGACCAGCAAAGCAGAATCAACAGATGAAGTGATTCGCGCCGAAGTAATGCTCGTCGACCTTGTTGCTGAACTGAATCTGCCTTTCACCGTTTTGGATACTTTTACAAAAGCGTTCAAACTGATGTTTAAAGACTGATGTGGCAAAGAAGTTTCAGTGTGGCAGGAGTAAGGGACAGCCATTATAAAAGAAATAGCGGCGAAAACAATAGAAGACCTCGGACTATGCAGACCTGAAGAGTGCCTACTACAGGTCTCTGAAGTCTGCACAGTGAAAACCATGCATGACATGCAATGTAGGCCTACATAGTGTAAATAAAGTAAGTTGTTTTTTTCTGCCTGAAAGAGAGGGTTTTGCAGAATTGTTATGGTGTTTGTGTGTGTGAATGTGTGTGTGTGTGTGAACCTACACACGCGCGTTGTGTCCACAAAAGGAAGGTTGAGTGTTCCTGAAAATTTTTGAAATTTTCAATTTGTTCCTGATTTTTATAACATCTGTTCCTGATAGTAAATTTTGGGGTAGGCATGTCTGGCGTCAGGTGTACCAACGACCTTCGGTTCCCAACGCTCGAACCCATCAGAAACTCCGTGCTAAATCAAGACACACTTTTAAATCATAAACGTCGGTCCTGGAGAAGCTTCTGCTCCAGGCTGACATCGAAAACTTCCAAAAAAAAAGTGTGGAACATCATTAAGAAAATCAAAGGGAAGAACACCTGTCCCACTGTGAACCATCTCAAGTTTTCGGATTCTTTAATAACAAGAAGAAAGCAGTTGCTAATCTGCTGGCTTCAACCATAGAAAAGAATTCCTCCTCTTCTAACAAATCAGCCACTTTTTTCAAAATAAAACCCTTAAAGAAAAATCACCCTGCAACTTTTCGTCAGACAACATGGAAGACTACAATCTTCCTTTTACTTTAAATGAACTGAAATCTGCCTTACTCTCTTGCAGCGATTCCTCTCCAGGTCTAGATGAAATCCATTATCAACTCTTGAAACATCTTCCGCAAATAGGTCTGAACATCCTGCTACAGGTATACAACCATGTGTGGACTACTGGTTTCTTTCCACCTTCTTGGCGGAAAGCCCTCATTATTCCAATTCCTAAACCTGGAAAAGATCTTTCTAACCCATCAAACTACCGTCCCATAGCTTTGACCAGCTGTATCTGTAAACTGATGGAGAAAATGGTCAATGCTAGGCTCATGTGGAAACTGGAAACCGATGGCCTTTGGCGAAAGAACAGTGTGGTTTCCGCAAACATCGGTCTACAGTTGACCATTTGATTCGTCTGGAATCTACACTTCGGAACGCTTTTTTGAACAAACAGCATGCAGTGGCAATTTTCTTTGATTTGGAGAAGGCCTACGATACCACTGGAAGTCGGGATACTTCATGATCTCCACGATCTGGGTTTTCGAGGTCATCTTCCGCTTTTATTCAAAATTTTTGGCAGAACGACAGTTTCAGGTCCGGGTTGGCACCACTCTCTCTGATGTCCACGAGCAGGAGTTGGGTGTTCCACAGGGAGCATACTGTCTCCTGCCCTCTTTAGTATTAAAATCAACAACATTGTTCAATCAGTTCAGCAGGGTTCAGACTGCTCATTGTTTGTGGATGATTTCGCTGTCTACGCAACTGGAAGCCTGTACCCGAGTGTCCAGCGCAGGCTCCAGCTTTGCGTAGATAAAATCCATCGGTGGGCGGATGAAAACGGTTTTCACCTTTTCTCCAACAAAGACGCAGTGTATTCACTTCTATAATTTCCGTCAGTTTTTTCCCAGATCCTGAACTTCAAGTAGGGAAATCTCCCATTCCACCTGTAAAAGAAGCCAAATTCCTGGAGTTATTTTTGACCAAAAACTCAACTTTCTCAGCCACATCAAAAGCCTCAAAACTTCTTGCCAGAAAGCACTGAATATTCTGCGGGTCGTAGCGCACACCGACTGGGGCGCTGATAAGAAAACTTTGTTGCACCTCTACAGAGCCCTGGTCCGTTCCAAACTGGACTACGGTTGTGCTGTGTACGGCTCCGCAAGATCGTCTTACCTCAAACTCTTGGATCCTATCCACCATCAAGGGCTTCGTCTCTGTCTTGGAGCGTTCCGCACCACCCCTGTGTACAGCCTGTACGCAGAGGCGGGTGAACCTTCATTGTCCAACCGCAGGCTGAAACTGTCGTTGAATTATTATATCCGTCTGTTCTCAGAACCAGAAAACCCTGCCTATGACTGTGTCTTTGATCCTCCGTTCCAAAGTAAGTTTGAAAGCAACCCTAAATGTATTCCGACGTTTGGTCTGCGTATGCAGCCTCACGTGCGGAATGCAGGTCTAGACCTAGGAGTTGTGTCGGATTTTTCCAAGTTTCCGGATCAACCTCCGTGGACCTTTTTCACACCAGAGATTCGTTTCGATCTTGCAGCTTTTCGCAAAGAGTCTACCAGCTCTCTGGCGTACAAGGCTTTGTATGCTGAGCTCTGTTCCAAATTCCCATCCTGTCAAAAAGTTTTCACTGACGGTTCCAAGTCTGAAGATGGAGTGGCCTGTGCAGCCTACTGCCCTGGCGCTCCTTCTCAGATACTGTTGGAACATATTCATTCAGATGCTTCTGTCTATTCTGCTGAACTTACTGCTCTGGTACTGGCTTTGAAGATTATCTCACATTCTTCGAAGAGGGACTTTCTGGTTCTGTCGGATTCGCTGTCAGCTTTGGAGGCCATAGCTGGCCGCAACCTTCAGCATCCAGAACTTTTACTTTTTTTTAAACTTTTAGCAAGTTGAAGGCGGACGGTTACAACATTACTCTTGCTTGGGTTCCAGGTCATGTTGGCATCGGCGGGAACGAAATGGTTGATCGTTTAGCCAAGAACGCCACAAGAAAGAAACTGTCCAACACTTATATCCCCTGCTCAGATGTGAAACCCAAAATTAATGATTATGTGAGAGACCTCTGGCAGGAGGATTGGAACACGCAGACGAATAACAAACTTTTTCAGATCCGTCCAAACCTTAACCCTTTGCCCCTTGGACCGTCTGAGTGCTTACTAGTATCAAAATCTTAAGGGAAGGTAAGTAACTCCGTAAATTGGATGTACTGATGTTAAATAAAACATCAGAAAAAATACAAACCTTGGTCATAAATATGTTTTATTTGCTCCAAAATTAAGTTAACATTTTGAAGTAAAATTCCACATGCATCAAAGCTTATATCTTTGTTGATAAAATGGTGTAAAAAAATTATGCTAAGTTCAACACTACTGACCAAACTGCATGAAACGCCATCGTAATCGGCATAGTTAATGTTAAGATTTTCGCCGAGATCGCCTCCATCAGCCACCAAAATCGACATCGGACTCCTCTCCTTTCACTATTTCTTCTAATCTAAAGCCAGTAAATAGCTCCTCGTTACTGTCACTGCCACCAAAAATGTTCGCCAACATTTCCACAGTTTCATCGTCCATCTTGCCGAAGCGAAAATCTCGATCACAAACTTGCTCTCAACTTCAAAAAATCACTGCGACCGAAGTCCTCCATGAAAAAATGCACTGTTTGGACTGGAAGGAAGTTGGAAACCGGAACTACGTCACTGTATAACGCCGCAAAGCATTGTGGGAAAAATTCGTCTGCTAGGGGCAGCCAAACGGTATCGGTGTATTTCGGGCCACAGCGGGCGTTACAAGGATACGAAAGGCATCGCGTTTCGGGCCACAGTGGCGATCCAAGGGGCAGAGGGTTAAGGACTTCCTCCCATCCACGTCGGGAGGTCGTAAAGAGGAAACGGTTCTGTGCCGGCTGCACACCGGCCATTCGTATTTTACCCATGCCTACCTTTTAAAGAGTGAAGAAGCTCCGTGGTGCATTCCATGTCATGCGCCACTCACAATGAAACATGTTCTTTTAGAGTGTTGGGACTTGCACGATGTGAGACACAAACATTTTACGGCAGAGTCCATGAAGATCCTGTTCAGGGATGTCCCGCCTGATGTGATCCTCGAGTTTTTGAGAGAGATTAACATTTTTCATCTGATTTAAGATTTTACGGAAGAAAGATTTTTAACGAAGTTTCTGGTACGTTTCTAGACGATGTCATTTAAAGAGATGTGTGAAAGGTTTTTTTTTTTTTTAATTTTTTTTTTTATGACTGGTGAGTTGATTCTAACGTGGTGACAGCCCTGATGTGGCCCTTTGCGGTCGGCTGGGCTATAAGCAGCATTATCTTATCTTATCTTATCTTTCGGCGTAACTAAGCTCAGGTAAGTGCATACTAAAGACGGTTAATAACTTTTCATATGGACTTGTGATATCCTTCTGATGTGAAGGTGGTGTCAACTAGAAATAGGTTTATCTGATGTTCTTTATTTTCTAAATGTATGGGTTTTAGCATCTTGATCTTGACCTATTTTAGTTGCTAATACTTGAGCACATAAAACAAATAGGTGAGAGCCTTCTTGTTTTACAGCCTGTTTTAATTGAAAAACTTGAAGATACTATCACATTTAGATTTACTATCGCATAAGACTACTTTTTCATGAAAAAGTGATATCTGTTTTTGTATTCCTTTTCCAAAGCTGAAAGCATGCAAAACTTTACTTGACTGAATCTGTCTGAGCCTGTCTAGAAATCAACAGAAATCACAAACCCTGCAAGTGATAGTGAACAAAATCAGTATACCATTTGGAAACAGTCGCCTATGTATTCATTTTATGGGGATGAAGCACCACTGATGTTTGTTTATAAGTTTGGGTAAGATATTTTTTCTGTACTATTTGAAACGCAGGCTGAAGCTATTTTGTAATTACATTGGAAACAGAAGTGAAAGAGGTCTTCAGTTCTTTAAATGTTCTCAAGGTTTTCCGTCTTAATGATAGACGAATTATTGCACCTTCTTTTTGAGTTATGGACAGGTTACCTTCACTGTGTCCCTTGTTTTATGAAGACACAGCAAAATCTAGCTGTCTCCAAAAGAATTTTAAGAAGTTTTACACCATCTGTTCGGGGATTTTCGTTTTCACCATATTATTTTTCCTTTAAAAAATTTGGTTGCTTCTGTTGAGGTAATTAGCCCCTCCAAAAAGGCAGGATTCTGTTCGACTTTTGGTAGATCATTAGGCTTACATAACTTACCCTTTAGTTTAATATTGCAACATCAGTGTTCGATAAATGATTTTTGCTTTCTCTATCTTGTGTTCTCTTTCAGAATTTTTTCTCGTTCACTTTTATTTTTGTTGATACAAAATCTTATTGTTTCTGCCCTTCAGGGATGAAAACTCTTCCGCCGTCTCCGCCGTTATTTTTTTCGCATCTCCGCCGAAAGAAAAAGTCTCCGCCGAAAAATTATTCGAAGAATGATGCTCAGAAACGATCTCAACTTGTCTGCACAGCGAATTTCTTCTCTGTCGGTAATGTTCTCAAACGGCGTAGTTCTCATTCTGTTTCCTTCCAGTAGCATTTCTCATCATGGCGTCGATTCACAGTGAGAGTTTGCCGCCAGTGAGTGCAAACCAAAAAAAAAGAAAAAGAAAAAAGAAGTATGTGAACCACTAGAAGACCGAGTGGCAGCAGAAGGACGTGTGTGACCGCAGAGTCGCAGATGTAATAAGAAAACATGACAAAGACGGCGAATTTGAAGTGTTTTGCGAGCCTTGCCAAAAACGTGTCTACTTTGGTAGTCGTGGCTTTGTTGCAATCAGAGATCACATCGAGCGTCCCAGTCACCAACAGAAAATGTGTGTGTTTCCCACACCATTACAGCATGTTTTCAGATCATTGGGTATGCAACAATCTACGTTTAATTTCCAAAGATAGTTTGACTCCTACTCTAAGTACTTTCACTCGTAGAGTCTTCAAAGCAAGGGAAAAACGTCAAAGTGACGAAAAGAATATAAAAGAACAAATGACATCAAAATAAACTGATGTCACAACAGTATTGTGTAACACTTTTCCCCTGGTATAATGCAAACGTTTGCTACATTTGTTAGGTGTCTGCTAACAGACCCCAATGAAATCCTTTTCCACCAGCCCACTCCCCCCACTACCTATATACTTCCTCTACTCCTCCTCCCCCAACCCCCACCCTCACCCCACAACACACATACGGTACCCCACACACTTCGCCCCCTCCCCCCCACCCCCCCACCCCCATCCCCCCACCCCCGTCCCCACCTCACACACACACAACCCCCCCCCCCCCCCCCCCCCCACACACACAACACACAATCACCCCCCCCCCCCCCCCCCCCCCCCCCCCCCCCACACACACACACACACTTGTCAAGAGGGGGTGGGGGATATGATTAGTTGTAAGAGGGAAGTTGGGGGGGGGGGGGGGTGTACTGTTGTGACATCAGTTTGTTTTTATGTCATTTGTTCTTTTATGTTCTTTTTTGTGTTTAGTGTTTCCAGACGAAGGGTCTAAGGCCCAAAAGCTTCAGTTTTTTTTTTTAAGACTTCATCAAAGTAATCATTTTTCATATTGTGTTTATTGAAGTCCAGCAGTCGTTTTCATACATCTGATTTACTTAGTTTGATTTCCCACTCTGATTTACTTATCTACAGGCCTTATTCTTTATGTCCTGAAAGCACTGTTTGTCAAATTTTCTTTAGCTAGAGTTCTGAGGATTCATCATGCTAAATGTTTGTCTCAATTGACATAGTTTCTTTCCACATCAGTCTCAGTCTTCATGGTGTTGAAAGCTGTTCTAGAGAATGAGTTGTTTAGAAGCAAGAAAGTGATTTCTAAAGATTTTTATGCCATATTTAATACAAAATATGCTTCAGCTTCAGGGGGCGCCGCCCCCTGACCCCCGCCGGGCTGTTGCCCATGTACCCCACTGGGGGCCCATGGTGAACCCCCAGATCCCCGCCAATCTCTTTTTTTAAAAAAAAACTGTTTTCATCCCTGGCCCTTGTTTACATGATCAGGGTATCTAGAAGAAAACAAAAAACCTGGTCAGAAATTCAGAACTGAATTTCATAATCCAAGATTTTTTTCAAAAGAGTTCCAATTGTAAGGCAGCAACGCATATTGTCGCTTGATTCTTTCAGTTGTTTCATTAACAAAGAAAAGAGTTTCAATTATAAGGCAGCAACGTATATTGTCTCTTGATTCTTTCAGTTGTTTCATTAACAAAGAAAAGAGTTTCAATTGTAAGGCAGCAACGTATATTGTCTCTTGATTCTTTCAGTTGTTTCAGTAACAAAGTCAAAATATCTCTCTCATATCTTTCAGAAGAAATTCCAAGTTCCTTTATGCTTTTCTTCATTTTTGAAAATAATATTTATTTGTACCAAAGAGTGATATTTTATATCCGAACAAAATATCAGCATCTTCTGTATAAACTGTTAAAGGGTGAGGTATTGTGATTAAAAAGTATAGCATGTTTATTGAAGTAGTTTGATCTTCACCAGATACAGTGCCTCACGTCTTGGTTCGACTCTCTCCCTCTAGCTACAAGCGCTAATAATGTTATGAATTAATCTCTTCCTGAGTGTGAATGTTATTTATTTGTTTACATGGGTGCTACTGTGCCAGTTATGTGTTGGAGTGCCGGTTTTTAAGAATGGCTGGTGCCGGCAATGCCAGTATTTTAAATCCAAGGAGTAACAAATTTTTAAAAAAAAGAAAAAAGTTTGAATCGGCCAGCGGGTTCCACTATTCATTTGAATTCTGATTTAAGTATTCGATGCGCTCAGTTCTATCACTTCCTTGCTGGAGGTACGAAGTGGTCCGCTTCCTTCAGCTCGACTCAACAACACAGACATACACACAACTGAAAATGGATGCTTGACACGATCTCGTGACAGCAGAACAATTGTTACAATGCCGTTTTTGACGAGGCGATGTCTCAATGCTAGAGGAGGTGGAGAAAGGCATGCGAAATTGAAGGCGATGGGAATGGCTGATGGAAAAGCATACAAACGGCGAAACAGTTGGTCTTTGACTACAGAAGATGGGCAGACCAGGGGTCGCTTTCTGTTCCATTTGTTTGAAGACTTCAGACTTCAGAGCATTTCAAATAGTGACAGCAAGTTTTACAGTGACTTCGTTCCTCTTGCGTGGTGATTTCAAATTGAATACTTAGACTGCATCTGTAAAGTAGCTGTATTGTGGCTTCCTATATCAAGTATATCTGCAGCCATCTGCGAAAATTCCATTCATGTAGTAGCTCTAGTTTTCAGTGACTTTGAAGTCAGGAATATAACTCATAGTGACTTCAGAAGACGATCTTGAGTCCCTCTTTACTTCAGAATACAATTTACAATGTATGGGAGATTAAAAAGGGTATAAGGTATGTGTAGGTTGAATTTGAAACAAAAAATTAGAGAAAAAGTGATCTTTGATTTTCTTCAGGATATTGCATTTTAGTTGTGTTTTATCTATTTATTTATGGACTTTAAGCTTTAATTTTGGGTCTAATTTTCCACTTTACATTCAACGAGAGTCTTTCATTTGCCTTCTAAAATTCACTTTTCTTTCAGCTTCAGGGGGATGTTACCACCCCCTGACCTCCCAACAGGGGCACTGCCCCTGTACCCCACCAGGGCCTGTACCCCTAGACCCCTGCCTTTCAGGTTTTTACACATCTGCTGGTGGCACCCATGTGTTTACAATTTTGATAATCTATAGATGGAGTAAGGACCAGATTCCGATCCCATGCTACGATTGTGAGGAGGATATTTAGTTCTTCTATTTTTTGTCTTATGTTTTCAAAGAAGGAAAGATTATCCTTTTTCAGTCAGTAGATGCTTCTTAGTATTGAATATTTTCTCATTGTATTCATGATTAGTATTACATGATTACCTTGAACATCTTTTATGATTTTCTTTATGATTTTTCATTTCGTTATCTTAAAGTTTAAAGTATGTCCAGTGGCCCACTGCGCCTCCTCGAGGCAGATCATCACGCACTGGAAGAACTGTACCCGATCTGACTGCCCTGTTTGTTTACCACTGAAACACGCTTCTGATCGAACAAAACCAGGTAAGTCTGTTTTGTTTGGCGTTTTGAATATGTATGCTTGAAACTTGCAGAAGATCCTCATTTCAGAAGGGCTTAAAGAATAATGTAGATTGACAGACATAGAGTTTTGCATAGGCATTCACACTTGATAATGACACCGGATTTGAACTAAGAAGTAAATCATGTAAATCCAAAAGCTCGGAAGCAGCCCGAAAAGAGTGCCAGTGCAAAGGAACACCGGTTTCAAGACAGTTGGCTGAAGAAGTGGCCCTGGATGCCTAAGCTGAAGACCAGTAGGATGCGATGTGAATTGTGTTTGAAACACAAGAAACAAAACGTATTTACGTCGCCCCAAGGTTGTACGAACTTCCGCACTAACACCATCGAGCGCCACATTGAAGTATCTGACCACCGCCACGCCATGCAAGCAGAAGCCATGCAGAAAGACTTCATCCAGGCTGCTGCAACTGACTGGAGCGGATTTTATTAATTTTTTTAAATATTTTGTTTATCTGATTTGACAGAGCTTAATCTAGAGCGCGGGATTGGTACAATCCCCCGAAAATCTGTTCCTTCCCGCAATTATCGAGTCTTAACGCGGGCAGACTCCCGCACATTTGCAGAACTGCCCGCCCTGTTGACTGATCGTTGCAGGCGCTCGTTTGTCGTCTGCTTGAAAAACTGAAACTAGGACTGAGCAGGAGTGAACGATTTCATGATATTTCATTGGCTGTTAGTGTAAATCAACCAATCGGCGGCGTTCATCTCCTCCTTCTCGATCACCGACGAGAAGTTGCGAGAGTTTAAGGCGCCATATTGGATATTTTCCAAAATGAAGCGTGCACCCACCCTATTCGACTTCGACTTTCGTGGAGGAAAAGTGAAAAAAAAAAAAAGGTTCTCTGCCATGCGAGGGTGGAGAAGATCATGAAGAAACCACGACTACATCCAAAAGCTCGGAGAAGCAGCCCGAAATTAGTGCCAGTGCAAGGGAACACTGGTTTCAAGACGATTGGCTGAAGAAGTGGCCCTGGATACCTAAGCTGAAGACCGGTGTGATGCGATGTGAATTGTGTTTGAAACACAAGAAACAAAACGTATTTACGTCGCCCCAAGGTGGTTGTTTAATCTAGATGATTTGATCAAGGTGTGTTGAAGTCTGTGTACAAAGGTGGAGGAGGTATGTAACGTGGGGTTGTAGGGGGGGGGGGGGGGAGTGCCCCCCTTTTTTTGATATGAGGGGGGGACTGCCCCCCTTTTTCAAAAATCCTAGATTAAGCTCTGATTTGATCAAGGTGTGTTGAAGTCTGTGTATAAAGGTGGAGGAGGTATGTAACGTGGGGGGGGGGGGGGGGGGGTACCCCCCTTTTTTTGATATGAGGGGGTACCCCCCTTTTTTTGATATGAAGGGGGGAATGCCCCCCATTTTCAAAAATCCTAGATTAAGCTCTGTAATAGGAGCTGTATATGCCTGTGCATTTCAAGATGCCTGTGGTAAGCTACCTTACAGCATGTTTACTGAATATGTGGTTGAGCGCATT
This sequence comes from Conus ventricosus, assembly GCA_018398815.1. NCBI lineage: Eukaryota > Metazoa > Mollusca > Gastropoda > Neogastropoda > Conidae > Conus > Conus ventricosus. Next base: position 13,633,584 of record CM031601.1, read on the forward strand.
GCCATTACCCATCTCCATTCCTTTCTTTTATAAACATTTGTAAGATCAATAGAACCTTCTCTTCCCTTCTCCCCCTCCCCTCCTATCCCTGCAATCCCTCCCGCTTGCTCCCACCCTGTCAGTTTTTACTTTTCATCATGGAAGATTTTGAGAACTAGTTTCATGAAAGAAGTCACATGGCATCCCTGTTAAGAAATAGAGGTAAATCTGAACAGAATGGCAACAAAACAAAAAACAAAACATAATTTATTGACAGTTATCTCTATTATCTCTGAGATGTGCACATTTAAACTCTGAGGAGGTACTGTCATGATCAGGGCTTCTGAAAACGCAAAAAATTGCGTACAGTACGCATTAAAACTCTACGGGACGCACTGGATGTCCATGCAAGGGGTCCCTAGGGACCCCTTCAAATTTTGGTGAAGTCAGACATAAAGCAGGGTTCGTACGCCCCTTGAAGACCCTTGAAAACCCTTTAAAAAACAACTAGGTCAAAAAGGCCCTTGAAAACTGCAGATATCCCTACCATCCCTTGAAATCCCTTAAAAATCGTTTTCGGACCAAAACTGACCGTAACATTTGAAGACGAATCGGAGAACAAACGCGAACAAGACTTCGGACATCGATTTTCGCCTCTCGAATCGTTTTGTGTGTCGTCTGCTTTTCAAGCAAAGGGAAGCAATTCGATAGTTGGTTATCGTTTGCGCATGCGCAGTTCGACTTCCGACAAAGAGCGCCATGCTCCCTCATCTTCGGTGAATTCCAACACTGTTGCGTCTATCATCATGCCTAAGGGAAATTGCGCATTTGATCCGTTGTGGTTACAGAAGGAAGAATATCGAAGCTGGATCACTGAATGCAGAGACAACAAACATGCGTTTTTCCGTAAAGTGTGCAAAAAGACTGTTGATGTTCGGGCAATGGGTGAATCGGCGGTTGCAAGTCACGGAAAGAGGAAGAAGTACGTGGAATTGGAAAAAGCGAGTAGGCTGGTAGTTAATCTTACGGACTTCGTTCGGCAATCATCAAATTCATCAACATCAGGTCAGACCCTTTCCTCAGTAAGAATCGTCAGCCAATTCACAATAACAGCAAGTGGGACAGAGGTGTTGAAAGCTGAAGTGTTGTGGACGATTCATGCCTTCAACAATCATCACAGTTTCCAATCTGCTGAAGACGACACGAAACTGTTTGCAGCTATGTTTCCATATTACTCGATTGCGACGAACTATCGGTGTGGGAAACCAAAAATCTTGCAACTTTTGGCATTTCTCCTTTTTTTTTTCTGTCAGAACTGAAAAAAGAGTGAAATAACAGACTGAATCTTCAAATCTTCAAATCAATCGTCACGTCGTCTCCATAGACTTTAAGTGACTCGTGTGTGCGCATTTTGTAAAAAAAAAAAAAAAAAAAAAAAAAAAATCCTACTTTATTGTTTAACCCTCTAGTCTTCGTAACGGGAGCAGGCGGGAGTGCTCAGACTGCGCGCTAGATTTCATAACGGGAGCAAACGGGAGTAGCGGGGCCGCATGTGTACGGTACTTTTCCATCACGTGCTGACGCCGTGAAAATGTTCGGAGAGCCAATAAAAGTTGTTGGGGATTTCCCACTGGAGCCCAGCAATCTGGCACCACTATTTTTGGATGCTGGTACCACTTCCATTCACAAAAAGAGGGGAGAAACTGCGAGCGAACAGTCGTGCGTGAGACTGACCGATTTTCACAATGGCGTCATCTGCTAACAACAGCGAGTTTGATGATATTCCTGATTATTCTGCGGAGGAGTGGGATCAAATTTTGCAAGAAGTAGAGAAGTTTGAAAATGGAGAGTTAGGAGAAGAGAGTGATGTTGAAATTGGCACCGATGAAGGAGAGGAAAATGTTGAAAGTGACCCCGAAGACAACGTGCCGCTCGCTGCTCTGCAAACCACATGGCGACCGGCTACACATCCTGCCAACGTGGCCGCATTCCAACAGCCGACAGGCCCTGCGCATTCACTGCCGAACACTGCCACCCCTCTCGATTATTTCTTTTTGTTTATACCCCTCACATTTTTTCAGTTAGCAGCAGTAGAAACCAACAGGTACGCTCAACAACGACAAGCAGCTAAGGGCACACCTGACTCCCTATGGTTTGACACAACACCTGACGAAATGCGGGCCTATGTCTCTATACTCATTATGATGGGGATTAGGCGTCTGCCACGTCTATGGTGCTACTGGTCACGCGATCGCCGCTTCAACGATCCCTGGGTCAGCGAAGTTATGCCCAAAACACGCTTCTTCAACAGTAGGGCAGTTCACTAGTCTCTGTGTTTGTGTGTACGTGTATATGTGCTTACCTGTAGTTTGTAATGACAGTGCTTCGATGACACTGGCAGTGACACTGTACTCAATATCCTCGCTGTACAGCTATACATTGTGTAAATACATATGGACATGTATAAAGTGCTTAGAACAGTTACAGAAAAACAATGATGAACCGTGCTTGAGTTTACTTACAGTAACTGTTCAGTAGTGACAATTCACTAGTTGTGTGTGACATTCTGTGGATTACCTGTGGGGACTGAACGGGTGGACAGAAGACAGATCATCTCAGGTAGGCCGCAGCTTTCATTTTACAACACTAACATGCATGTGCCTGGGATAACTGCATGTTGGTGTGCTGTATTAGAATTGTCACCATCGCATGTGACACATTGGGTGACATTTTGGTGACAGTGACACGACCTTTCACCTCGAGACACACAAAATCTTGCTCACAGTATAGAACAAAGCCTTGTGACCATACATGCAGAATTTCATAGCTCTAGAGGTTTATTCTTGGTTGTGGTGAAGCCTGAACTGCACATACCCATTTTATGGCTAAATGCACCAAAAGAATCTGAAAACTAGGGGGAATTTGGCCTCAGAGAATCTGAATACAAGAGGGTTAAAAGACAGCATTCATACTACCCCCCTACCCCCCTAACTTACCTATGAGCTAGCCTACACACACACACACACACACACACACACACACACACACACACACACACACACACACACACACATACACAGAGAGACATACACAGACACACAAACAGACACACACACACACACACACACACACACACACACACACACACACACACACACACAGAGAGAGAGACAGGCACACACAGACATACACACACACACACACACATACAGAGAGAGAGAGACACGCGCACACACACACAGAGATGGGGAGAGAGACATACACACGCACACACAGACAGAGAGAGAGAGAGACACACACACACACACACAGAGAAAGAGACGGAGAGAGAGAGAAACACACACACACTCACACAGACACACACACGGACACTCACACACACACACAGATACACACACACACAAACGGACACACACTCAGAGACACACACACACACACAGAGACACACCACACACACACACACACACACACACACACACACACACACACACACACAAAACAAACCAAACAAAAAAACAGTTGAGTGTGGAGCTGCAGGAAGGCTACCCATGTTCACCTTTTCAAGAGGGATTACCCCGCTCCCTATCCTGTCCCAGAACAAGCATTAGGCTAGTCCAGGCCCAACCATTCACACACACTTCCACACGACAACACATACAGTGGCTGTATTTTAAAAGTAAAGTTTGCTGAGCTCCCAGACCCTCCTGAAGTGTGCCAGAGAGGGAGCGCTCGGCTGCAGCTGCCGGTAGAGAATATACTTTTTGATGAATCATTGAATAAGGACTTGAAACAGAAGCAGCTGGACATCCCATGTCAGATACTGGTCCGGAAAGCAGATTGAAAGTTTTCTTTTTCTGATTTCTCAATTTCTGTGTAAAGACTTCATTTTTTATTTTTTGTATATGATATTGAGCGTGGAAAAGACTACAGAAGTAAGATAAGATAATGTTGCTTATAGCCCAGCCGACCGCAGAGGGCCACATCAGGGCTGACTATGTGTAATCACCTTATCATCATGGCTGGATTACATGTGTAAGGTAATTATTCACTTCTTTTTTTTTTTTCAACTGTACGGCTAAATTTGCCCCTTAAAAATTAAAAAATCCCTTTTAGAAACCCTTGAAAAACCCTTGAATTTTTTTCCTGTGTGGAAGTGGGAACCCTGTAAAGTGAGAAAAGACTGCCTTCAACATCGTAAGTTGGGGGCCGTAACATCGTAGGTCTGCTACACTTCGGACCGAACCCATCCCTTTTCAAGTTTGAACAGTAACAAAGCGAGTAGGGCAGCCTCCTAACAATATACGTCGGTCACTTTTGTCGTCTGCTGAGGCTGACTGACTAAGCTTAACGCTAGGCCACAGCATCGTTTTCAGTTGACCGAATTTTCCTACTTTGAGCCATGTGATGTCACGATGACGCTTTTCATTTTCCGGGCAGGAGAGAGGCATTTCCGCGAAGCCTTTGTTTCCAACATGTCTCTCGAAGCGTGGTTAACGAAATTATCGTCGCAAAAGCGAAAAAGCGTAGCAGAGGAGCAAGATCGAGAACGGATACAATTTTTGATGTTTATTTTGTTGTTTTTATTGTGACAATGTGTCTGTGACAATTGCAGTGCGTGTGCAGGGATGCAATTTTTTAATGTATATTTTGTTGTTTTTATTGTGGTGTGGGACCCTTAACCCAATGCCTACCAGATCGACCGAAATCGACCGCGAAATTTCCTCTTTCTGAATACCGGATCGACCGAGATCGACCGCCGAATACTAGGTCACCGACTTTCACTTTCACTATCGCATATCCCAGAATGCAATTGCGATATAAGCGTCTTCCGGTAGGGCCGTTTCCGGACGCCATTTTGGGCTTTGTTGCAAGAAGATTGGTCGAGTAGTTTTGCTGCTGTGATTTTTCAAACTTCAGGCTTTTTTTTCGTGAAAAATTTCTGCAAAAATGGCGGATCAAGATATCATGCAACTTCTAGAATCCGTTTTTGGATATGATAGTGATGAAGAGAGTGTTTTTGAAGGCTTCACTCTTGAAGAAATTTCAAAGCAAGAAGAGTCCGACGTCGATCTTGACCTAGTTATCAACAATGATCGTCTGCTCAGTGATTTTGAGTCTGAAATTGATAGTGAATCGGGCGATGATGACGGTGATGTCGAATTGCCTATCGCTGCTGGGCCCAGCGCCAAAAAACGGAAAATTTGGAAAACAAAGGCTGCTAGAGATTCAGTTACTGTTAACTGGAGTGATAGACTGCAAGAGGTAAGGCCCAAAAAAACTTTTGCTCGTTTTGACAGCCAGGAAACCGAATCGGACGATGACCAAATTTTGCAGTCGGTTGGCGTGTCCCATGATTTGCCTGTGGGTGCGTCACCTTTTGATTTTTTTAGTCTTGATACCAGACGAATTTTGGCAAATGTTGAGCACAGAAACAAATTTATATGCTGCACAAAAGCAAGAAGAAAAAGGTGTAGATAAACTCTGGCAGCCTACCACTCCTGATGAAATGAAATTATTCATCTATGTTCAGTTTATGTTTGGGATCCATCGCGTACCAGAAATCAGCAACTACTGGTCCACAGATCCTTTGTTATGTGTTGCTCAGGTTGCTGATGTCATTAGTAGAAATAGATTTAACAAATTAAATCAGTACTTTCATTTGAATGACAGCAGTAAAGCTATTCCCAAAGGTCAGCCTGGCTATGACCCCTTGCACAAAGTGCGTCCACTCCTGGACATGGTGCCTAATAACAGCCGAGCCCACTACTACCCTGGCCAGGACATCTCCATTGATGAGGCCATGATAAAGTTCAATGGCAGACTGAGCTTCAAGCAGTATATCAAAGGTAAGGGGTTTTTATTAGTAGTATTTTTATTACTATTATTTTATGAATAATGTGAGACAATGAAAGCATACACGAAAAATGGTCGTAAAATTTTTTTTATTGATCCCATGAAACAATTTTCATTGTAACAGTAAAATATATATTTGGATTGCTCTCTCCCTCTCAGTTACACACACACACACCACACACCACACACAGACACACACGCACACACTTTTATCTGTCTCTCGCTCACTTTTCACACAAACATTTCCATACACAAACCACTTGCATACACACACATACTCGCACATGAAAACTGAATACACATTTTTTGTTGTGTTTATTTGTACAGGAAAACCAAACCCATGGGGGATCAAGGTCTGGTGTGCTGCAGACCCACGCACAGGATTCATGCTGGAGTTCAACGTCTACCAGGGTCGGGTTCTGGAGCCGATGCCGCACGGACTTGGATACAATGTTGTCATGAAGTTGGGTGACCGATTCCTCAAGAAGGGACATCACCTTTACTTCGACAACTATTTCTCGTCCGTGCAACTTGCCCAGGACCTGGAGAAGGAAGACACCTACATGACGTCGACCATCCGCATGAATCGCAAAGGGTGGCCGAAAACACTGAACGCTGCTTTCGCCAAGAAGATGAAGGTGGGCGATGTCCACTTTCGTCAAGATGGAAACCTGGTGGCTACTTTGTGGAAAGACAAGAGAGTAGTCTCTGTTCTTTCCACTAATGCCCAGCCTGAAATGGGATCTCAAGAAAGAAGGGCGCCAGGTGGAAAGAAGAAAGTCAGCGTTCCAGTGCCGGTGATCGCCTACAACCACAGCATGGGGGGCGTGGATTTAGCAGACCAGCTTGCCTCGTACTACACAGTCGGTCGTCCCTCTGTCAAGTGGTGGAGATACCTATGCTGGTGGTTGCTGCAGACTGCCATGATCAACGCCTTCATCATCTGGAAGAACAGCAATCTGCCAGCCACAAAGAAAGGTCTTCGCCACTTGAGCTTCCGACTGGAGGTGCTGCGTGGCCTGAGTAAGGGCAACTCCGTACGCCAGAAATCCGCTCCCCAGGCTGTGGCACAGGCAGGTGTCACAGCATCAGACCCTCTCTCCCATGGACCTGTCCGTCTTCCAGGCCTAAAAAAGAATTGCCTGGTTTGCCAGAAGGCGAAGAGGAAGACGGACAAGGGATATAGCATCACCACAGTGTGGGGATGTGTCATTTGTTCTGTACATTTATGTAAAGGCACATGTTTTGCTGAGTTTCATCAGCACCTGAAATCTACCTGTCACTAGTGTCAGCAATCATATGTTCATTTTGTTTTTTTTCCCTCAGCACTTACTAGACCAATCTTCTTTATGTGACGCTTTCAGTTTTACAACACTGTTGAATTTTTTTTTTCTTCACCACAAAAGTTACCTATTCAATGTGCAGAAAACACAGATTGACTTTAAAATTTTGTTCCAGAAGGTTTCAGTACTATGTCTGGACATGGAAAATCACTATGTGCTCCTAATCCATGACATTCTGTGGTTCCAGTGAATTCAGGAAATATTCTTACAGCGCCAAGAACTCTTGACGTAAAATTAGTCTGATCGTTTTTTCTTTTTCTTCGTATACCAGTTCACTACATATGGAAAAAAATGGCTGTTTTGGATGGAGTGATGTCTTTGGCATTTTTTCATCAAATTTTTGTAATTGGTGAGTAAAAATGAAATTTTTTATTGAGGTTTACTTGTGGTGGGTGTGCATGTGTTGCGGAGTTACTTCCCTTGCCATGGTATTCTCATAGGCATATAGCACAAAGTCATGTGGTAGGCAGAGGGTTAATGTTAGCCTGGGACTCCTTAAAAATCTGATGAAGGGGTCCCTGGGACCGGAAAGATTTTCACCCCAGCAGAAGCCCTGATGATAATCAACAGGTGTTGAATGAAATTTAAACTGAGGCTGGCAATGTATCCATGATTTTTGCATGCATTGTCATATTTGGTCTTTGTGGTATGTAGATACTGCAGTGTCTAATTTTTTTCATTATGTAGGTACTGCAGTGTCTCAAAGTCAGACATCTGTTGCGCCACAAGCTCCAAATCCAAATCAGCCACCAAATTCCGAGTCGGTCAGACGTGCCTATGATGCCTTGGGCCTCAGGCAGCCTCAAAACATGAACAGTACCATGCCCGGAACGGGACCTGTTGCCACATCTCAGGCTGGTCAGCAGCCTCCTGGTAAGCTTAATTTATGTGGGGTGATGGCTCCTTGTGAGCTGATAATGGGTTCCTTGTGAGCTGATCATATGTTTGGGTCTGGTTGTGTGTGTATGGGGGGGGTCAGAGGGAATTAATGTCAGTCAGGTTATGGAAGATGTAGTTGCCTCAAAGATCAAAGCCCATGTGACCGTAACAGTACCACAGACCTGTCTACCCTACGATTTTGTAGCATATTTTATGAAATTTGAATGGAAACTATGATAATATGCCGAGTTCGACAAAAATACGAAAATTGGCTGCAAAACAAAGCGAGTTATTGTCCCAAGTTCCAGTTTGCGTGTACTCGCTTACACCATGGTCGGCCATTTTTCATATTGAGCAACTGACACAGATATACACTAAGAGAATGCCGACACCAGCGAAATTATGGTTTATGAGAGTGAAGAGCCAGATGTTTCTCTTTCTGCCCTGCAGCTATAAGTTTTCTTTTTCTACATTCAGGGTTTTTGTGGTTGTTTTTTTGCTGTAATTTTATGAGCAGCTGCAGGAATGAAAGAGATTGGCTTTCTTCCATAAGATGTAAATGCTTTGAGTTTCGTTTGTACTGTTTTGACTAAGAAGTGAATATGTGGAGCTTGTGAAATGCAGCACACATATATCAGTAACTGAAAACTGTTAACTTCAGGAACAAATATGATTACAAATGCACAGGTGCCCAAATGAAAGAAAATGATATATAGGATGGCTCTCTTCCATGGAAAAAAGAAAGGAAAACGAGAGTAGTGTAAGAAAAGAAAATTGCACATGAATTGAACATGGTAGTATAAGCATCTGTTCATGTGTTTGTGTGTGTGATTGAATAGAAATTTTAAAAAAAATGAACTGTTTGTTTCTTAGGGTCTACAGCTGCTGCTTCAAGTCAGATGCCTGCTGCTTCCCCAGCCAACAGTGCAAACAGTGTTCAGCAGATGATGCCCCCCAACATGGCCTCCAACTCCCCTGTAAATTCTCAGCTTGTCAACCAAAACCACTTGAGTCAACAGACTGGCAACCAGGAGACTGTCCAACCAGCCACACATAAAGATTGGCACAGCCTGGTAACCCAGGACCTCCGCAACCACTTGGTCCACAAGCTGTAAGTGGGTTAATCAAGCATGTATTTGTGTGTCTTACAGGATGCATGTCTATTCACATTATTATGGTGAACCTTGTCCAGCTGAGGATGTCTTTTCTAAAGGATTTTAGTGTTCAGAAAGAGTTGAAAGTGATGTTTTATTCAAGGTGATACGTGAGTAAACCTGATATTTCAGTGTGTTGATGTATCTGCCATTTGGGAGTCAAGTGGAATAATTTTGAAGTGGAACAGAGGAGGGGACACTTCTAGGGAAGAGGGTGCTTTTGGATGGCTGGTTAGGGTATTTTTAAAGCAGACATGCGTACCGTCACGGAATAGCCGTATATGTTACGGAAAAACATCAAAATCGAGGTTTGTTACGGTCAGGGAACTGGTGTTCGGGGGGGGGGGGGGGGGGGGGGGGGGGAACTAAAACGAAATCAAACAAGTGGACAATTTTTCACAGAGGGACAAACCGGATAATGGTTAGGACGCTTGAATTGAAGTGCTGTGCGCATGCTCACACGGCCATATCCATCGACAAAACATACTGAACGGAGACGAGGTTCAGAAAAAGCGTATTCGACCATCAAACATGGTTAGCATCAAGACTGCGAGATAGATGATGAAGATACTCAAAATGGACCCTAGCGGTAGCTGCGAAAAAAACAAGATCGCCGTTGGCAAACCTTTCGTAAACAGTGCAGTGAGAGGTGGTCATGTTTACAAGAAGGACGGAAAGGGGAAAACTTCTGCTGGTGCACGGTTTGCCAGTGCGAGTTCTCCATCAGGTATGGCGGCCTAGATGACTGTCGTCGACATGTCAAATCGAAAAAAAAACAATGACTTTGTTAAGGTGTTTGTGTGTGTGACTTGTGTGTTAATATGTATGTGTGAACCTACACACACGCGGTTGTGTCCACAAAAGGAAGGTTGAGTGTTCTTGAAAATTTTTGAAATTTTCCATTTGTTCCCGATTTCTATAACGTCTGTTCCTGATAGTAAGATTTTGGGGTAAGCAAGTCTGTTAGAGGTTTGTCTGACATGCATTACTCCTTAATTATGATTACTGAATAATGTATCTGATTGCACGAGATGAAAAACTGGAGTAAAGTGTATTATCTGTTTTATTGCATGAGCATAGAAAAGAAAAGTAATGCATATTACTGGTTTTATTCGGGGGTTGTGAATATAACATCAGTTTGCATTTAGGGTCAGAAAGAAAGAGAGAAAAATACTACAGCAAATCCTGATTGATTCACAAAACTCAGTATGTCTGAAATCAGTCAGGTTCTCACTGTGTTAGCTGGCAGTTGTTGCTGCCTGTGATGTAAAATCATTACAAGGATTTATACATCAGTAATATTCTGGATTTTGGTGTTTGCTTGGCTTCATAGTGTGACGCTTTAAGTGCCACACTTGGCCATACAATGAACTGCCAAAAATGACAGAAAATGGCCATATTTCTACAAAACATTATTTCTGTATGACGTATCAACAGAGGTTCATGAAATTTTTGGATAAAATTAAAAAATAGTGGTTATGGTTAGTGGGGATAAGGCATTTGTTTGGACAGGCAAGCAAGTCATAGAACTGCTTTAACCCTCTTGTACTCAGTTTCTCTGACTGCAAACTTCCCCTAAATTTCAGATTCTTTTACAGGTTTCAGCCTGAAAATGGGTATGTGTGATTATTAACTTATGGGGAATGTATGTGAACCTCTAGGAGAAAGAAAATTGGCAGACAGTTTCATAAGAGCATGCACTTCACTTTGAACTATATTTTTTCTGTCTTAGAGATACAGGTCGTGTCGCTGTCACCAAATTGTCACCAGACACGTGACACTTTATGATGACAATCAAATTTACAACATGCAAGCATGCGCAATCACCATGCTGATGCAAGTTGTTAGTGTAAGATGAAGTCTGAGGCCCTCTGACGTGATCCATCTGCTGCCTGGCAGTACAGGTCCGGCTGGTTCAATCAATGTCATACAAAACTTGTCACATGTCACACACACGACTATAAAAGGTCAGGTGTGCCCTTTGCAGCTTGTTTTTGTCTTGCATACCTGTTTGTTTCATCGGTAGCAGTCTTAAAAAACAAAGAGGAACAAATAAAACGAAAAAAAACAAGTGGTGTAGCAATGTCAGGTAACGAGTGAGCCGGCCCAGTGGGTTCCTGAAACTGACGCACCCCTGCCGTGCCATGTGTCGCGGGCCGCCATTTTGTCTGAAGCGCTGCCAGTCGAACATTGTATTCCAGGTCGCTTTGCACTTCACCGTCTTCTTCAACACCACTACCTACTTCTTTATCACTTTCATTCTCCATCTTTCTTTCAAACATCTCCACTTCTACAATAATTTGATCAAACTCCTCATGCTAGTGGTCAACCATCTCGTCGTCGTTCGTAGCAGACGCGAAAGCCGCCATTGTGAAAGTCGGTCAGTTTCCATTCACAAAGTTACTCGCTGCGTTCTGTGCCTATTCTCAATGAACACACACGGTTCCATCACCCAGAAATAGTGCCAACACATGATTGGGCCATGCCTGAGTCTTCCTAGTTACTGTCTGCGACTGTGCGTGTCTACACACGTGATCACTGCGTGATGGAAAATTCCCATGAAAAGATCCCGGTACGTCCCGGTACGGGAAGAACAGGCGCCCAACGTTAAGTCCCGGATTGTCCCGTTGCAAGTGTAAGAGGGTTAAGTAGCAAAATTCCTTTCACTTGGGGAGTGAAAATTTATCATTTTTATTCAAAATGGTTGATCAAAGCCATGAAGTTCAATGGGGTCATGATTCCCCCATTTCAGATTTTATACGACATGTAATGTTTCAGTTTGTGCATCATCATCTGCCTTCGCTCAGCACATCTAGTGCTACACAGGATGGATATGTATAGTCCTGAAAACATTAAGGGGAGTTTGGATGGCTGAAGTTGAAGAGAAATTCAAATTGCACAAAGGGGTGACAGCATAATCCTTTTTAGCGCTTAAAGGTAGGGACAAAATGGCAAAACAAATGAATTGTTTTCATTCATGTAAAATAAGGCAATTCCCTGGAAATAATGATAGATGTATATTCAGGTAGGTGGGTTCCTATTTCATTTGTATTTGTGATAGGTGTATATTTTGAATGTATTCACTATAAAGTGATCATTAATCACTGGTTTATGAGGATTGTTACCTTATTTCAGAGTGCAAGCAATTTTCCCAACACCAGATCCAGCAGCCATACGCGATTCCCGGATGAAGAATCTTGTGGCGTATGCACGCAAGGTGGAAGGTGATATGTACGAGACAGCTAATGACAGAGTGAGTGAGCTTTATTTTATTCATATTTTTGAAAGAGAGTAAATCTGAATGATTGAACAGGGAAGGTCAAACAAGATGAATTACTAGAGAAACATAGTGTATGTTTGTTTCAGTCATTTTCCAACTAGCGAAAGCTTTGAAACTAATTTTGGACATTTCCTTCTCTGTTGACATTCAAAGGATGTTAAAATTGTATAGTAAATAGGTGAGACATTGACTTCTAGCATCTGATTGGTATATGGTGTGAAAGTAAGAAATAAGAAATCCTGTATACATCTTAATTTCTCGGACTTCAATGGACTCTAGCTATTAACAGCTTGCAGGTAGAAAATTTGTCCAATGTGCAGGGAGAATATTATCATTGCTGGCGGAGAAAATCTACAAGATCCAGAAGGATTGGAAGAGAAACGCATTCAGCGCGCAGACAGAACGTTCCTGTGGGATATCCATGCTGCCATCAACAATCTGACAGTCCTAGTGGTTATTATGCTTGGTATTTTGGTTTTTAGTGTTTGCATTTTGTAGACTTTAATATTTGCTGTGAAGCTGGTTAAACTGATGATGTATATTTGACTTGGCAGTATGCCAACATCACCATTGTAAGCCTAAAGTGGCCAGTCATATTTGTACAGTTCCACTGTGAATCACAAGATCTATATTTGACTTGGCAGTTTTCCACTGTGAATCACAAGATCTATATTTGACTTGGCAGTATGCCAGTGTCCCCATTGTAAGCCTCAAAGTGGCCAGTCATATTTGTACAGTTCCACTGTGAATCACAAGATCTATATTTGACTTGGCAGTATGCCAGTGTCCCCATTCTTAGCCTCAAAGTGACCAGTCATATTTGTACAGTTCCACTGTGAATCACAAGATTATATTTGACTTGGCAGTATGCCAACATCACCATTGTAAGCCTCAAAGTGGCCAGTCATATTTGTACAGTTCCACTGTGAATCACAAGATCTATATTTGACTTGGCAGTATGCCAGTGTCCCCATTGTAAGCCTCAAAGTGGCCAGCCATATTTGTACAGTTCCACTGTGAATCACAAGATCTATATTTGTGACGCTCCACCACAAAATGAGTCACATTGCACCGGAGGTCGTTTTTGAGTTATTTATATCTTGTAATTCTACAATAAAAATGCTCTCCAACAAAAAAAACAGATTGTAAATCGGACTATTTTGGGCAAAGTTATTGTGATTTGAAGTTTAGACCCCGTCAATACAGCGAAAAGAGAAATTGCAGCCGAAAAGTTTTAAAACATGTTCATAGCAACCAAGTACTTCTAATTAAGATATCTTGTTGAAATTTGGCACCAACATGCACATAGCCGTTCTGTATCACCACACAAACTTGTGGGAAAAAATATTGACATCTCTAGATTTTATTCAAAAAAGAAATTTTGGATAAATTGAAAAATAACACAGAGAAAAGAATAAGCTGTTTTAAATTTACATCAGTAAATTAATTCACATAAGCATACTACTTGAGGTAACCTTTTGTGTGCTTTCATTCAGAAACTGCTACTGTAAGATCTTAAGAAAGAAAATAAAGGAAAATTTTAAAAAAGAAAAAAAAACCCACCATAACCTAAAAAATATACTACAGTGACCGCGGCAGTAGAATACAGTTTCCCTGACCACATGACGTAGTTTGAACACACACGAGAACAGTAGTAATTCCCACAGGAAGATAATGTTCTACTCACAGTCCTGGGGTGACTAGGGCAGGGGCTTAGGGGCAGAGAATGTCCTGTGCGTCAGGTCTAACAAAGGGTCTGATGTGCTGGCGTAGGTACTCCCTGCGGTCAGCTGATAGTCCAGGGGGCTGAATTCGGGCAGGGAGACCGACCAGACGACGCCTCGCAGTGTCCACACAGTATGCTAGCTGGATCTGTTCCTCCTCTGCACTCAGTGTGGTTTTCACATACACAGTTCCAGGAGCATCTGAGGAAAAACGGAAATGAAAATATTTTTTCATTCCCTTCACTGCCTTAAAATAGACATCAAAAAATGCCTGCCAATCATAGACGATGACTTTCTCTTCCCCAGCCTCTGTGCCAATGATCTGCGCCCGATTGATGCCCTTGGTGGTGCTGCTGTTGATGACATGGCACAGGTCGTTGAGGCAGTGCACTTCACAGCGTTTGAAGCGTCGCTTTAGGAGGCCGAAACACCAGTCAGGAGCAAATTTGGTGTGGCCGGCAGGCATGAAGTTGACGGTGATGGAGGTGTGAAGGCCCTGCATGACTCGCCAGGCCAGGTACCACAACATGTACTTGTTTTTGTTCTGGCCGCTGCAGTTGTCGCAGTGTAGATCCACCTCCATCTCCCCAAGGCCAAAATGCTTGAAAAAATGGTGCAGCAGAGAAATCACCATATTGGACCCCTTGCCGCTGGACATGCCTTCATCAATAAGGTAATTTATCTGCTGTGGAAGACCCTCACAGCAGACTCCAAAGATGCCGCACTTTCTGGGGACCAAAAAGTAGATAGGACCAGGCTGGAGAGGGCTGCTGGGCAGATGGACTTGCTGGGCAAAGTCAAAGCTGTAATGCATCCTGGCTGGCCAGCTGTTGGCAGGATGGGGTCCCAGCTCAGTGATGTTGGCAGCAGCTGTTGCAGCTTTGCTGTGGTCCACCTGCCTGTTGTAAAATGTCCGCTCTGCCTCAACAACCTCCAAGTGAGCCAGCTGATCCCGAAGCCTGGCTCTCTCTTCTTCTGGGAGACCAGCACTGCGACGGATCTTCTCATTGTTTTGCTTGCACTGCCAACACAGATCCGTCATTGGCTTTCAACAACAATGAAGGGAAGGTGCTGCTGCCATATTTTGAAGAAAGAAGTCTTCCCAAGCATACGGTGACCTGAAACACACACACACACACACACACTGTATGCAACATACTTTTATTTTTTAAATTATACTATTGAATGTAAATGAAAAGTAAACATCTCACTATGTAAAGAATTAAAAATAAAACTTTCCCCAAATTTCCTTCATTCAGCAACATTTTGTTTATTTATTGGGAAAGTATGTGTGTGTTTTTTTCTTTAAAAAGTGTTGTCTAGATTCATCTTCATGTACCTCTTTGCAAATAGCAGAGTAAATGTTTGGTATGCATATGTTTTGTTTGTATGTTAAATTTTCATGACGGGATTAAAAAAAAATTTTAACTTTGCAAGAACAAAAATATTCTATAAAATACATTTAAGATCATAAATGATAGGAAAAGCTCTTTTTTTAATTGCTGTAAAAAAAAAATTTTAAACTCATGTTGTCACTCTTTTACATGCTGGCCAACTTTACCTCTTGCTCTGGCAATAGCCTGGTGATGTCTCCATATTGAAGCCTTGGTGTGGGCCGATGGCAGGATTTTGATATCGGTTCTCCTGAAACCTGGTATGCGGCCTGGCAACACCAGTCCATGATCCTCTGCGAAGTTAGTGATGAAGCGCACCACCCTCTCCACATCCACAGGATCAATGGCATTGATGTTGAACTTTCTGCCCCCACTCTTCTTTTGCCGTGGTGTCAGCCCATGCTCTAGATAGTGCTTCAGTAAAGCGGTCAGCTTGTTCTGACTAATCCTGAAACAGGTGTTGAATTCTGTTCTTAGCAACACTTACCAGAAAACAGGAATTAATCATTCTGCTTGAAGAAAGGTAACCTTTGTCTGTATGTGTCTGAAGTCTGTTTTTGTGTTTATTGGTAAAGCATGTGTAATTGTTAGCAGTGAATTCAATCAACTTTTGTGTTAATAATGTTACTGTAAGCTTAAAAAAAAGTTAATGTAAGCTGTGTCAGCATGTGTGAAGTTTGTTTTAGATTTATTAGGAGAGTGTGTTTAACAATTAGCCGTGATTTCAATCAACTTTTGTGTTAATGATGTAGTAAGTACTGTAAGCTGTCTCAGTGTGTGAAGTCTGTTTTAGTGTTTATATTAATAAAGTGTGTGTAACTGTTAGCAATTACTTCAATCATAAACAGTGTACTAGTGTACGCAAAATTCTTCTTGATTCAGATTTAAATCAATGGTTCACAAACTAAAAGCTGCTAAACATTTGACATTTTGTCTGTTTCAAAGAAATGCAACAGTCACAAAATATTGCTGCCGAAGAAAAATATTGACAATTTAGTATAAAATAATCAGTTGAAATTAAAATGAAATTAATGAATTGTAAATCAAATGTTCATAATATTTCCATTTTAATATGCCACTAAAACTGAAAGGTTTAAAATAAAAAAAGTGAAAAAGTAAAATTAAATTTATATTTCATAAGCCAAATATCAAATTTAATTCTAGTTGATAATGTTTATCAGTTGTGAAACAGATATGCATGATGAGATTGAGTCACAAAAAATAAAAAGAGTAAGGTGAGGAGGCAATAATAAAAATAAAAGACTCCCTTGGGAAAAAATAAGAGAGACAAGAAAAAAAAATTAAGGATTAATAAAACTAGAAGTTCTAGTTCTGCAAATTTCTGATTCAGTGTTATTTGCTTACCCATAAATAAACTTAAAAGATTCCCTGCAGACAATCTTGAAGTTGACAGTGTATGTCGTGCGCTGATGTTCTCTGGTCTTCTGGCGACAAGGCTTGCCCGCAGTGATCTCTGAGTTGTTCATGGGTGTACATGCAAGCATTCCAAGCAGCACCATGTCCTTCTCAGCTGGAAAAAAGTCATATTTTGAGTCACCTTAGAAAGAGTTAGTATATGCCTGGTTTTTGAGTCACCTTAGAAAGAGTTAGTTATTACAAATGCCTGGTTATTTTGAACCTCACAATACACACTAAAACCAAAGCAGTAACACACAAGCACACACTATTAAAATAGCCTCTTGCCCACTCATTTACACATGTGTGCATACAGAAAAACACACACACACACATGTACACACTACACTGTACAACTATTTATTCATTCATGCAAGTGACACACAAAGCACACACAAGCGCACACACACACACACACACACACACACACACACACACACACACACACACACACTGTACAGTGTACAATTACTTAATCATGCAACTGACATAGTATACAGATCTATACATGTATACACATAATACTACCAAGTACCAGCATAATGCATGATCGAATTTAGTAAAATTAAAAACAAACACCTTGATCACAATTAAATTTAACAGAGAGGGCTTCTCACTTTATGATTATTTTTTGTTCAGTTACATCAGCTTTATGCTTATGGTGTGTGTGTGTGTGTGTGTGTGTGTGTGTGTGTGTATACATCTTGACATAATACATAGTGTGTGTGTGTGTTTATAGAACCACTGTATGACTATGTGTGTGGGCATAATAATATGTATGTGTGAGTGAGAGTGTGTGGGTGTGTGGGTGTGTGTGTGTGTGTGTTGTCTGCGTGCATGACTCATCACAATGAGGTTATGTTTTTTGTTTTATCATGTTTACCTTGCCACAATTACCACAGTTAAACACAAATCAAACAGTTATGCAATAACAGTAAATATCAATTGAATTGTGTGCTTACCTTCAGATAATTCAGCCATGGTCATTCTCTTTGCCAGTATTTCCTCAGAAGTGAACTGTGCAATGCATCCCTTCTTTTTGGACACTGGCTCAGCACCGTCAGTGACACTGCTTGCACCTGCCACATGGCGATTTCGACACTTGCAGTCGAAAGCTTCAACTTTCAGCCTTTCAGCATCAGGTCCAAGCATGGTTTCGTTGTCTATGTCGGCATTCACAGACAGATTGTGCTCTTGAACTTGGACGAGTGCAGGCACTTCTTCGTGATCCGAGCCGGTCTCAGAGCACTGACTGTCAGTGTCACTTCGATCACCCATTTCCTCTTCGCTGTCGGTAGAAACACTGCCATCGTCGTCCAGGAAATACTCAGTCACCAGCCCGTAAATGTCATTTTCATCTGTTGATGAAAAATATGTTGGCATCGCGAGCCGATCTTGTTAAAAAATCACAAATATTAGCCCTAAGATTCTCCGGCGTGTTGGCATCGGAAGCCGCCATTGTTGCTTGTGTTGATCACGTGAACGCTTTGGGCCAACCATCAGTGGGGAATCCACCTTAGTGACGCCTTGTTTATACGTCATACCCCTTTTTTAAGGACGATGATTGGCTTGCACCGTGGAAATTGAACCCTGAAAGGGTTTCAGTTTAAAAATAGCGGTCTAGACCTTTCCAACGAGGTATCATTCGACGGGTCCATTCCAACATTTCGGGGGTGAGAGCATGTCAATTTTGATCAATTTTATCGGTTTGTAGGCTGCTAAAACAAGGGGTTATGTGTTTCAAAAGCGTTTTTGGGGCAAAAAGAAACATATTTACACTTTAATATTTGTATGGAAGACAGAAGAAAGACTGTAGATTAATATTCAATTAAAATCTAAAAATCCATAACCTGACCCCCATCTGACTAAAATCGGCGCTAGCGAAAAACCCGGTCAGGGACAATGCGACTCATTTCGTGGCGGAGCGTCACATTTGACTTGGCAGTATGCCAGTGTCCCCATTCTTAGCCTCAAAGTGACCAGTCATATTTGTACAGTTCCACTGTGAATCACAAGATTATATTTGACTTGGCAGTATGCCAGTGTCCCCATTGTAAGCCTCAAAGTGGCCAGTCATATTTGTACAGTTCCACTGTGAATCACAAGATCTATATTTGACTTGGCAGTATGCCAGTGTCCCCATTCTTAGCCTCAAAGTGGCCAGTCATATTTGTACAGTTCCACTGTGAATCACAAGATTATATTTGACTTGGCAGCATGCCAGTGCACAGTGGCCAGTCATATTTGAACAGTTCCACTGTGAATCACAAGATCTATATTTGACTTGGCAGTATGCCAGTGTCCCCATTGTAAGCCTCAGAGTGGCCAGTCATATTTGTACAGTTCCACTGTGAATCACAAGATCTATATTTGACTTGGCAGTATGCCAACATCACCATTGTAAGCCTCAAAGTGGCCAGTCATATTTGTACAGTTCCACTGTGAATCACAAGATTATATTTGACTTGGCAGTATGCCAACATCACCATTGTAAGCCTCAAAGTGGCCAGTCATATTTGTACAGTTCCACTGTGAATCACAAGATCTATATTTGACTTGGCAGTATGCCAGTGTCCCCATTCTAAGCCTCAAAGTGACCAGTCATATTTGTACAGTTCCACTGTGAATCACAAGATTATATTTGACTTGGCAGTATGCCAGTGTCCCCATTCTTAGCCTCAAAGTGACCAGTCATATTTGTACAGTTCCACTGTGAATCACAAGATTATATTTGACTTGGCAGTATGCCAGTGTCCCCATTGTAAGCCTCAAAGTGACCAGTCATATTTGTACAGTTCCACTGTGAATCACAAGATCCTTAACTGATATGCTGTTTTCTTTTTCGTAAGTGTATGCAGATGTATGTGTTGAAATGACTTAAGTGGGGTTCCCCCCCCCCCCCCCCCCCCTTTTTTTTTTCCCCCCCGTCTAATTTCATCTGCCGGATGAAAAGACGTAAAAATTAAACCACCACCACCTCACAAGATCTGCACATCAGGCCACATGTTTCAGCTTCACAGACCACCAAAACGGAAGTAAAATGGAAAAGAAATTAAACAAATATGAATTAATGGAATGTAGATTATTGACACAAGCAAGTGTCGTTGATAGTAAAATGAAAATTTGTCAACCTTGAACTCTGTCTGTCGGTAATGTTTGCACCAGCCTCCTCTTTTTGTTCAAAGTAAAGCTGAAACCAAACGGTGACAAAAACAAATTGGTGACAGTGACATACATTTTTGGTATTAATGTCAATTCAGATCTAAAATAGATTTGGGAAACATATGGTAGTCTTTTTGTCATATTTACCTGTCCAAACAAATGCCTTGGCGTAGAACCTTCACTATAATATCAGGATCTCTCCCCCCCCCCCCCCCCTCCCCCCAAAAAAAAAGATGGGAGCCCAGGAATCTCACCTCCCCATTGATTTACCCAGTTAAATTGTAAAAGTGATGGTGGCCCCTAATGAGTTCACTTCATTGCGCCATGTTCAAACTAGCTCAGTTTCCTCCTTTTCTCAGGTGAGGGAACATACCCCCCCCCCCCCTTTAATGTCTGGAATTTGGACTTGCTCTTCAACGCTCATGGATCCATAGAAATGTCCGTTCAGTTACACATACTATACTGTGGTTCACTAATGCAGTAAGTGATAGAGGTTTGCTATCCCTGCCATGTACACTATCAAATCCGTATGGACAAGAACCCAGAAGGGGCCTTGTGTCTTGCGCATGCCCAGACCATATTTCTTTTCTCGACAGCCATTTCCCTGCTAGCCTCATGCGAGCAGCTTTCCACACGGCAATCCAGACGTGCTAAACCTTCACGTCTGACTACTGCAGAGCTTAATCTAGAGCGCGGGATTGGTACAATCCCCCGAAAGTCTGTTCCTTCCCGCAATTATCGGGTCTTAACGCGGGCAGACTCCCGCACAGTTGCAGGACTGCCCGCCCTGTTCATTGATCGTTGCGGGCGCTCCATTCATTTCCTCCATCTCGATCACCGAAGAGAAGTTGTGAGAGTTTAAGGAGCCATATTGGATATTTTCCTAAATGAAGCGTGCACCCACCCTATTCGACTTCGACTTTCGTAGAGGAAAAGTGGGGGAAAAAAATTCTGTGCCGTGCGAGGGTGGAGAAGATCATGAAGAAACCGCGACTACATCCAAAAGCTCAGTTTCAAGACGATTGACTGAAGAAGTGGCCGTGGGGGGGGGGGGGGGGGGGGGGGGCTGGAACGGATGGCTTTCTTGGTGCTCCCCCCATGTGGTGTCACACTACTCTCCCTCTCACTTTGAGTTAGCGAACTACCTCGCCTTTCTCTTGTCTGAGAAAAAACTTGAAACCTCCTGTGTGAAGGTTCACAGGGCAGCTATCTGCACCACCATCCGCCTAATCGCCTTTCTCTTGTCTGAGAAAAAACTTGAAACCTCCTGTGTGAAGGTTCACAGGGCAGCTATCTGCACCACCATCCGCCAATTAGGCGGTCCTTCCTGCAGGGTTCGTACAGAGTCCTGGAAGTCTGGAAAAAGTATGGAAAAATGAAAAAATCATTTCCAGGGCCGGAAAAGTCTTGGAATTTTGTCATGTGTGGCCATGGGTCTGAAAAAGTCCTGGAATTTTGTAAAACCTATGCAAACTTTTTCATGATGTCGAATTTCACTCTAAGTTTCTTTACAAAAACATTGAAATAGGAATAAAAACAAATTAAATCATGCACAGTGATAGCGGTTTTCAGATTTCCTCTGGCCGGAGGTTTAGCAGACTACATTTTTTTCTGCAGAGTAGCTCCCCTTTACTGTGAAAAAGGGTTACGCATGCGCAGTTGGTACCATTGCTTAACTTCCTTTCAGTCAACAGCGCTGCGAGGGAAAGTAGCATCGAAGTATTAAAGAAAACATGGGAAAATGTGTGTTTAGCCTAGCCTGGCTAGACAATACAAATTATTGCAAATGGATTGCTCCTGCTTCCGATGGATGCAAGACAAAAGCATGGTGCCTGCTGTGCAAGAAAGACTTCGACATCGGGAAGATTGGTGAAGCTGCTCTAAAAAGCCAAGCCACATGGCAGGCGAGAAAAATCGAGAAATGATGCAGCTTTCAGACAAAACGACTCAGACTCCAACAATGACCATGACCCATTATTTTCGGCCCAAGGATTGTGAAAGATGAGTTCTATATTGAAGAAACGGTTGATTTTTTTTTTTTTTTTTTACTTCAGTATGGGATGCGATCATGCATTGAATGGGGTGGGGGTTAAAGAAAATCAAAGGGCCCAAGGGCGATACACTGGCCTATTTTTAGACACATACATACACACACGCACAGTCTCTAACGCATTCTCTCTCTCTCTCTCTCTCTCTCTCTCTCTCTCTCTCTCTCTTAGTCCTCTCCTCCCTGAGGCTCCCTTCTTACGAGTCCATCAGGGAGTGTATTTTGAAGTTCCTCTTTCAAGACAGCCTTTCTCGTTTCTCTGGCTTCAGGGAGGCACTGCAGTGAAGTCCATGCTCTTAGTGGCCTTCCCGGAGACGAAGCCTTCGAACTGGATGGCTCAATGGCTCTTTCAGGGGCGGGATTTTTCCTCGGGTCCGCGGATTTCCGCGGTAGATCCTTATTCATTCCGTGTAACAGCGTGTCAGTTCCACGGGAGCTATCTGTGATTCATGTCTTCAAAAACACTGAGCGTCATTTATCCACAAACTATTCGAAGTTCTTAAATGGCTTGGATTCGCAGTTAACTTGGTAATGTTCTCCTTCCGGTTTTGCGATCTTCAAAATGGCGACACGTCGAAGAGACATCGTTTCACGCGGAGAAAATGTTTCCTGCGACAGTTCTTTGAAGAACAAGTGGAAGTGGAACTGGTTGGAGAGTAAGGTGGATGATTATGAAGTGATAGGCCAGTTCATAGCCAAACTTAATTCCTGTGGCCTTGCTTACTGCAGTCTTTGCCGAGTGCAAGTAAATTACAGTTCACGCGGAAAAGTTGCTTTGGTGGATCACATTAAAAACAACAAGCACAACATCTTTTTTTTTTTTTTTTTTTTACACAAAAAGCTATAAAAATCAACTATACTTACTGTCTTTCACAACTTGGACCAAGTGTAGGTGAGAGGAGTTCCTGGTTCCCTTAAGATTTCACACTCTGGGTATTAGTTACCTCAAAAAGAGGAACGATCACCATCATCACCAGTGTGTGTGTGTGTGTGTCGGGGGGGGGGGGGGGGGGTCAATTATTCGATGCACTTGTGCAAAAGCACAATTCCATCACAATTTAAAGTCCAGTATTCTGTAATCTGTTGTTATTTTTTCCCGTCAGTAAAATCTTCTTGTATGTGATGCTTTCAGTTTAACAAAATTGTTGAAGTTTAGGTGTGTTTTTTTTCCCTCAACAACAAAAGTTGATTATTTAGTGTGCAGAGCATATGACAAAACCCTCCGGGGGGTTGCGACCTTGTCGTGGTCGGAGGGCTTGCGCGGTCCAGTGATCCCTTAGGCATTGCTGGCGGGGGCATCAATACTTGGGAGATAGGCTGGTTTTTTCACACTGCTTGTAGGCCTGAGAGGTGAAGATGCTGTATGGCCTAAGCGTAACGTGGTAAGGAGTTGATGCCCCTGGTAGGGCTTCCCATGTCAGATAGGCTAAGGGTGAGGATCCTGACTAAGAGTAACCCGCCTTTCTCCTTTTCTTGTTTTCTGCCTCCCTTATTTGGCCCTTTTCTATCTTCGTCTCCCCTTCAAGTCTTCTTTTCCACACTCCTTTTCTCTCTGTGGTCTCCTTAAGATCCGCCGTGTTTGCCGTGCGGTGCGACCTGTGTCGGAGGGGAATGAGATCCTGGTGATTGAGAGGGCCGGGCCTCTCAACACATCACTTTGGCTCGGACCTCTCCTAGACAGGGAGTACACTTTGGCCCGGGTGTACTAATCGGCTCCCCTTCTTGGGGTTGGGTCAAGACAGGCAGTTCCCCTGCTGGCCAAGTAAACCCCTGCAGTGCTCGGCTCTCTGTTCCCGGGAGTTGAGCATGATCAGGGGGGGATAGGGTTGGTGGCTTCTGTTTGTCGTATATCTCTCCCGAAGCCTGGAAGGGGTCAAGACATTGGTTTCTTGGCCCTGGCCCCTTAGTTGGACTCCAAGGTGGGTGGGTAAGGGAGGGATGAAATATATAAAATACACATGGCTTTTTCAAAACACACCCCCCCAAAAAAGAGGAAGGCAGCATCCCCTATTTCAGGGGATTTCGATTCTGACAGCGATTCGGATATGGAGGTACGACAGAAGACAGGTTTTTGGGCTTCCTGGCTCGTTATGGAAGGAACGGAGCAAGAAAGACCCCTTTCAGCTTTGAGCCCTTTTGCTATCCAAAAGGGCTTTCAAGGCTTAGCAGGTGACCCTCGGTCCATCAAGAGGTTGAGGAACGGCTCGTTTCTAATTCAGTGTAAATCACAGAAACAATCTGAACAGCTGCTGAAGGCAAAAAGCTTGTGGACAGGGAGATCAGGGTGACTCCCCACAAACAGTTAAATTCATCGAAAGGAGTGATTCGCTGCAGGGATTTATCAGGTGTTTCAGAGGCAGAGATCAAAACGGAGCTGGCGTCCCAGGGTGTGACGGAGGTACGCAGGGTGACAGTAAAGAAGGGTGCAGAAAGAGTGGACACCAACACCCTCTTTCTGACATTCTGCAACCCTGTGCTGCCTCCGGTCATCAAAGTCGGCTACCTGATTGTCCGGGTTCAGTTATACGTTCCGTCCCGTTGAGGTGCTTCAGATGCCAGAAGTTTGGCCATGTCAGAGACCGTTGTTCTGGGCAGGAGGTGTGCGGTATTTGCTGCAAGGCAACCCATGATGGGCCGTGTAAAGATCCGGCACATTGTGCAAACTGCGGTGGCGACCATCCCTCCTCTTCCCGAAACTGTCCTCTTTGGATTCAGGAATCTGCAATACAAAGAGTTAAAACAGAAAAGAAGATCTCCTTTTTTGAAGCCCGGAAACAGGTTGTGGGCAGTCAGTCGCCGACAGCTTCTTCGTATGCTTTGGCCGTAAAGAAAGTTCCTACAGTTCCAACTCGGTCAGTCTGCTGTCAGACTGATAACTTTACGTTTTCGAAGACATTGCAAGGAAAAACTGTCAGCTCTGGTGGAAGCAGGTCCACCACCTCTCAACCCAAAGTGAATGCCCTGGTGGAGGCAAAAAATCCGCCACCCCTCAGACTGCCCAGCAGTCTACAACATCTGCTGCTGGGCAGATTAAAAAACCAGCACCCCCACCTCGAACTCCTCTGTCCAGTGCCCGTGCGGGCAAGGGAGTTCAACCCAGTGTGGAGATGGTGGAGATGAGGAAGAAACCTCCACCATCTCCCAAATCCAGACCTTCTTCACCTGTTGGCAAGTCTGCCAGCAGGTCTGAAGACCAACACAGCCCAGTACAAACCTCAAATAAATTTACACCTTTAGCAACAGACGTTGAGGAGGAGATGACCTGATCTCTCTCCTTTTCGCCCTCTGCACCATGGATAGTACAATATTCCATTGGAATATCCGTGGACTAAATTCCAACTTTGAGGAGCTGCAGCTTCTGTGTCAATCTATAAAACCTTCCGTCGTGGCTCTTCAAGAAACTCGAATTCAAAGCCAGAAGACCTTTACTCTTTCTGGCTTTAATATTCTTTCAAAACCTGCACAACCATCCACGTTGGGACTGTTGGGCGGTGTTGCCCTTCTCCTACACAAAACTTTGCTGTATAGTCCTGTCGCTCTGTCTACCTCCCTTCAGGCTGTGGCTGCGAGAGTCACTCTCCACAAGACTGTGACAATCTGTTCCCTTTATCTTCCACCTTCTGTCCCGGTTTGTCGTCAGGACCTTGTCAGTCTGATAAGAGAACTTCCTCGACCTTTTTTGCTGTTGGGTGACTTTAACGGTCACAATCCTCTTTGGGGTAGTGTCGGTACGTCATCCAGAGGTCTGCTAATTGAGGATGTCCTTTCGGATTTAGATTTGTGTTGTCTGAACGACGGATCTGCAACTTACCTCCACTCTTCCACAGGTTCACTTTCGTGTTTAGATTTGTCGGTTTGTGACCCCTCGCTGGTCCTGGACTATGAGTGGTCTGTCCATGACGATCTGCACGGAAGTGACCATTTCCCTGTCCTTCTACAACCTGTAATAACTGAACACGTCTCTGTCTCTCAACATCTAAATTATAAGAAAGCAAACTGGGATCTATTTGCAGCCACTATTTCTACGGAATTCCAGGACACTGATTTTCTTCAGAGTCCAGACCAGCTGAATCACTGACTAACACTGTGATCAAGTGTGCTAAAACTTGTATTCCAGTGTCTTCCGATAAACTTCAAATGCCAAAAACACCCTGGTTCGATTCAGACTGCCAACAAATTTCCAAAGTTAGAAAACGGGCTCAGCGTCAGGTTGTACCAACGACCTTCGGGTCCCAACGCTCGAGCCCATCAGAAACTCCGTGCCAAATCGAGACACACTTTTAAAATCAGTAAACGTCGGTCCTGGAGAAGCTTCTGCTCCAGGCTGACATCGAAAACTTCTAAGAAAAAAGTGTGGAACATCATTAAAAAAATCAAAGGGAAGAACACCTGTCCCACTGTGAACCATCTCAAGTTTGCTGACTCTTTAATAACAGAGAAAAAAGCAGTTGCTAATCTGCTGGCTTCAACCATTGAAAAGAATTCCTCCTCTTCTAACAAATCAGCCACTTTTGTCAAAAATAAAACCCTTAAAGAAAAATCACCCTGCAATTTTTCCTCAGACAACATGGAAGACTACAATCTTCCTTTCACGTTAAACGAGCTGAAATCTGCCTTACTTTCTTGCAGCGATTCCTCTCCAGGTATAGATGAAATCCATTATCAACTGTTGAAACATCTTCCGCAAGAAGGTCTGAACATCCTGCTACAGGTATACAACCATGTGTGGACTACAGGTTTTTTTCCACCCTCTTGGCGAAAAGCTCTCATTATTCCCATCCCCAAACCTGGTAAAGATCTTTCTAATCCATCAAACTACCGTCCCATAGCTTTGACCAGCTGTGTCTGTAAATTGATGGAGAAAATGGTCAACGCTAGGCTCATGTGGAAACTGGAAACCGATGGCCTTTTGGCGAAAGAACAGTGTGGTTTCCGCAAACATAGGACTACGGTTGACCATTTGATTCGTCTGGAATCTACACTTCGGAACGCCTTTCTGAACAAACAGCATGCAGTGGCAATTTTCTTCGACTTGGAGAAGGCCTACGATACCACCTGGAAGTCGGGGATACTTCATGATCTCCACGATCTGGGTTTTCGAGGTCATCTTCCGCTTTTCATACAAAATTTTTTGGCAGAACGACAGTTTCAGGTCCGGGTTGGCACCACTCTCTCTGATGTCCACGAGCAGGAGTTGGGTGTTCCACAGGGGAGCATACTGTCTCCTGCTCTCTTTAGTATTAAGATTAACAACATTGTTCAATCAGTCCAGCAGGGTTCAGACTGCTCATTGTTTGTGGATGATTTCGCTGTGTATGCGACTGGAAACCTGTATCCGAGTGTCCAGCGCAGGCTCCAGCTTTGCGTGGATAAAATCCATCGGTGGGCGGATGAAAACGGTTTCACCTTTTCTCCAACAAAGACACAGTGTATTCACTTCCATAATTTCCGTCAGTTTTTTCCAGATCCTGAACTTCAAGTAGGGAAATCTCCCATTCCAGCTGTTAAAGAGGCCAAATTTCTGGGAGTCATTTTTGACCAGAAACTTAACTTTCTCAGCCACATCAAAAACCTCAAAACTGCTTGCCAGAAAGCACTGAATATTCTGCGGGTCGTAGCGCACACCGACTGGGGCGCTGATAAGAAAACTTTGCTGCACCTCTACAGAGCCTTGGTCCGTTCCAAACTGGACTACGGTTGTGCTGTGTACGGCTCTGCACGATCTTCTTACCTCAAACTCTTGGACCCTATCCACCATCAAGGGCTTCGTCTCTGTCTTGGAGCGTTCCGCACCACCCCTGTGTACAGCCTGTACGCAGAGGCGGGTGAACCTTCACTGTCCAACCGCAGGCTGAAACTGTCTTTGAATTATTATATCAGACTGTTCTCGGAACAGAAAACCCTGCCTATGACTGTGTCTTTGACCTCCGTTCCAAAGTAAGTTTGAAAACAACCCTAAATGTATTCCGCCGTTTGGTCTTCGTATGCAGCCTCACGTGCGGAATGCAGGTCTAGACCTAGGTGTAGTATCTGATTTTTCCAAGTTTCCGGATCAGCCACCGTGGACCTTTTTCACGCCAGAGATTCGTTTTGATCTTGCAGCTTTTCGTAAAGAGTCTACCAGCTCTCTGGCGTACAAGGCATTGTATGCTGAGCTCTGTTTGAAATTTCCATCCTGTCAAAAAGTTTTCACTGACGGTTCCAAGTCTGAAGATGGAGTGGCCTGTGCAGCCTATTGCCCTGGGGCTCCTTCTCAGATACTGTTGGAACATATTCATTCAGATGCTTCTGTCTATTCTGCTGAACTTACTGCTCTGGTTTTGGCTTTGAAGATAATCTCACATTCTTCAAAGAGGGACTTTCTGGTTCTGTCAGATTCGCTGTCAGCTTTGGAGGCCATCGCTGGCCGCAACCTTCAGCATCCAGAACTTTTATTTTTTTTGGAACTTTTTAGTAAGTTGAAGGCGGACGGTTACAACATTACTCTTGCTTGGGTTCCTGGTCATGTTGGCATCGGCGGGAACGAAATGGTTGATCGTTTAGCCAAGAACGCCACAAGAGAGAAACTGTCCAACACTAAAATCCCCTGCTCAGATGTGAAACCCAAAATTACCGATTATGTGAGAGACCTCTGGCAGGAGGATTGGAACACCAGACGAGTAACAAACTCTTTCAGATCCCTCCAAACCTTAAGGACTTCCTCCCATCCACGTCGGGAGGTCGTAAAGAGGAAACGGTTCTGTGCCGGCTGCACACCGGCCATTCGTATTTTACACATTCTTACTTTTTAAAGAGTGAAGAAGCTCCGTGGTGCATTCCATGCCATGCGCCACTCACAATGAAACATATTCTTTTAGAGTGTTGGGACTTGCACGATGTGAGACACAAACATTTTACGGCGGAGTCCATGAAGATCCTGTTCAGGGATGTCCCGCCTGATGTGATCCTCGAGTTTTTGAGAGAGATTAACATTTTTCATCTGATTTAAGATTTTACGGCAGAAAGATTTTTAACAAAAGTTTCTGGTGCGTTTGTAGACGATGTCATTTAACAAGATGTGTGAAAGGTTTTTTTTTTTTTTTTTTGACTGGTGAGTTGATTTTAACGTGGTGACAGCCCTGATATGGCCCTTTACGGTCGGCTGGGCTATAAGCAACATTATCTTATCTTATCTTATATGACAAAAGTTGATTATTTAGTGTGCAGAGCATATAGAATGACTTTATTTTGTTCCTGAAGGTTTCGTCATACTTTGGCTATAGACTTGAAAAATCACTATGTTCTCCTAATCCATGGCATTCTGTGGGTTCAGTGAATTTAACCGTCTTTAGTATGCACTTACCTGAGCTTAGTTACGCCGAAAACCCATCGGCAAGGTAAGTAACTCCGTAATTTGAACATGGTTACCCAATTTAAAAATTAATTTAAAAGAGAGGAAAGGAAATAGTGAAATGAAAATAATTTTAAAAATTCTACGAATATATATGTTGCTATATCATAAGTTTGAAAAATATCATATGAGCCATTTACTCGGGGGGGGGGGGGGGGGGGGGATCTTCTTCAGAACGTTCTTCCGAATCATACCTGGAACATCATCCCAGTCGAAATCTAGGTCACTCTAAGCTTCATTACCAGCACTTTCACTAAGTCTTATGCCGTAAATCCTACAAATCACAGTATCTTCATCACTAAATCTCGTTATAGAACGGCAGAAATCAAGGTTAGCGATGGCGAAAAACAGCATTTCGACCACAAAACTTTAAAAATTCGTAACTCGAGAACTACGGCATGCATCGACTCGCGGTTTTTTGCAAACGGAAGTAAATGGCCACAGGAAGAAGGAAGTCACGTTCTCGCGAGACTTCCTTTTCTACGAGAAATATGGCGGCGCCCATTGTTGCCACGTGTTTTACCGGGCGCTGGCAGTTGCTCAGCGTTTTGGCCGTGTGATTTCCGGTTGGGCGCTAGCGGGTTCTCGCCTGTCAAGAGGGTTATGAAAATTTGTTTCAGCACAGAGAACACTGAAGTAGAGTTAGTCTGTTCGTTTTTGTTTTTTTCCCCATTTGTACCAGTTCACTACATTTGGGAAAAAATGGCTGTTTTGGATGGAGTGATGTCTTTGAAATGTTTTCATTAATTTTATAGAATTGATAAGTAAAAAGCGAATTATATTTTTATTGAGGTTTATAGCGAGTGTGTATGTGTTGCAGAGTTACCTCACTTGGCATGGTATTATCATAGTCAGGTAGCACAAAGTCATGTGGTAGGCAGAGTTAATGGCACTTGGTTTGCAAGTTGAAAGGCAACAGAGCAGTCATACTTTAGGTGAAGGAAGATCTGATTAAATTTGTATCTGAAACATCCAGATCGGCACTATAGGCTTTCCTTTTTTTCAGTGTTTTTAGATAAATATTCACCGTCTGCTATACGCTGAATGCAACACACAGCAGCCAGTTTTAACAGAACAAATAATTGATGAGATAGCAACAGTACTATCATGGATTTAAATTTTAATATTCTCAGGAAAGAAGTTGTGTTAAATGCAAGAAATGCAAGGCACTGAAAAATGTCCCCCATCTTAAGGAAAAGTAGGTTGCTTTTGGGATAAAGATGCAAAATTTGCATGCGCGTCTGTGTTTTTGTTACAGTAGTGGTGTTTAGTGGACTTCATTGTACAGGAATCTAACTATCGTTACGTGGATCTTGAGGGGTTTATGTAAGGTACAAAATGGGCAACAGGTGAATTCGTTTATTTGTCATTTATTTAGATGTAGTATATAGTTTTAAAAAAAACGAAAGTAATTTTTAGGACAATGAGATTGTTACCTGCAAATAGTTGGTCAGAGACACAGAGGAAAAACCTGTTGCTGATAGTTTGTTGCCTGTCTTTAGGATGTTTATAGACCTGTATATTTTTGGCCTGTTAGTGTAAACCACAGACCTGTGAACTCTACGATTTTTTATTGTATTTGATTAAATTTGACTGGAAAGTACGATAATATGCTGAGTACGACAAAAATATGAAAATCGGCAACATTGGCTAGCAAAAAAAAAGCACTATTTTCCTGTTTGAAGATGCGAGTTATTATCTCTAGTTCCAGTTTGCGTGTACTTGCTTACACCGTGGTCGGTCATCTTTCATAGTGAGCGACTGACGCAGGTTTTCACTAAGAGAATGCCGCCACCAGCGAAATTATGTGTTCATTAGAGTAATGTAGAGCTAAATGTTGAAAAGAAGGTTGCCAAAACGAGGGAGCAAACTTACCTGAATGCATACCAAGCAAACTTGGAAGTGCATAGTTCCAATCTCAAAAATGGTCCGACTTTTGTGTGGTGCGCTTTGTGCGAAACGGGTTTTAGTTGTGCTCATGGAGGGCGCAACGACTGTGTAAAGCATGTTTCATCAAAATCGCATAAACTATCAGAAGTGCATGCACAGCTTTACATTTCCGTCCTTATTGAGACACTTAGTGAAAGGGCAAACAAACAAGGCTTTACACATTTGTAATCCAATATTTTTGTTGCTGTAGTCTGAGCAGAGGCATGTATCAAACTTGTGTACTACTTAACTATGGAAAATTAACTTCCCAGAGAAAGTGATGACGTCATTTTTGCACAATATTGTGTTTGTTGTCATTGTTCTAATATTGCCTGACCACTTGCGTACAAGCTTTCATGCGGCATTTATGTTATCTACAAGAAAATAAACCCAGTCGAGTTTGGTATTAAAAGAATTGTTGGGAATTCGCCAATTCAGTCATCTCAATAGTGCAGATATATTACATTTTTCATGACAATAACTAATTATCAAACCTACAGCCCCATTTGTAATGGCCGCTCAACCTTGCCGAACGCATTGCTGCCAGACCAGCTATGCACAGATGACATTCAGTTGGCCGAATACAGTGCGGTTAGCTGGCTGGTGGGGAGCGGCCTGCAGAAAACACCCCTTTCCCTCGCCTGCATTCACAGCTTGGTCTCTGCAGCTGTAAACTCCCCTGCGACTCAAAACTAAGTAACTTGCTCTGAACAGCCGTGAGTGATGAAAGGAACACCTTCAATTGTAAAAGTATTGAAAAAGGCAGAGGCAAAGTCTAGTGGAAGACCTGGAGCAGTAGGTGACAAATGCCAAGATGATGATCATAATGTGTAGGCTGGTGGCTGACGCAAATCTGTCCCTGTCAAGGCTGATAGTCTTGTTCCCTATTCAAGATGTTTCCTGACACTAGTGACAGCAAAATTGCTCAAGTTGCGTCTGTCACTTTAACTTCTACTGTTGTTTAGCTCCACTCCCCCTGCCTCCACCCTAAAGGGCGGAGGGCATTATAATGTTGTTGTTTTTTTTAATGAGATGATCAACTAGATAGATGCAGCGTGTGTGTAGTGCACCTGTGCTAGTTGGTGTGAGTGTTTGCGTGTGAGTACAGCGCAGTGAGTTGGTTCCAAGAATTGTGCGATAATAAGATCCATATTAAAGTTCAAGGCTTTTTTTTGTCATGGAATACTAAAATTTACTCCATGAAATACTAATGGTTCAATTTTGAGGTTGACAGGTCTGAAACCATTGCTTTGTAAGTCTTGGTTGACCTATAGTGGTTTGTACATTTCTTTCAGATGGACCATTGACTAGCATCCAGGTAGACAGGTCTGAAACCATGTCTTGGTTGACCTGTAGTGGTTTGTACGTCATTTCTTTCAGATAGCCCATACTAGCATCCAGGTAGCAGGCATGAAATTCGTCCGCCTAAGGCGGATTTTCCGCCCATTTTTTTCATCTGCGCCGCCCCCCCAAAAAATGTGCCGCCCAAAAAAAAAAAGAAAAAAAAAAAAGAAAAGAAAAATCCTGAAATAAACTTTCGTTCGATGCTATTCCCATTTGGACAATTTGTTATTCTCAAAAGAGTCAACCGGTCACTTCCGCCGTCAATCAACATCCGGTCTTTTCGCGCCTGTCGAACGTCGGACATCGTTAAATTGCCGAAGTTTGTCAAGCGCGTCGCGATTTCACGCCAAAAAAAAAGGGATGAGAAACGATTGGAGGTGGGACTGGCTAGACCAGGAAGTGGACGATGTTCGAGTTGGTGATGTGTTTCGCAAATTAGACGAAAAAGGCGCTGCATTTTGTGTTCCATGTGGAAAGATTGACCGACTGAATCAATGTTGTGATGAAGGCTGCCTCATTGTTTTCTTCTTCTTCTTCCTAAAATACTGGTTCACTCAAAAACGAGTAGGTCACCAGCGCGCATGTTAAAAAGTAAAAATAAAATAACACAAAATAATGCGAGTCAATGAGTCAGTATGCACATATAAAAGTATATTATTATATGATCTTTTGAAGTATTATTTTCATTACTGAAAACATGAAAATGTGGCTTATTTGCCCTTCTTAACAGCGCTGAAATAGGGGTTTATTTGCAGTTTTAGGCCTTTTATTTCATAAAAAAGCTTCAGCTTCAGGGGGCTCTGCCCCCTGCCGGGGCGTTGCCCCTGGGCCCCACTGGGGGCCTACGGTGGCCCCAGACCCCCGCCGATTTTTCAGCCTTTTTTACTGCTGGTCACTTTCATGCCTGAGGTAGACAGGTCTGAAACCATGTCTTGGTTGACCTGTAGTGGTTTGTACATTTCTTTCAGATGGCCCATTGACTAGCAGCCAGGTAGCTAGCACCCTGCAGCTTTCCAACGACATGATGATGCAGGGCACCACCATTGTGAATCGCCCCCTCACATTAACTCCATCCCTCGCGCTGCCCAGCCCAATGCTGATGGAATGGGACGCATGCCGCAGCCTGTGCAGCATGTAACTTCACAAGTCAACCATGGCCAGATGACCCCACAGCTGTTGCAACAACAGCAACAGCAGCAGCAACAACAGCAGCAGCCGCAGCAACCAGGGCAGCCTGCAGTACCAGGCCAGCAACAAGTGTCACAGATGCTGGGCAACAGTTCACAGGTGAAGAACACAACAGAGCGTCTAGAAATTCATTCTGCTCTGTTCTCTCTCTCTCTCTCTCTCTCTCTCTCTCTCTCTCTCTCTCTCCTCTCCACTTCTCCTCTCCTCACTCCTCAGTTAGAACTGGGTAGTTCACCATCAGCAAGATTTTTGCTTTGGTGACTCAATCATGCCTTCAAGTTGGTCAAATTCTGTCTTCAAGGTTTATGTCTTAACAGCGTGAAAATGTTTTAATTTCCTGTAATCCATTCCTCTCTTTATGAAAGATGAAACTAGATTTATAATGCAGCTGCATGCAAGATTTTCTGTACATGCGTTTTTGCACAGGACTTTAGTTTTAAGTCTTGTCCAAAGAATTAGTAAAGGATTAGAGTTTGCACAGTTGTTCGCTTCCAGTCTGGCTTTTCTGAGTTAGAAGAACTTAACTCCAGCCCTTGAAATAAGTCTGATGCTTTACCACTCCACATAATTAACTAGGCCTCTTTATTCCATATTCCACATGCACTGACGTGCAACTGACCTGCCTGACAGTTTTGCAAAGGTCATGAAGGATCTTGCCCAATCATTTGTATTGAATGTAATAAATCTTAAATAAATGTTAGCGAACCGCCCAGAGAACACGGACAAAGGAGTCACAAGACAAAACACAACGCGTTTCGACCTCTTGGGTCTTCTTCAGGTGAGACATAAACGAATAAAACAACGAAAATTCACTTAGCTTTGATCGCTTCGGATTATTGAATGTAATAATTTTGTTGTTTATAATTCTCAATGCTGAAATAGCGTGATTCTTCTCTGCCTATCCAACAAATACCATCCTCATTGTATTGTACTTATCTGTATTATAACATCAAACCCAGCAGTTACATTATAACATACCATCAGATTACTCCACCATCTGTTGTGACAATGATAAATTCAAGTTTTCGTCTTCCAGCATATGGTTTCTGTGTATCTTGCTGCAGCCGGTTGCTGCGTTCACTGCCAC
This sequence comes from Conus ventricosus, assembly GCA_018398815.1. Lineage (NCBI taxonomy): Eukaryota > Metazoa > Mollusca > Gastropoda > Neogastropoda > Conidae > Conus > Conus ventricosus. The sequence continues at coordinate 13,668,753 of CM031601.1, forward strand.
ATGATTTCATTTGCTTTGTTTCAGCCTCAGTTACTAAGTCACTTGCCATCTACAAGCACAACCACAACCACCACAGCTGCAATCACCAGTCTGGCCAACGAGCTGCAGATGGGCATTCCCAGTTCTCTTAGTCTTCCAGTGCAGCAGCAGCAACAGCAACAGCTGTTGACTTCACAAGCACAGGCATCCCCCTGTGCTGTTCAGACTCAGCCTATGATGCCGAACAGAACGCCAACACCAAATATGATCGGCACACGCCCTCCCTCTGCAGGAGGCAAACAGTTCCCACCTGTTCAGGTATCACAGCAGGTAAATTGGTGTATAGGTTTAAATGGCCATGGGTTTGGATGACAAAAGGCTTGTTTATTTTGTCTTGGGATTCCATTATTTGCAACCATACTGTTCTGGAATGAAACGTTGACTAGAAATCTTAGTAAATGGGTGACCTTGCTTTAAATTGGTTGTATTGAAGTAGGACTTGGAAAAAAAACCCAGTGATGTCATATACAGACCTGTTTACTTTACGCCTTTGGCGTAATAAATCACGATTTCAAACCTCCAATTACGCCATTACGCCTTCAAACATTAAATTCCGCCACGCGGATCGCCAAAACTACACTTTTCGAAAGCAATCATTCTCGTCGGTTCAACAACGCGATGGCCCGTTCACTCACTGTGCCGCCTGCGAAAGTTACAGTGTTCAGTTATTCCTTCATATCAGTGTAACCGAAAGCCAGCATTGCGGGCAGGCATGAGGTTGAAGAAGAAAAAGAAACACCGAAGGTGCTGGGGAGGACCCAGAGAAGCACTGTCTTCACCTGCCTTGGAGCAGTCCTGTACCACCCTTGGAGGCCTGCGCTGTGTTGACGATGGGTACAGGCACGCGCAGGACACTCCATTAAGATATCAAGGGACATAACTGCTCCTGAACAGAGGTAAATTAGACTACAGGATGCAGCTCATAACAGCCTTAAAGTAGCATCCCCATGGGTGTACCAGCCCGTATTTCATGACTGCAGAGCCCACCGGCGAAAAACACCACCCTCCAGCTGCCGAGCACACCCCACAGACCCAACCACCCTGCCCACGGACAGATGAAGACAGTGCCACTCCAGACACAGCCAAGCTTTGAACGTTTTAGTAAGGGAGATAACTTTCGCGGGTTGACATCATTATCAAAGATGGCGTCAAAACGTGCTCAGCATGAGACAGACGACGATTCTGATTGCCGTGTTACGGAAGAAACAGTTCCTGAGAAACCAAAAAAGGCACGAGTTACTCAAAAATACCGCCAGGTATACCATGACAAGTATAACTGTCTTTTCCCATCAAGAAAAGGGCCGAGATATGTGCATTGTAGCATATGCAAGTCGGACTTCAGCTGTGAACATGTCGGAATGTTCGATTGTAAGAGACATGTGGGCACGGCTTCTCGCAAGCAGTTCATCGTTCCAGTGCTGCCTGTGAGAGAGTGTTTTCCATGGTGAGGAAAAACTGCACAGAAGCAAGATCTTCACTGCTGCCAGAGACAACTGAAGCTCTAATGGTGTTAAAAGGACAACCAGGCGAATGCAGGGAGATGTCAGACAAGGACTTGGTTCAGCTGATATCAGCCTACTACAATTCTTTAAAAGCTTAGAGAACATTTCTCTCTCTCTCTCTCTCTCTCTCTCTTTTTCCTCTCTTTTTTCATGCTTGGCAGTGGGGGTGGAGGCACTGGCAGAGTGACTGATTGTGTATTTGTGTGAGAACATTTGCTTCCAGGATTTGTACACAAGGGGACTTTCTGAAGACTTCAGATGTGTGTGTGTGTGTGTTTTTTTTTTTATCATTTTAAATACATTATTTATTTGGTATCCTCCAACTTGGCAGACATCCTTTGACCAAGTAAAGTGGTTCCAATGGCAGTTGGTGAGTTTTAATTTGTTTTTGTTATATTTTGAGTTGAATTTTCATGGTCATAATGATGAAATTTAACCTTAGAATGTGCACCAGATTGCACCATTTTGCTTCCCCCCAAAAAATTTTCGGGGGGGGGGGGGGGGGCATGCCCCCGGACCCCACTAGCTATCTCGGCGCTTCGCGCCTTCGATTACACTTTTCCCCATAAGATTACACTTTTCAGTATTTGGGATTACACTTGGGTAGCCAAGGGGGTAAACAGGTCTGCATATATTGTAGCTTGTTAATTGCAGATGTTACATCATACTACTTGATTTTTTTTCAGCCCATTTTGACCAAATCTTTGATTTTTTTTCAGCCCATTTTGACCAAATCTTTAATGAAAACTTTATGATCTTTGTTTCTAGACACCAGGGGAGCAGGGCATGAATGGCCCCAGCAGTGTGGACATGAAACCCAAGATGGAGAACATGGCTGACAACAGTGCCGTTCACCTGTCTTCTCTTTTAGCCTCCAGCTCCTCAGGCAGCAGCACAATGAACATGACCCCAGTTTCTTCTGTCCCTGCTACTACCTCTCTGGCCCAGTCAGTAGTGTCCACCACCACCACACCTGTCACCCCAGTGACTCCCACTTCAGCCATTGCCGTCAAGATGGAGGTGGAGCAACCAGCAGTGAAGGAGGAGGTCAAAGTAGAAGTGAAGATGGAGGTGGAGGAAGGCAGTTCTGTCCCATCTGCTCCAGTTAAAGAGGAGTCCACTACTGCTTCTTCAGTGAAGCCTGGGAGTGTAAAGACCGAAGCTGTGGACGAGAATTCCCAGAGCAGCTCTGTGGAAACGAAACCAGCATCTGTAGAGACAGGAACTACTGGTGGAGAGGCCAAAAAACCCTGTAATAAGAAAGGTGAGTGAGTGTTTAATTTATTTTGCGCTTAACAAGGGGAAAGAAAAGGTCAAGATCTGTTAGTATGTGATAAATATTTGGAAAGTTGTTTGCTGTTATTGACTGGTGAAACCTAGTATTCGTCAGATTTATAGTTTATTTTTTGCTGTGTGGGGTGCTTTTCTCCTGCATATCTGATCAAACAAGTGTCTTTTTCCTTTTATGGGGCATCTTAGGAAATTCACTCTGGTCAAGGGAACATTGCTGGGCATGTATGTTTCGCAGGATGTAAATTTGTTCCATAGTATTGTGCATTAGAGTTGCGAAGTGCTACGCTTTCAGCATAACATACTACGATTTCATTGAAAATGCTGCGCAGCTGCACTTTTGTTATGAAATCGTACATCAAAAAAGCAAAAATCTGAAAAATGAAGAAAAAAAGAAGAAAAACCCACACTTCAGGAACTAAACTGCAACTTAAAAAACTTCTTTTTTAAATGGCCATGTTCGAAAGGGAGAAGATTAAAATTGAGAAGAATTGTTAAAGATAATAGTAATTTTGCCACCTTGTGAATTGGTTTGGTTGTAGGCCCATTCTTTTTTTGTTTTTCTGCATGCACAGGAAGTGACATTCATTTGAGGGAGATCAGCCATATAGCTTGAGGGAGTATTGAAGCAGGTTGATGGACTTGATTTTAGTTTCCTTCTTTCATGTATATAATATAATTTTTTTTTTTTTTAATTTGGACATCCAAATTTCATGGGTGTTCATGCCAATTTAGAATAAAGCGCTTCGTATGGACAGGTAAATGTTTTTGGAAACACTTTTAGAGGGAAAATTTCTTCTTGGGGAGGGGGGGCAGTCTGCTCTCCCGGGATTTATGCCAAGAAGTACTTTATTCGATCGAGCTGTGGCTGTGGACGAGGTGTCGGAATGAGCGGCGTGGGTGCACTGCCTCTGAGGTGGTGCAGAGGTTGGGACAGCAAGAAAAAAAAAGTACTTTATTCAATGCTTGAATTCTTGATCACGTAAACTTGTGAGGAGTAGAGGATTGATGGGGAGGTAATGGAAAGGATGTTATGGTTGGTTGTGAGATAAAATGTATATCATTCAAAAAAACAACAAACAAAAAAAGAAGAAAGAACTAGGTAGAATTTTGATACGAAGATGTTTTGAACTTCAACATTCCTGTTCGGAAGACCACAACATATTCTAATGTACTGCTCCACATGTTGCAATCGAGGAAAAAAAAGAAAAAGTTCAATTGGAAGAAAATTGTTCTTAGACTGTAGATGTGATTAAGGCCCTAAAGTGAATTATGGCTGTGCAGTGTTCAGCGCGGATGAGCTTCGAGCTGCACTGATGCCTACCTGGGAAAAGATGTCACGACTGGACCCTGAGGCCTGTCCTTTCAAGAGTCCAGTGGATCCAGATGCGCTTGGAATACCGGTAAGTTGGCATCATAGCTCTGTGGCAAGGTCTTCAGGTCATGTGGTAAGGAAGCCTTGCTGAGCTAACGTGCAGGTTTGTGTGGGAAGTAAGTGCACTGGAGTGATCATATTGTCATGGATTAAACCACACTTCTGGAATTGCCGGAATTTGACCTTGCTGTTCGTCCAGTGATCCTGAAATCATGACATGTTTGGGTCGAATTTTTTGTGTGTAAAACGTCATCCTGATTACTTTGTCCAATTTTTTTTTTTGTAAAACAGCATCTTGATTACTTCGTCCAATCCAGGTTCTTCTTTTCCAAACTAATCATTCCTTTATCATTTTGCTGAGAGAATGTGCAACTGCTGCTTCGGACAGTAGTCGTGATAGCGTTCATTGAGCCTGATGGAGATAAGTCTGCAATCGATGCCAGTGTTCAGAGCAATTTTCATTTCCCAATGCCACCACACAGCAGAGGCTTCTTCTGGGTATTAACTGTCTAATCTTACATTAACTGTGGTGAGATAGGTTCTTTCTGACATAACTTACTTTCAGACCTGATTCATCAGCATACCTTGGCACATGCTCGTTCTCTGTTGCTGATTTTTTAAAAAATGTATCTGGGCATGTTGTGAAAAATTTGACACAGCCCGACGTCATTTCGCGCGCGGAAGTAAGCAAGAGTTGTGGCTGTTTGGTGAGATTTCCTCTTCTATGGTTAGAATCCAAAAGTTCAATTTCCACTCAAGAATATTGTCTTCAGAATTTTTTCCTGAAATCTTTCTTTCCTTTTTTTTTTCCATTTATTATTTTTTTTTAATTGTTTTTAAAGTTCGTCATATTTTCACCAGTCATAGGAACAAAATTCAGCGAAATTGATTGAGTAAACATGTCTGTAGTTATATGCTCGTTTAAACAAAAAAGAAAAAAGAAAAAAAAGAGAGAAAAGAAAAAGTGTTGAAAGTATTACCCTAGCTAACTACAAATACAAGTACATTGTGTGTTTATCTTGTCAGTTAATGCGAGCTGAAAGGCCACTTTAAATAGGCAATTTGTGATTCCTGGTTCTTTATTTGTGACGAAGCACCATTTGGTTAATTCAGTAGGCGAAATGAATAGATATTGTTTAATCTGTGTTTTTATAAAACATTCTTTTTATATGACGGATTTCAGCTTGATTTATTTCAGCAAAGCGGTGATGCCCACTGACCTTGCAACTCATATTTATAATGTCTGATATATGAGTATTAGGAGATAGGTATATCCTTGAGCTTGTCACCCTAGTGTATCATTAATACAATTTATATGTAAGGTTTATTAAAACTTGTTTCATCGATAGAAAAGAAAAATGTACATTTCACATGACTATTCTTGCTCCCTCTAGATATTAACTTAGCCCAGAATTGAATAATTTTCTTTTTTCAAGTAAGTTTATTGAGAAACTGAACTTCTCAAAAACTACACGTGGGGGTGGGGGGAGGGGGGGGGGGGGGTGTTCAAGGTTTAAATCCAGGTATCAGTTTATAACTTCACAGTTTAAATCTAAGAGCCAAGTCACATACCTGTTGCACCAATAACCTCCACCCCATCCAAATGCCATTCCCACCCCTTCCCCCTGAGATACAGAACTTCCTGCTGGAATAAACAAGACCATACCAGTTTTCATTTGAAGTAGAAATAAAAGTCTTGTTTGCCACGCTGTGGAGTTCAACACTAGATGCACAAATTCTGGCCACCGCAAACAGTTTCTTGAGTTCAAATTGCAAGCTGTCTTCATAAGTTTCAGAAGTGGTAAAATACAAATTATAGTCAACAAAAATCGTTGCTGCCTCTGGTGTCTTGAATTAAGTGAACTCCACTGCATACAGGTCAGTCACAGTAATGTCAGTTTTAATGGTTGTCTGTGGATAACATGGTAAAAATGAGGTAAGGTGTCTCAAAATATATTTTACATGTCAAAGGTGTAGAAACCCTCCAGTTTCAGGAGTCTTCGTCCCCCGACCCTCGACAAGGGCCCCTGGGCCCCAGGCCTTCCTGTTGTAAATTTTTCTCAGGTTTCACCCATGTATTGTGGATCTGTTATATTTGGAATTTATGCTTGTACATTGATCAGTTAAGGTCTAGGAAAAAAGAGAATGATATGGTAGGCTTGGACTAGGTGAAAGATGGGTTGGTAATGGAGGGTCTCGTGTAAACTAAGAGTTACTGGCCGATAGAAGATAATGCAAATAATTCAAATGAGCTTATTGGCAAGAATTGGTCGTTCACTTTTTCTTTCTCTACAAATAATTCAAATAAGCTTATTGGCAAGAATTAGTCGTTCACTTTTTCTTTCTCTTAGACCTTTGATGTAGAAATGAGATGAAAAGTAAAAGATCTTCCATGAATTTGCGTGATTACAATATAATTTATGAACTACTTAATACACATGTTGTAGAGATATGATTCTGAGGTAATGATTTAAACAAAATGTGTTCTCATTTTTAGGAAGAGGATTATTGTGCATTTGTAAGATTTTGTTGATGTGCGTGTGGGGTGTGGGCAGGATTATCATGACATCATCAAGAAGCCCATGGACCTTGGAACCATCAAACGTAAACTGGACACTGGACAATACAGCTGCCCATGGGAGTATTGCAATGACGTGTGGCTGGTGTTTGAAAACGCCTGGCTCTACAACAGGAAAACGTCAAGGGTGTACAAGTATTGTTCAAAGGTAGGTTTCTTCAACGTGGCCTTTCTGAGCTGAATAAAAGATAGCTCCCACTCTAACTCTCCGCCTACCTCATGACTTTGTGCTACCTAACTATGAGAATACCATGCCAAGTGAGGTAACTCCACAACACATACACACTCGCCATAAAGAAACCTCAATAAAGAATTTCCTGTTTACTCATCAATTGCATAAATTTGAAGCCAAAATTCCAAAGATATCACTTCATCCAAAGCAACCATTTTTTTCCCCCATATGTAGTGAACTGGTACACCAGAAAAAATAAGGAATGGACTAATTCTACAGACTAATTCTACTTCAGTGTTTTTGAACCTGAAACAGTTATTCCGTAATTCACTGAACCAGAGGAGACAGACAAGGGGTACATCACCACCACACCGTGGTGATGATGTACCCCTTGTCTGTCTCCTCTTTGCTTTTTGACAAATGATTGGTTTTTATTAGGCCAGAGTATATTTTCACTCTTTTCTGCTTGCTTTTGTGCGGCAAATAAATTTGTTTCTTGCTCAAAGTCTGCTAAAATTCCTCTGAAATCAAAAGACTAAAATACTCAAAAGGTGACGCTCCCACATGCAAGTCATGGGATGCACCCACGAACTAAAATTCGGTCATCGTCTGACCTGATTTCCTGTCCCAAAACGGGGGGCTTCACTTCTTGTGACCTGTCACTCTAGTCAATAGTTAAAGAATCTGTAGCATCTTTTGGTTTTCAATTTCCCTTTTTAGGGGGGCTGGGCCCAGCAGCAATGGGCAATTCGACATCACTGTCATCATCGCCTGAATCGCTATCGATTCCGGCCTCAAAATCGGTCAGCAGTTGATCTTTGTTTATAACTAGGCCAAGATCAACATCAGAATCGTCTTGATTCAAAATTTCTTGAGGTGTTTAGCTCTAAATTACACACTCTGTATCACAGTCATATTAGAAAATGGATTCTAGAAGTTGAAGTTTCTTGATCTGTTATTTTCCTAGAAAATCTTATGAAAAAAAGCTGAACTTTCAAAAATTTATAGCAGCAAAACTACTCCACCAAAACTCTTGCAACAAAAAACAAAATGGCATCCAGAAATGGTTCTGGTGGAAGACTCTTCTGTTGCGATTGCATTCTGGGATATGCAGTAATGGAAGTCGACCTAGTATTCAGCAGTCAATCCTGGTCGATCCGGTGTTCAGAAAGATTAAATCTCTCAGTTGATGCGGTAGGCAGTGGGTTAATGGTTAAATTCCTGTTTATCATTCTTATTAAGCTGACCTCATAAATGAAAAGGCCGTACTTGCAGGGTGTGTGCTCTTTTTTGCTGATAAGGAGGATTAGTGTCATATGTTATTAATACTTTATCTTGTTTTGAAATACTGATAGAAATAGCTGCCATGGAAACTGAATATTTGTGGAAGATGTGAACAGGTAAGATTTTTCTTCCTTTCCCAGTTTTCTGATTTGTTTCTTTCTTTCAATACCTTCACTGTGCTATCTGATTTAGTCATCAGTATGTGTTTGAAAAAAACATCCTATTCATCTCTGAGTCTGCTTTTGACATTCTTATGATTTAGTTCTGTTTTTTGTGTCCTATGAGCTGAGAGTTTACTGTTTGGTTGCTTCTGCCTTTTTGTTTGCAGTATTTATTTTAGCTCGGAAACTTGTGAATTTTAAAATTGATTAAAAAAAAAGAAAAGAAACTCTGTTAGTGACGAAACATTGAAAAGAAAAGAATGATGAGTCGCCTTGCTTGTATGCTATATAAGAAAAGATATCCTGTAAATTACCTTTGCTGGGGTTGGTTTTTAGTTTTTGACTTGTTTCTTACATTTAGGTCTTTGTGCCAAGTGTTTGTCCAATATTAGTGCACTTGCTGTAACTGGTACTATTGGCCCTTCTACATTCTGTTGGCCTGTTGCAGTTGGCAGAGGTGTTTGAAGCAGAGATTGACCCAGTGATGGCTTCTTTGGGATATTGTTGTGGACGGAACTACCAGTTCTGCCCACCAGTGCTGTGTTGTTATGGGAAACAGCTGTGTACCATTCCAAGGGATTCCATGTACTTCAGTTACCAGAACAGGTCAGGAATAATGTTTGTGTATTTTTAGGAATAAGCTTTTGTGTGTTTGTGTTTGAATTTTTTACTGTTCATGGTTTTAAATCAAGAGTCCATGGTTAGTTGGCCAAGGAAACGTTTAATTTTTGTGGTAAGATGGATAATCATTCCTGTCTTTTTTGTTGTTGTTGTTGCTTTGTTTGTTGTTGTTCTTTGCTTGTAGCAAAGGAAAATCTTAATTTGTGTGGTATAATCTCTCTCTCTCTCTCTCTCTCTCTCTCTCTCTCTCTCTCACTCACGGCTGTTCAGAGCAAGCCACTTAGTTTTGAGAGGAAGGGGAGTTTACAGCTCGCCCACAGCTGCAGCGGCCAAGCCGTGAATGCAGGTCAGGGAAAGGGGTGTTTTCTGCAGGCTGCTCCCCACCAGCCAGCTAACCGTGCTGTACTCAGTGAACTGAATGTCATCTGTGTACAGCCGGTCTGGCAACAATGTGTTCAGCATTGCTGAGCGGCCATTACAAGTGGGGCTGTTAGTTTCATAATTAGTGGTTGTCATGAAAAATGTAATATATCTGTGCTCTTGAGATGACTGAATAGGCGAATTCCCGACAATTCTTTTAATACCAAACTCGACTAGGTTTATTTTCCTGTAGATAATGTAGATACGGCATGAAAGCTTGTACACAAGTGGCCAGGCGATATTCAAACAATGACAACACACACACAATTGTGCAAAAATGACGTCATCACTTTCTGGGAACTTAATTTTCCCTAGTTAACTAGTACACAAGTTTGATACATGCCTCTGCTTGGACTACAACAATAAAAATGTTGGATCAGAAATGTGTAAGCCTTGTTTGTTCGGCCCTTTAACTGTCTCGCATGGGACGGAAAAATAAAGCTGTGCTCTCTCTCTCTCTCTCTCTCTCTTTTAAAGCAAAATTTGATTTTGTTTTGATATTACCTGGTGGGTCATTTGACCTAAAATAGTGAGCTTCAAACTTTTGGGATCCTTTGGCCCAGTCTGGAATACAGATGGGTGATCCAGTCTTATGCGGATGTTTCCTGGACTAACCGTATTCATATGTCCACCATGATGGGCCTACTTCAGAAAGATAAGAAATGTTATAGAGGTTTTGATGATGTTTAGTCGAAGTATAACACAGGGTTCGTACGCCCCTTGAAGACCCTTGAAAATACTTTAAATTTCAACTGGGTCAAAAAGGCCCTTGAAAACTGCGGATATCCCTGCCATCCCTTGAAATCCCCTTAAAAATCGTTTTCGGACCAAAACTGACCGTAACATTTGAAGATGAATCGTAGAACAAACGCGAACAAGACTTCGGACATCGATTTTCGCCTCTCGAATCGTTTTGTGTGTCGTCTGCTTTTCAAGCGAAGGGAAGCAATTCAGTTGTCGGTTATCGTTTGCGCATGCACAGTTCGACTTCCGACAAAGAGTTCCATGCTCCCTCATCTTCGGTGAATTCCAATACTGTTGTGTCTGTCATCATGCCTAAGGGAAATTGCGCATTTGATCCGTTGTGGTTACAGAAGGAAGAATATCAAAGCTGGATCACAGAATGCAGAAACAACAAACATGTGTTTTTCTGTAAGGTGTGCAAAAAGACAGTTGATGTTCGGGCAATGGGCGAATCGGCGGTTGCAAGTCACGGAAAGAGGAAAAAATATGTGGAATTGGAAAAAGCAAGTAGGCTGGTAGTTAGTCTTACGGACTTCGTTCGGCAATCATCAAATTCATCAACATCAGGTCAGACCCTTTCCTCAGTAAGAATCGTCAGCCAATCCACAATAACAGCAAGTGGGACAGATGTGTTGAAAGCTGAAGTGTTGTGGACGATTCATGCCATCAACAATCATCACAGTTTCCGATCTGCTGAAGACAATGCGAGCAGCAATGTTTCCATATTACTCGATTGCGACAAACTGTCGGTGTGGGGAAACCAAAAATAGATATCTTGCAACTTTTGGCATTGCTCCTTTTTTCTGTCAGAACTGAAAAAAGAGTGAAATCACAGACTGAATCTTCAAATCTTAAAATCAGTCATCACGTCGTCTCCATAGACTTTAAGTGACTCGTGTGTGCGCATTTGAAAGAAAGAAATCCTACTTTCTTGCTTAAAAGACAGCATTCATACCACACCCATCCCCCCTAACTCCTACCAGCTAGCCTACACACACACACACACACACACACACACACGCACACAGACACACACACAAAACAAAAAAAAACAGTTAAGTGTGGAGCTGCAGGAAGGCTACCCAGGTTCACCTTTTCAAGAGGGGTTACCCCACTCCCTGTCCTGCCCCAGAACAAGCATTAGGCTAGTCGGGGCCCGCCAACCATTCACACACACTTCCACACGACAACACATACAGTGGCTGTATTTTAAAAGTAAAGTTTGCTGAGCTCCCTCCTGAAATGTGCCTTGGCTGCAGCTGCCAGTAGAGAATGAATATGTCATGCTTTTTGATGAATCATTGAATAAGGACTTGAAACAGAAGCAGCTGGACATCCCATGTCAGATACTGGCCCGGAAAGCAGATTGAAAGTTTTCTTTTTCTGATTTCTCAATTTCTGTATAAAGACTTCATTTTTTATTTTTTGTATATGATGTTGAGCGTGGAAAAGACTACAGAAGTGTAATCACCTTACCATCATGGCTGGATTACATGTGTAAGGTAATTATTCTCTCTTTTTTTTTTTCCAGTTGTACGGCTAAATTTGCCCCTTAAAAATTAAAATATCCCCTTTAGAAACCCTTGAAAAACCCTTGAATTTTTTTCCTGTGAGGAAGTAGGAACCCTGATAACATATTTAGAATGATCATAAGTGCCTAGGATTGACTTCTGTAATGGCCACTGCTAAAATCTGGTTTATTTTTATGCCAAAAAATTCGGCCTTTCAGAGCTAACTAACTGCCATTGAATGCTATGGTCTGACATGGTAAGTATACTAGCCAAACAGGGAATATAATACAAACTCCCCATATCACTTTCTTGTGCTATCTTTGTGGCGCAATAGTTATGAAAGTTGCGCTGAATAGAGTAAGGACAGAGGTTGTTGCCTGCAAAGCGTTTAACACGGTACATGCTTGTAGTCAAACAGGGAATACGAAAACATATTCCCTTCCAAGGTTGCTTACTGTACTGATGCTTTTGGCACACTTCATACAACACTTCTGTATACTTCTTGAAGCGACTTTAGCATGAAAATAAACTGATACCTGAAGTCCACCAAGGAGCTTCAAGTGTCAAGCTACCACTAAGAGGGCACCTGGTGAAGGAGTTTTTGAACGGCTCTAGTGTGTGTGATGTGTTCTTTGGTGGCTTGCACACTAAAAGCTGCTGTCTTGCTTGCCTATTTCAGATACACCTATTGCGAAAAGTGCTTCAACGACATAGTGGGAGATGAAGTGGAGCTATGTGATGATCCCACCCAGCCTGTCACGTAAGTGTATGGTTATGTTAGATGGCATTAGTCAGAAACTGGGGCTGTAAGCAGGCATGAAAGTTGAACAACCCTGGTCTTATTTTCAGCCCAATAGATTTTCCACTACAACCAAGATTATGTACAGTGGGGAAGGGGGGTGGGGGGAAAGGGGGGGGGGGGGGGACGGACTGAAACTGCAAAGAACATGGATTCTCAAATTGCTGATCTGCAGATTATTCATTCAGTGTGCCTTCCAATTCTTCCACTTTGTTTTAGTCCTGATCCTGATCATGCTTGTGCTGATTTGGTCATTAGAAGATGCAGTTTCAGGACAAATTTTGATGACACTTGATGTTCTGAAAATGGAATCGGGAATGGAGTTGCTTATGCTGATTATATTTTCCCTTGTGGCTGATTTTTTTTTTTTTTTTTCTTCCTTCTTGGTTCCTGAGAAGAGAATAACTTCACGGATTTTGATTTTCCATTATAAATGGTGGTAGTGCTTCTCTCGGATACAGTTTTGTTATTGTCAGAGAGCTAGTAAAAATATATTCAAGACAGTTGGGTTGTCACGAGGTAGAGGTGCCTGTGTGTGTGTGTATAAGAAGAGTGAATGTATAGGGCATGAAATTACTCTTGGCTAAATGTTTACTTTTACTACTGTGGATATGTATCAGTTGTTGAAAGTTTGTGTAAGTGCCAGGAAATGTCAATTTAGAGCTTGTAAATTGCAAAAAGCTCACAGCTTCAGGGCACTGATCCCAAAGGGGCATTGACCCTTAACTCGACCAAGGGGCCTAAACAGCTTGTGTAAGCCCCATGGCTCTAGTAAAGTTGTGTGTGGCAGCTATAATTAAGGGTTTGAATTTTGTAATAGTTAAGGAAACCCAGGATTAAAGCAAGTGCAAAGAAGTTGATGAATAATGAGTGACGACAAAAGAAATGGCAGTTTATCACATTTCGGTTTACCACTTGAAAACATTAACCGTCTTTAGTATGCACTTACCTGAGCTTAGTTATGCCGAAAACCCATCGGCAAGGTAAGTAACTCCGTAATTTGAACATGGTTACCCAATTTAAAAATTAATTTAAAAGAGAAGAAAGGAAATAGTGAAATGAAAATAATTTTAAAAATTCCTACGAATATATATGTTGCTATATCATAAGTTTGAAGAATATCATATGAGCCATTTACTGGGTTGGGGGGGGGGGGGGGGGGGGGGGGGGGGGGGGGGGGGGGGGGGGGGGGGGGGGGGGGGGGGGGGGGGGGGGGGGGGGGGGGGGGGGGGGGGGGGGGGGGGGGGGGGGGGGGGAATCTTCTTCAGAACGTTCTTCCGAATCATACCTGGAACATCAATCCCAGTCGAAATCTAGGTCACTCTAAGCTTCATTACCCAGCACTTTCACTAAGTCTTATGCCGTAAATCCTACAAATCACAGTATCTTCATCACTAAATCTGTTATAGAACGGCAGAAATCAAGGTTAGCGATGGCGAAAAACAGCATTTCGACCACAAAACTTTAAAAATTCGTAACTCGAGAACTACGGCACGTATCAACTCGCGTTTTTTTTGCAAACGGAAGTAAATGGCCACAGGAAGAAGGAAGTCACGTTCTGCGAGACTTCCTTTTCTACGAGAAATATGGCGGCGCCCATTGTTGCCACGTGTTTTACCGGGCGCTGGCAGTTGCTCAGCGTTTTGGCCGTGTGATTTCCGGTTGGGCGCTAGCGGGTTCTCGCCTGTCAAGAGGGTTAAGTGACAGTACAATGAATCACCAACTTGCAGGGACACTGACTGGTAAGATATGAAAACATGATGCAACAAAGCATTGAATCGTTAACTTGCATAAACACCTGTTCATATTCAGAGCTGTGATGTGTCATGCAAATATACTTTTTATGTACTTTGTTGATGAGGTGGACATGAAAGGAGAATGACGTTTAAAGGAATGACAAGATTGTAGAGTAATGAGGGGGTCTTAATTGTGAACTTTTGTTGATGATTCTTTTTTCCAGTCGGATCAAGAAAGATCAGTTTGAGCGGTTGAAGAATGACAAGCTGGACCAGGAGGAGTTCATCGACTGCCAGGAGTGTGGCAGGGCCTGGCATCAAGTCTGCGCTCTTTTCTTTGAGCCATTGTTCCCAAATGGGTTTGTATCTTTTTCGATTTGATTAAAATTGCATGATTTGCTTCAAGAATTTTTTTTTTTTCAAAAATGATACATATTATGTTGGAAGGATGCATGGTTTTGAATGATTTGCTCATAACACTAAAGCAAGAGTTGAGCTTAGAAGCTAATCCTTAAAGTGTGTACTGCCAACTTTTTTGCGTAAATTAACGTTCGGTTCCCATAGCTGGCTTTGTGTGTGCACTGCCAACTGTTTTGCGTAACATTTAGCAATCAATTTTTTTTAGTTCTTTTTGATTAAAGTTGGTTGCTTAAGAAAAAGAAAAATTACATCCAAAATATTGCACCAACTTTTTAATGAAAATATTCTAGTGAATATTGTTTGCTGAGCATGTGTCTGTTTCTGTGGAGTGATAACCACTGTGGTCTTTACAAAAATTCAGAACACATCCATGACTTTGATACTGACTGGTTGTGTCTAGGTCAGTTCACACGCTACTGTCCCATACATTGCCACTGAAGGTTAATGCAACTTCAAACACACTTGTATAGTATTCATGACTTTCTGACCCATCCTCAGTTCAGCTGCTCTTGGGCTGTGACATTATCTACAGCCCCGTTAAATAGACAGTTCTTTATCACTATTGATCACTGTCACTCTACACTTGAGCTGGAAAATATTTTAGTGTTTTAAATGTTTTAGACTCGTATTGAACTGGTTACAGATGGCTGCTACTTTCACGATTGCAGAGGTTCACACACACACACACAGGCTTAAAGCTCAAATCTTCTTAAGTGAGTTGTGTAGAAATGAAATTTAAGGTTGTATTTTCAGGTTTACATGTGATCCGTGCTTGAAAAGACTGGGAAAAAGAAAAAGGAGAACAAGTTCAGCGCCAAAAGTAAGTGTGTGATCTTTGTTGATGTGCAGGGAAAGAAAGTGAAGAAGTCTTGTGTCATGGTTCTCTAAAAGATGGAAGAATCAAAAAAGAAGAGAGGAAAATACATGACTTTGTAGTTTATAAAAAGAGGCCAAGTAAGAAGAAAGAAAATTGAGAATTCAGGCCACACAGGAAGAGAAGAGAACTGATGGGCTTTAAGAAGGAGAGACTGAGAACAGGCAGTCGGTGACAAGGTAAACATGCATTGTTAACCCGTTCAGTGCCTCACAATAATACAAACAAAGGTGTTCCCCTGGTGCCAGGACATCTCATGATTTGGGGGTCATAATAAACAAAAAATTCTTGCTCAGAAACTACAAAAGATAGAAAAATGAAATCTATATCATTTTTGAAGGAAATTGAATGAAGATTTTGAATCTGGGCTTCTTTTTGTTTTAATTTTGATAATAAAAAAAGTATTTAGGCATTTAGATTTGGATAGATTTTTTTTGCACGATCAAAAACATATGTATTTACCACGACATCTTCACATCCAAACAAGAACACACAGCAAAAAAGTTGAAAATAAAGTTTGTATTGTCACACTACACCTGTAAATGAAAGTAAAACAGTTTGGAAGTCTATCAAGACGCTCACACTCGATGCAGACTGACCAGTCCACGACCACGCCTCCCCCCCCTCCCCACCACACCCCCTTGCTTGACGTCAACCCTCTCTTTCACCCCTCATCTTCCCCTACCTTTCCGTCTGCACCGTGTCACGCCGCGAGCAAGCTACGCTCCCCCCTCACGCCGACTTTCACATCACTGGACACCAGCACGCAATGCAGAGTACACACGAGGCTGGCTCGTTCGACGCTGTCAGCTGAACACACACACTGAGGTCACAGAGCCCTACTCAATAACTGACGAATATGGTCGGCAATTCCACCACTATCATCATCTCACCTTCATGCTCGAGTGAGTCGTTGAATAAAAGATTATTGTGTTTGTCAAAAATCATCAGCAGAGCCTGCTCAGCTGTGTAAATACGTTGATTTGGTCGCTGGGCTTGTCGAAGGTTGCGCCGCCATCTTTGCAAGCGAGACACGAAGTGCTGGCTGGTCATCCAGTCAGTGATGAGAATAAATGGGCTTTCCCCTCACGTGTGGTCATTTACATATTATTTTAAGACTACAGACATATAAGGCTTTCTACGCAAACTCTATTTGAGTCCGTTGATAGAAATAGTAACGAATGAAAAATTCAAGAAAAATGCATGACGTCAGGGGAATGCCCATAGGCACTGGAAAAGCACTTTTATTACAGCGTCAGCTGACTGACTAAAGGCGCTCAATGGGTTAAAGCAGGGTTGAAGAAAAGAAGGTAAAAAGGCCTTCCACTTTATGACGGTCCTTGACTGATATTTGAGGCGAGTGTGTGTGAGTTGAAAAGGAAGGATGGGAATTGGATTGCACAGATCGGAGAAGACTGTTACACACATTGTTTTTTACAGGATTGCCTACAACGAAACTGGGTCTGTACCTTGAAAACCGTGTCAACAATTTCTTGAAGAAGAAGGATATGGGATCAGGAGAAGTGACCATTCGAGTTTTGTCCAGCTACGACAAAGCAACAGAAATCAAACCACTGATGAAGCAAAGGTATGTGTGTGACTTTATGGTGAAGATCTGGATCAAGATATAGCCCTGATTTGTTGATGCAAATGTAGTCATAGTTGAATGTTCAGTCTTTAATTATTCCCCAGGTTTTTAAGAGAAATGAACTTGAGAAATGAACTTAATTTTTGATTATGGTAATGTGTTCCATTTTTAAAGCTGGCTGTTGCACAAAGGAGACCCTGATTGTTGTTGCATATTTATCTTCATTTGAAATTATCAATATTATGTTTTTGTACAAAATAAGATCCATTGAAAGTTCATGAATTCAGAAGGGAGATTAGATTGATGGATATTCTGAAATGATCATAAACTTCAGTGACAGTTGCTGCTGATGTTTCATGTCATTTTGTTTCTTTGAGATAGAATTTGTTCTCCATAATGTGCGGTGTAAATATGTTACCACACATAAAGAATAGCAGAAGTGTAGGCACTGTATTTCATTATATTTATGAAAATATTTCTTTACCTTTTTGACAGAATGCTTCCAACACTCGGATAATTCAAAATGCTTGTTAAGCTACTCCTCCCCCCCCCCCCCCCCCCCCCCCCCCCCGCCCTTGGGCACGGACAGGAATTGTTTAGAAAAGTTTCAGAGATACAATTGTGTAATGCTTACCCACTACATTGTTCATAGGAACTGTTACTTTTGCAGATTTGGATCAGAAGTGCCTGACTGCTTTCCATACCGAGCCAAAGCCATGTTTGCCTTTGAGGAGATCGATGGCACCGATGTCTGCTTCTTTGGTATGCATGTGCAGGAGTATGGATCATCTTGTTCTGGACCGAACACCAGGTGAGTGCTATTGCCAGCTATTGAAAGGTCAGTGTGCAATACATTACAAGTCATTGGTCCCATTGTATTGGTATATAGAAATCATGTTATAGAATTGTGTAATGGTGTGAACTAGGAAAAATGTTTACGCGAGGGTGGATGTGGAAACGTGAGGAGGATGAATGGAAGTAAAACCTGACCGAAGGAGGTTGGCTGTCCATTAACTGTCTTCAAGTCTTGTGATGAGCGGCTTGAGAGAACTACTGCCTCCTCTTTCGGTGAATGCTGTTTGTGTGTTTGCTTCTCCTGAAGTTTCTCACCACAGTTCTGACAGATTATGATGAGGTCGTCTACCAGACAGTATGGATACCCTTAATTTGAAAGTGTAAAGTATGCAGGATAGGTTCATTGAACTGCATGCAGATATTCTTATTTTCACTTTCTATGTGTACAGTCTTAGAAAAATGTTCATTACTGATGCTCACCCATATGCAAGTTTCAGGTGTAATTTGATTCCGTGCAAAAGATTTAAAGCTAGTTTAGCTTTAAAAAAAAAAAAATCTGCTACAGGTGCTCCTCTTTTTTTTTTTTTTCCTTCCTTTTTTCCTTTTTTTTTTTTTGTCTTAGAAGACAGCTGTTTAAAGAATTGACTTTGACGAGACAATAACCCTGATGTAGGCCCTGGTGGTGGTTGGTAGGGTAAAAAACAACATGGATTGAATTGAAAATTGATTTCTTGGTTCTAGAATGATGGTTGTATTTGTATGTTGTGTGCCAGTGGTAGAGGGTGCCTGGTTAATCCAGACCCAGAATATCATTTTCTGTGGGTGGTAGCTGCTAGACTTGTTCCTGCCCTGTGTGAATAATTAAAACAGGAGGTATCGAATCAAACTACATTTGGTGTTGGTTGTGATGTATGGACAGTGAAGATGGAAGTGCCTTTTTTCAGGGAGGGGCACTGCCTTTAATTTGAAAAGCAGCTGCTTTGGACAGATATGTGTGGCCACTTATGTGTGTTTGACGCAGTTTTTAGGAGAGTGTGTTTGATGCAGTTTTTAGGAGAGTAATTTCTCCCCAAAAGCATGGGTGTAGTGATTGTTGTCACAAGGCAGGGATAACATTTCCTTTTGATTTCTTTTTTTTTTTTCTGTCTTGCAGGCGGGTGTACATCTCTTACTTGGACAGCGTGCATTTCTTTCGTCCCCGCCAGTTGCGCACCGCAGTATACATGAAATCCTGATAGGCTATTTGGAGTATGCCAAGTCTTTAGGTTTCACCATGGCTCACATCTGGGCTTGTCCCCATCTGAGGGGGATGACTATATTTTCCACTGCCATCCACCGGAACAGAAAATTCCCAAACCCAAAAGACTACAGGACTGGTACAAGAAAATGCTGGACAAGGCCATCATCGAGCGTGTTGTCGTCGATTACAAGGTAAACCATAGGAAAAGATGGTAGATTTATTTTGTTAATGTGAATTGTTTTGTATAAGTGTATGCTGTTGTAAAATGCTCAGTCTGTGCAGACACAGGGAGGAATGTGTGTGTACACATTTTTCATGTTGGAACATAACTTTTGTGATGAGTTGGAGGTGAATGTTTAAGCATGGTATGTCAACAGTTGTGGAGCCTGTAGATTTATTTTTTCCAGCCTGCTTTTCAAATCGATGACAACAGTAAAGAGTTCCAATAGTTTTGTTTAATTCTTAGGAATTGTTTGTCTCTCTAACATCAGTGTAAACATTTGGTTGAAATTTCCGTTGTACTTGTTCAATGGTTTAATCCTCTTGCATTTGTTTCGCCCATATCGGGCCACTCTGTTTGTCTCCTCTGGTGTTCATTATGGCCACACATGCTGTGTTACTTTCCCTCACACACTGCGACCTTGTTTAAGTCGAGGCTGGTCAAAATAAATGGGAATCCCTGAGAGGTGTCCAATGAAATCTTAGTAGTAGTATGAGGTGTGGGAAACGATTCATTCACACAGACAAGGGTCGTGAACTGACCGTACTCCATTGATTGATCAAAAAGTATGAATACAAGGAGCAGTTTTGGATTAGAAAATGCTAATGCAAGAGGGTTAATGCAGTCCATCCTCCAGCCCCATGTTTGGTCTCTCTAGCCCTTTGTGTACCTGTTATTTTAGCCACCTGCACCTATTTAGTCTTCAATCTTTTCATGCAAATCATGACTAGTATTCTTACACCAGAACTAATTTTAGATGAGGGTGGAGTAAAGTGAAGACCGCTTAACATTATGTTACAGGACATCTTAAAGGATGCCGTCGAGTCTGGCCTCTCCAGTGCCAAGGAAGTGCCGTACTTTGAAGGGGACTTCTGGCCCAATGTGATTGAGGACAGCATCAAAGAACTCCACATGGAGGAGGAGGAAAAGAAGAAGCGAGAGGAGGCAGAGGCTGCTGCAGCAGAAGCTGAAGCTGCTATGGAGACCGTGGAAGAGAGCAACGACAGTGTACGTTTGTGCGCTTTCAGTGTTTGTGCGATTGTAATGAATACTCTGTTTAAGTCTGCCATAGCATTCTGTTAGAGACAGAGTTGGGATTTAAGGTGAGACCCCACAGGCAAAATTTGTTTCAAGTTCTTTAACAGTGGTTTGTGTTTTTTATATGTAATTACTAGTAAAAACAAGAAAAAAAGACAAATTTAGCCAAATTATACATGTGTTCATGAATTATGATCAGAAAACAACGTAAAATGATGCAAAATCCAAAAAAAAAACCCACATTTTGGGAACACAGTTTCCACTAGAAAAAAGTAATGTAGAGACCTGATTTTTTGCATGTGCTTTCTATGTCCCTTTGTCTATGTCCACAAAGAAGCTTTTTTAGAACAAAAATATAGAACTGCCAAAAAAAAATGGATCATGATCTTATCAAAATTTATCAGGGTTGGGGTTACCACAATGATATTTCCAGTCCAAAAATAAATTCACTCACATGTTCAAATTGAAAACCCCTCTTTACAGACCAAGAAGAATTATTTTCCTTCAAAGGAAAAAAAAAGTATGTTTCTATCTTGTTTCAGGTTGAGAAATGAATGTCCCAAGGTGGTGACTGTCGACGAAAATGCTGAAACTGAGAAAACTGTCAATAAAGATTTGTAACTGTTCTCTACCAAAAGAAACGTTATTTGCAAAACATCTTTATTTTCACACTTCTTGGCTTTATTATAACAAATCATCACAAAAAATGAAAGTACACATATAAACCTATCAAAAAATGCAGTAAACCCAAAAGTGATGTCTGAACACTTTTTCACCATTTTCAGCCTGTGGGGTCTCGCCTTAAGTGGTCAAGTATTGTAGATTTGAAGTCTTGTTGAGCTGCAATTGTTGGTTGCCTAATGATCTGCTCTGATTGTGTCTGGGTTTTTTAATGCTTTTTTTTTTTTTTAATTCTTTTAAAGAATGAGAATCTCATCTTAATTGGTCACTTTTCATGAAGGCAAGAATTATTAATTGTGTGTGTACATGGAAGTGCACATATGCATGCATGCAAGTGTGTATGTGTGTGAATACAGACTTGCTGCCCTCAGCACAATCTTACACAGGCAAACTTGGCAGGGTTGTTGTATTTAATATACAAGTATTTGATACATAATTCCATTGTATTTTCCATTTTGCTGTTTCATTTCCTATTCAGAGTTTTCTGTGTATTTCCTCTACCACTCATTCCTCTTAGAGGGAGGAGAAAAGATAAAAAAAGGATTGTATTCAGCATTGTTGAAGGGACAACAGGAGGACTCTGTGCTTTCAGGTGGACATGGATAAGAAGAAGGGAGACAAGAAAGGCCAGAAGAAGAAAGTGAAGAGCAAAAGCAGTCAGAGAAAGGCAGCCAAGAAAAACAACATGCCACAAGGCACCAGTGACCTCACCTCCAAGCTGTGCAACATTATGGACAAACACAGAGATGTAAGTCACTTGGAAAAGTTTGTAACATCAGCAGCAGAAGAGCAGTATGTAACAGAGGCAAGGGAACAATATAGCTAAAGTTTTGAAATTTATACTTAATTTCAAAGGCACCAAAAAACATTGTACACAAAAACTTTACTACAGACGTAAGATATCCTTGGCTTTCTTTAGATAAAAATCTGCTCATGGAAACCTGTTTTACAGCCTTTTTTTTATATTTCGTTTTCCAGGAAAGCTTCCAAAGAACACCATGGGGTTCATTGAATTGTCTTATAAGAATACCATGACATATTCCAAGAACAGAAAGTCTGTGGATGCTTGCCATGCAAAACTGTAATGGTTTACCCCCTTGCCACCCCCTCTCCCCTTTCTTTTTATGTTTTCCTATGCCTCCATTCAGGTCATCCTAAATTTGTGTGTTTCTTTCACTCACAACACGCTGACTGTGCTTTTCTGAGTAATGATTAGAAGTCTTGAAAGAAATGAAACAAAGCTATGGAAAGGAGGTGGATTTCCCTATTCAATATTTTAAGACCTTGTGCGTAGTTGTTTTTTTCTCTCCCCAGAATGGCAACATTTTCCCAGCGTGTGACAGAGAGCAAGAGTTCATTAAAGCTTTGTACTTTGTTTGTAGAAAAAAATGGATCTGTACAAGAAAGCAGACCTGTGCACTGTACGATTTTTGCGTATTATCTCACAAAATTCAACACAGCTATACGATTGTACGTTTGAAAACCGAATTTTATGAAATTTTGATCACCAAGCTCAGGAAAATGCGCTAAACACTGCCAAGAGTCTGGTCCAACTTTCAAAAGTTCCCATGGTGCTTGCGCACTTTCTTCCTCAATGAATGCATATCAACATGGCTTCTTGTTCAGCTTCAACTCGCGTCAGCTTCAACTCGCGCCCATGAAACGGACAACGAAAATTCAGATTCATTGGTAGAAGCTGTGGTCAAAAAGAAATATGAACAGAAGTACAAACCAGCGTATCATACAATTTTCAAGTTCATTACTGCGTCAAAGAAGGGCGATACGTTCACACACAGCACCATGTGCAACTGTGAAATCTCAATTGCTCACGGTGGTCATTTTGACATTCAGCGGCACATCGATAGCAAAAGTCACAAGGGAAACGGTGATTCTTGAAAACGGTAGGCTATGAACATTCAAAGCTTTTTTTGTGAACTCGAGTTCTGCTGGCACTTCTTCTGATGAGAGACTGGAACATCAAACTACTCATGCAGAGGGACAAAAAACTCCAAAATCCCCCAAGGGAGCACACTGTCCAATGAAACTCTTGAAAGTCTTCTCATCTTGAAGAGTGATGACTGTTCTTCAATAGATGCTGTTCACAGCCTCTCAGCTGACAATTTAAAAGAGCCAAGATCACCAAAATCTGAAATAAAATTCACATCATAATTATTATGCTCTTCAGAAAGACTGCTGAACTTAACAGACGGTGAAACAACAGACGGTGAAAAAGTGCCCATATTAGCATATGACAGAAATAGATTACATCAAGAATTTTTTTTCCCAGTTATGTCCATCAGTAAAGTAAAAAGTGAAGAGACAGTTATTTAAAAGTGTTATAAAAAATTCATCACATCAGTTAACGTTCTTGTTAATTTTCTTAGCAAAGGCTTTTGCCCAGTAGAGGACAGTGGCAATAAACTTGGATTAGTTTGATAACCATTGATTGTTAATGAAGCCACTGTAATGTCTGTCATGAAAATACATCCTTTATGATAATAAATTTCAGTGTTTCCAATGTCTTGAATGCATTCAGTATTGTTTCCTAGGCAGTTACTTTGCGCTGCAAAAGCTTACACATTTTACACACAATTGTACACACTTTTGACCCAAAACCTACACATAAAATTTCTGAGGGGTAACCAGGTCTGAGAAAGGTATGGATTCTTCTATGTGACGTGAACATTAACATGGATTAAGCTTTTCACTCCCCACAACAGATATATACGCGGTTCATGGGAAAGGTGTGAAACTGGAAATGCATGCATGTCAGTAATGATTTTTTATACATTTTTTGTTTTTGTTTTAAGCATTGAACTGAGAAGTTAATTGATTCAAATTGAAGCGTAATTAAAGCATTACAGATTAATAGACAGCATGTCAGACAGATTTCATTTTTTAGTCAAGGGGTACAAAGGTGAAAATGCCATTAAAGTTTCTGTTGTTTGCAGGTGTTCTTTGTGATCCGGCTTCACAATCAGCAGACTGCAATGTCTCTGGGCCCTATCTCGGACCCTGATCCACCAATGAACAACGAGTTGATGGATGGGCGGATGCTTTCCTGACCATAGCACGAGAGAAGCATTACGAGTTCTCATCTCTTCGTCGGGCCAAACTATCCACCATGGCCTTTTTGTATGAGCTTCACAACCAGGGCAGGAAGGTTTTGTGTACAACTGCAACAGTTGCAAGGCCCATGTGGAAACCCGTTACCACTGTACTGTCTGTGAGGTATGGGCTTTTTGTTCTCTTGAGTGTTTGCTTTGTGTTCCAACATGTTTGCTGCTTACCTGCTCTGTAGTTGATATTGACACACAGATTATTATGCAGCTAGGAGCAGATGGGCGATACACTGTTTTGTTTCCGCAGTGAGGCGATTTCAGTCATATTTCATATGTCTAGATGAATTCCACAGGGATTCATGATCAGAATTTTTAACAAAAAAGTGCCTGTCATCCTTTTTATTTTGGTAATTGTTGAGTAATTTGGACCCTAATTTAAAAGAGCAAAAGGTAATTTGGTCCGTAGAAAGGCAAAAGGGGTAAAACAATATTTTCAGTGGAAAAATAGTGATGTTTCATTTTAGAGGGACTCAAATCTTGCACTTTATACTTTATGGATTGCTCAAGTAGTCATAGTGGTGGGCAGTTGTGGAACTATTGTGTGATTTTTTAATTATATGCTTATGTCAGCTATTCTTCTGATTTCTCAAACCCTGACTCCTGTCCACAGTTACTTCGGTGTGAGGACTTATGAACAGATTACAATCAAAACATTTGTGAAATTGTGTAGACAGTTTTGTTGTGTCAGACTTAACGGTTTACTTTTTTTTTCTCCTATAAAAAAAAAAAGGAAAACTAAAACAAAATGTTTATTGAAAATACTTAGTGTATATTTAAAAAAAAAAAAGAAACCATTTGTTTCGTCCTGTCATTCAGTGTTTCCCCATCTTTTCTCATCTTTTTCTTTTCTTTTTTGTTTTAAACATCTTGCATAGAAATAAAAGTAAGTTTGTTGTTCTTTTCTACTGATGCCATTCTTGGTCTGTTTCCAGGACTTTGATCTGTGCGTCAGTTGCTACAAACGTGAGAAAACATGAACACAAGATGGATAAGCTGGTCTTGGAATTGATGACAACATCAACTCGACAAGCAAGAAAACTCGGCGGAATCCCGTCGTAAATCAGTACAGCGGTGTATCCAGTCTTTGGTGCATGCTTGTCAGTGCAGAGACGCCAACTGTCGTCTGTACAGTTGTCAGAAGATGAAGCGTGTGGTGCAGCACACCAAGGCTTGTAAGCGCAAGAACAATGGGGTGCCCCATATGCAAACAGCTTATTGCCTTGTGCTGCTACCATGCCAAACATTGCAATGAGAACAAGTGTGTAGTTCCTTTCTGCCAACAGCTGAAGAACAAATTGCGTCAGCAACAGCTTCAACAGCGTTTACATCAAGCACAGATGTTGAGACGCAGAATGGCCATCATGGCTTCAGGGAACCGGGACATGAGTAGTATGGCAGGCATGAACCCGGGTGCTCCGAATGCCAACGGTGAGGTGGACATGGTGTCTCAGCCTTCCCCTCAAGGGGGAGGAATGCATGGTGGTCAGTTCATATCGGGCAAGGTGAATCCAGGGCCCCCACAGGGGCCATGAAGGCAGCCCTAGAAGCCCAGGAGATTGCTCAGATTCAAGCCTCCCAGTCCCGCCAGCCACAGACAGTCTCTATGCCAGGCATTGCCTCCCAGTGTTGGTAAACCTATGGCGGGCATACAACCGCCAGGACGGCCAGGTGGCAAACCACCCATGGTGCCCACGATGCAGGGTGTACCCAGGCCTGCTTGGTCCCCGGATATGGGGGCATACCAGATGCAGGCTGTATCCTCCGCCCAACATGCTGTGCATATGCAAGGACAACCATTGCCCCCCATGAGAATGAACATGCCTCCTATGCAGCAGCAGCCACCCCCCCCACCCTGGTGTTCCCCAGCCACCCCACCCTGGTGCCCCTCCACCTCACCCTGGGGCATCCCACCCACTTCCTGGCCACCCCAGCCTCATCCCAGTGCCTCACAAATGGCTGGGCCACCTCAGCCTCACCCTGGTGCCCCCCAATCACATCCAGGTGCTCCCCAGCCTCACCCAGGTGCACCCCAGCCCCATCCACAGTCAATGGCAGTGATGGGTGGGGCAGGGGCCAACAGGCAGCTGGAATCAAAACCAACAGTGGACAGAATCTGGCTCAACTGCTCGCTACCCTGAAGAACCACAACCCTCCTCACACTGAGGTGGTCAACTTGCTCAAACAGAACCCACAGCTTATGTCGCAGGTCCTCAAAATGAAACAAAAGCAGCGCATCGAGCAATTACAGCAACAGCAGCAACAGCAGGTGGTTCAGCAGCAGCAGCAGCAGCAGCAACAAGTACAGTGCAGCAGGTTCCTATGGGTCATCAGCCACAGCAAGTCAAACCGCTTCCACCCAGTATGCAGCAGCAGTCTGTCCAACAACAACAAATGCGTTACCAAATGATCCATCAGATGAGGCAGCATCAGATGCAGCAGCAGCAAGCTGTGCAGCAGACTCAGATGCAGCAGTACAGTCAGGGAGCGCAAGCGATGAGTCAGCGGCCCAACATGCGATTTGCCCAGCAAGGATTCGTACATGGGGACCAGCACAGCCTGCAACAGTATCAGCAGCAACAGATGATGCAGCAAGTGCAGCAGCAGCAGCAAGCCCAGCTCAAACAGATGACGGCTGTGGCCCAGCGGCCCCTCAACCCACAGCACATGATGGGCCAGGGCGCCAGCCCTTCCCAGCAGCTAATGCAGCAGGTGCGCTCCCCGCCTGCGCCTGGTCAGGGCCCAGGGGTGGCCTCTCTACCCCAGTCTGTGCGCTCCCCGCAGCCCACCCCGTCTCCTCGCCAGCAACCCATTCCATCCCCCCGCCAGCTCCAGTCTCCTCATCACATAACGGCAAACCAGTCGCCTCATCACCATATGGCTCAGGACTCCAGTCAGTTGAATTCTGATCACATGATTCCTTCGCTACAGAGTCACTCCTCAATAGGGGCTGGCAATCCAGACATGGGTCTTGGTCAGCCCGATTCAGACATGGTGCCTCTTACTCCAGACCACTTGGTTCAGTTTGTGGAACGTATGGACCAGTAATCACCCGACAGCTTAGGTGCCTGTGTGTGCGCATTCTTATGCCTGTGTGTGAATGAATGAGATTGGAAGCGACCTGTGCATACCATTGTATG
This sequence comes from Conus ventricosus, assembly GCA_018398815.1. Classification (NCBI taxonomy): domain Eukaryota; kingdom Metazoa; phylum Mollusca; class Gastropoda; order Neogastropoda; family Conidae; genus Conus; species Conus ventricosus. The sequence goes on from CM031601.1 coordinate 13,696,100, forward strand.
AAGGGAGTGAGTGTCTGAGCACACAACCTAATTTATAGAAGTTGCAAGACTTGGTCATGTAAACCATTTTGTGAATTTAAAAAAAACCTGTTTTCATTGAGAACAAATCAATGTTGCGTGTGTTTGACCATCTGAAGTCATTAAATCATTTGTAATTTTTACGAAAAGAATTATTTGATCAATACGATGCCGCCAGCGTTTCTGAGTGATGTTTGTACATCTCGGCCATTCCCATTTTGTTTGAATACAGCATGGTTTCCCGTTGGCATGCATCCCAACAATCTCTGAACCTATCATCGACAATTTCATCTGATCATGCATTTTCTTTTCTAAGACCATTATTTTAAATACCTCTTCTGACCTTTGTACTGGATTTTTACTGTTTTGTAAAAAGGTGGAACCTTCTTCCTCATTTTTCTGTATCTGGACCATGTTTTTCTATGAAGAGTTTTAGAGATGCATGTGTGACGGATTCCTGGTGATATGCTCGTCTTTCACATTCTAATATTTACAGAAGAAATTGCCGAATAATTTAGGGGAAATGACTATCTAGAGATGAATTTGTGTGTAGGAAGAATATTTTTACTTGGAAGTAACTCGGGATGGCTGTGGATGGAAAATTGAGACCAAGTCACTGGAAAACTGGCTGATCTTGTGTAAAAAGAAATAGATCATTTTGAGTGAGAAACCAAGCAGGGAAACAGCTGACAGGGCTGCTCCTTCATTGAGTTCCATTGTTTAGATGCATCTGAGAGAAATCTGAGCTGGATAGATGTTTTACACTTTGTCTTGGCGGTGCCATTTCAAGAAAGAAGTTGATTGAAGTGACTTGCAGAGAAGTATAGAATAGAGTTGTGCTGGGGAAGTGTTGTCAGTCTTGATGATAAGTTTTGGATGTTTTGCGTGGGAAGGTACAGTGGAAACTCGTAAAGATATTCAGGGGAAACAAGCCGAGACTGAGAGAAAACTGCCCCTGGAGTCATTTAGCTGAAATGAAATTGATGAAGTGTACTTCAAGTGCATTCGCAAGCAAAAGTTTCTGCTTGATTCCGATGTAGTTGGCAAAGGATGCAACAAATGAACCTGGGAACCACAACTGTATATGGTGAAAGCAAGTAACATTACCGGTAATTTATCAGTATTTTTTACTCTGATGTTTTGAATGAGCAGGTTATTAACACAACAGTTCTGTTCTCTGGAGTAATGCAATCAGTGAAAGCAAACAATTTGAAGAGCATACTGTACAGCAGTTTATTCTCGTGCAGAAATCTGAAGTATATGTATGATGGGTCACACAGAATTTTATACGCATAAGGCTGGGCTGTTGAAAGAGTTTGAAAACCACCTCTGCTACTTGGAAAGAAAAAAAATGAAATAAGCGACCATGCTAACACTTTGACAAGCAAAAAAGAAGAGAAAATAAGGAGGGGAAAACTATGGACATAAATGACATCAAAAGTTACCATTGATTTTTACCCACAAGTTTTAGACTTAAAATGGTGTGTTACAGAATTTGCGGGTGGGAATCATGGTGGTCAGTTTTGTGAAAGTTTACAGTCTGGAAGAGAAATGAAAGTCAAGAAACACCTCTGCAGTATTTGTATTGCCGTTGAAGTTGTGTTTGTGTGCTGTAAACTCCAGAAATAACATGATGCCATAAAATTCCAAGATGGGACAAGGCCAAAGATTTGATGACTGAAATTTATGGCCGTTCAGTTCAGTAAAGGTTGGTGACCAAATACGCTGCAGCTTAGTGAATTTGGCTTTTTGCAGAAAATGGTGCTAGCGCACAAGTTTATAACTCGTCCAGCCACAGAGGTCATCTCTGTTAAGACTCGGACGTTCAGTCTTTTAAGGGAGGTGCCATTGCTGACAGGAGCATGCAGTGGGCTTGTGTTACATTAGCCATTCTCTGCTTTCAAACTGTGTATGGAAGCAACATTGAACTGTGTGCCTGGTCAGGTACTGGTGGGGATCAAGCGGCGACTCCAGATGTGGTGTGTGTTGACTGGGGGACTGTGGCTGCTGAGAATCATCGTGTGCTGAACCAAGTCCAGTCCAAGGGATGGAGATTAACTCCCATGCTTCTTTCGTGTTCACAGAGAGGGATGTTACATGTTCTTCATGGTTTACTGTCGGCGAAGTGTGTTGGAACTCGACTGAATTTGAATCTCAGTCTCGATCAAAATCAAAACTGTGGAAAAGTTGCCCAGACTTGGGGTGAAAAAAAATGACTAAACTTTGGTTCAAACAGTCAGCTGTCAAATATCAGAACATACCACTTTCTTTTGCAGATGCTTCAAAAGAGGACAAATTGTGATGATGAAAGTGACATTGTTAGCAATGCAACATGAATGGGAGGGACCAGATTTGCAAAGCGTTTCAGCAAGGTATGATGCGTGGACAGGTATTCACACTGCTCCTTGTTTGGATAGGCTTTATATGTTGTAAATCATATCCAACAATACCATTTTCTGTGTGGTGTTAAGCCTGCGTGAAGTTCTCTGTGGGCCATTTGGAACGATTATGACAGAAACTTAAATTTCATACCTTGTGATAAAGTTCAACTTCAAGGTTGTATCTTGTCATGAATTATGTGAATGATATTTTAGTGTGATTTACGTACTTTTGATTAGTAGCCACCACCAAGTTTGGCCCATCTCTTTTCCTTCTTTCGTTTTTGCATGCTATGTATTGTTAGGAATTCTTTTTTTTTTTCTTTTTAATCGTCCACCCCTCCATCCCCATTTTCTAACCACAAATTTTTTTTTTTTTTTTTTTGGATCTTGTCAGTAGTACTTTGGACCCCAGTTTAAGAAATCGCAGAACTTAAAGAAGGAACAGTTTTGTTGCTGGCAGTCCAAATGTTTCAGCAAGAGAAAAGCAAATGCCGCCAAGAAGAATCTATTCTTGAAAATGGATTTAAATGATCTTGCATTATCTCACCATGTGAGGCAGTGGAAGATTTCAACTGAGCAGATATAGCATTAAGTTGCCAGAAAAGAAATGGGAAGACTTAAATCAAACTGGTTAAAAACCATGTGCAAAATTGCTAAGGAAAGCTGGATTGTTTATATTATGCCTACAAAAGAGTGAGTTTCTGGTGACATCTCCGATGATAAAGGGGTAAACAAGAAATTTGCAGTAGGCCTGTTTCAAGGCATTTAATGATGTTTCTTTTGATGTGGGATAAAATTACCCGCAGCAAAATGGCACATACTCAAGATTTTTAAACTGCTTAGCTGATGCACAAACATTCACAAGATCTTCCTACTTCTTTTTTGAAGCCTGTTTTAGTATTGTATAGATCTGGAAAAGCTTTTATCATGTTAGGATCTTGAAGCCTGTCTTTCCACTTCCAGAAATGTAAACCTTTCTGTTTCGCCAGACTAGAACACATCTTGAAATGAGTCACAAGATGTTCCTTGACCATCTTGCAATGAGTCACAAGATGTTCCTTGACCATCTTGCAATGAGTCACAAGATGTTCCTTGACCATCTTGCAATGAGTCATAAGATGTTCCTTGACCATCTTGCAATGTACATAGGGTTTGTTTTTTCTCTCCTCCCTGCCTGCTTCCCCCCCCCCCCCCCCCCCCCCCCCCTTTTTTTTTCTTGTTAAAACATTTGTGGCATTTCATAAAGTTGTGTTCGTTCATTTGTGTAGCTTGAAATGTTTTCACATTTATTCAGTCTGAATTCAGTGTGAGTTTGGTTGGCTTTTTTTTGTGTGTGTGTGAGTGAAGTTTTGAATAGCACCGCTTTCTTTCGATGGAAAGTGTGTGTTAGACCCAAAACAAACATGGCTGCAGTATCATTTTGGTAGCTCTCACATGGTCTTTATAGAAGGTCAGTTTAGTTGATCGATAGAAATTTTTCTCTTTGGAAGGATGTTCTGATTCGTCACCAAGTTCAGGCGTAAACATGCTATTAAAAAATAAAATAAAATAAAAATAAATTGAAAAAAAAAGTCTTAATCTTTAATTCCAAGCCAATTTTATATGGGAGAATGTGGTTGAGGGAGGAGGGGAAGAATGGAAGCTTCAGTTTTGTGTGGGAAAGAATTGGTCGTGTATCATGGGAAGCAACTTTGCCTTTTTGTGGTTTTGTTTTGTTTGTTTTGTTTTCTGTCGTCTCTCCAGTGAAAGACATTTGACAACAAAGTATGTGAATCTATAACATTGAACTGTTAGTAGTTGTACATTTGTGTCAAGTGGAAACCTGGTGAAACTGAAAGGGATTTTTTACTCGAGTATAGCGAGGGATTGAATAATAATTTGATAAAGGTAGTAGGTACCCACTCTTGATTAGTTGAAAAAGGTTACAGAAGAAACGTACAGATCTCCGTTTTGTTTTGTTTTGAGAATTGGATTCATGAGATAGGGCTATTCTTTGTTTTGGGTTTTGCTGGGGGAAAAAAAAACCCCGAAAGCAAGCTGGAATACATTTCACAGACCTGTTTACCCTTACGATTTTGCTGTAATTTTCACAGGAAAAAAAAATCAATTATGGGAATAGGGCCCCCCCCCCCCCCCCCCCCCCCCCCCCCAAAAAAAAAAAAAAATTGCAGGGAAAAAAAAATCAGAGAAATTGTTAAACGCGAAGTTTCGTCTGCTACCGTTTAGGTCAAAAGCAGAAGACATTTCCCAGCGTGCCTTGCATTTTTACCACAGATGGTGACGAAGCGATCTTACTCAACTGGCTTTATGGCCGGCTCTTCCAAATCTTCAAAAGTTGCAAAAGTATTGCGATTATGAAGATTACAGGTTCTTTTTCAAATAACAGGTTTTTGTCTGAGATATTACAGGTACACGAATTTGGGGTAAACAGGTCTGATTTCAACTCGAGTCAGATGCACAAAAGTTTCAATTTATTTGTTTCCCCGGCAGAGCTGTTAGAATTGGGGTCTTCCAGTTGTTGCTCTAGAGAACACAGGCTAAGCTTCTTTTTTTGTTTGTTTGTAGATCTGTTGAAAGATCAGTTGACATGATTATGGTGTATTCAGCTATTGAGTTCATCCCCAGAACTGTGTGAGAAAGAAAATTCAGCATAATGTGCGATGTTAAGGTCGGTCTTTAAATTGGGACAGAACATGAAAAGGATAAACTGCAGGTAAATACAGAAGAGTGAAGGAGAGGAGAATATAGTGTTTGACTACAAGGCGCTTAAGGCTCAACACCCAGACACAATATGGTATACATGTGTAAGCACAGCACAACACAGATGGCTGCCCAAAATAATTGTGCCATGAACAGGATGCTCCACAATATAAAGTGAGCTGTTCAGATTTTATGGTGGTGTAAATTATCATTTGACAGTTTTTATTTGATAGATGATGATGTTACCTTTGTAAGGGAAAAGAAAGGAAAAGGAAAGAAAGAGGAATGCAGAACAGAAGGAGGAAAGGAAACGCATGTTTGTGTTGTTGCCTGTGAGGAGACGTGTGATGCTTTTTTAAAGTGGAAAAGAAAAAAAAGTGCTTTCCCCCCAAAATGGAAATTTTGTTAATCAAGGTATTCTTCAGTGCTGGTCAGATGTAGGAATCCATTTAAAAATTGTTACACTTCTGGTGAAGAGAACTTAATGTGATATGTTGATTCAAAAGGATTTAAACAGGTTCTATGATATGAGTGTAAAATTGTATCAACTTGCGTACCTTATTATGTGAAATAGAGTAAAGAATGATAGAAGCAATGTGTACGATTTGGGTGTAAGGCTGTGTCAGCTCAGGTACATTGGTATAATGCATGGATTCAAAAAGGATAGAGCAACAGATATTATTATTTGAGCCTGGAATTGACTACATGTGACATAGTTATAGCCAATTACATAGCAATGTTGAATAAAAACCAGCCCGCAAGAAACAAAAAAAAAAAAAAAAATGAAAAAGCCCTACAGTAACCCCGGACAATTACTTTCTTTGTAAAATAGTTGGATCAGCTTTTTGTATTTTAGTTACATAGGTAACACTTCAACATTGGTCATCTTGGGGGAGATAAGGAGAAACTGATTGGTATGTATAGAAGTAGGTTATCGATAAATTCTTATGATAATTTCGACTTCAGTGGCATTAGCTAAGATCCAGATCAATCAAAATATTGAGAAACCTTTATCAGAGGCAAGTTGTAACTAGCAACATCATGATAGATCAAGAAACAATGCAAACAAATTAAGTCATTTCAGTAAAGGTAGTGCATCAGAAACAGCCTACACACTAAAACACATTCAATTTTACAAAGACAGCATAAATACACATATATGCACAAAAGTGATCTTGCATTTAGAGTTCCAATATATATATTCATTGTTTTATGGCTTGTTGAACCTGTCCACATGCCAGTTACTTGAGCATGGTAGTACATCTGGTGGTACAAGTTGGACACCTTTCACTTTTGAAATTTTCTTGACACAACAGAAATTCATTTGTCTTTCGTCAATTCTGTGACAAAAACATTAACAATAAGAATTTAGCCAACAGTTTTCAATGTTGTTATAACTTTGGTTAAAGAAAAGAATGATGTCTTTATAACATTTTGTTCAAAACAAAAATGGAAGAGAAATTTTACGTTTCAAATGATACATACAAGGCAAATTTAAATCCAATTCAGTCACTCTTGTCAGTTTCAGACTTCTGACAATGCTGTAGCATGTTTGAAACTGAGCCCAAATAAAGAAAAATATGTCAAAGCCAGTGAAACTAAAACCTTTTTTTTTTCCTTGACTGAAATCATGAGAAATGATTTTGTTTTGACTTAAGCTAGGATTGAATGACAACCCTTTCATTGAATTAGTGTCATTGTACCCCAGTATTCATTACAAACAGCTCTAACTGTGAGGAAAATATGGAAGGAGAAAAAGTTTTTTTGGTGTGTAATTTTGTTTGAACATGAAAATCTTGTCTTCGGAAATTGTATGGATAAAATTTTTAAAAATATGCTCAAAAACTGAATGGAAACAAATGGTGACCTACTTGTTTTTGAGTGAACCAGTATTTTAGGAAGAAGAAGAAGATATACAAGTCATACCATTGCCATGTGGCACTAAAGTCACTGAATTCTTTTTTTTTTTAAGCTCCAGGTTAGAGTGAAATTGTACATTTAACAGGGGTGTATTTCTGAACTAGTTTTAGACCCAAATCATGGTGTATGTTGCATTTAAAGTGACCTCTTTGAGTTAAACGAAAAACTTAAACGCATCTTTTTATTGTTGTGTCTGTTTTTAGTTTTGAATGTGTTACATATGTTACTAGTAATAGGTACTAGTAATATGTTTTGTCTGTTTTAATGTTGAATGTGTTATATATGTTACTAGTAAATATGGTACCTCCAAATACTTTAAGTTGTAACTTGTTTCAAACAGCACTAACTTGTGCTAAACATTTCCAGTTGATGAAAGGCATGAAACGTAAGAACCATATCCAGCCACCTTGGTCTCATGTTGATTTAAATTGCTGGTAGAAAGCACAGTTTTGAACACTGTTAAACTTCCAACTGCTTCTTAGGTCTTTCTCAAGGGTTGAATACCGGTTTTGTGATGTGGACTGAAATTTACAGAAATTTTGAACACGTTTGTTGTTGGCTAAAGGCATTCATTGAAAACATTCTGATTATTTCGTTACTCGTTGCAGCATCCTCTTCGTGAAGGTAAGCATTATATTTAAACAAAAACATGAGCTGATCACAGGGGTGGGAAATCTTCCGTATTGATACGGAATTCTGTATAGCAAATTTTCTGTATAGCAAATTTTTCCTCTTTTTTTCTTTCGTGTGCGTGTTCCGATTCAGGTTTTCGCGCCACTCATATTTAAAATCCACCATTTTGTTTTCAATGTTTGTATATCGTGCTTTATATTTGTCAAAAATGGAGAACAGTCAGCCAATGAAACAGAAAGCAAAGAAGTAAAAAAAAAAACCTAAGGAACAAACAGTCAACAATTGGATATCATCAGTTGATTTTCATTTCCAAGACTTCGTCTCTCTGCTGTTTTTGATTTCCATTTTCAGGACTTAACCCACTGCAGCTTCTAGTTTTCAAGACTTGCCCCTCTGCTAACACCGATTTTCATTTTAAAGACTGACCTTGCTGCAGTCACAGACTTCTGTTTCCAAGACTCGCCCCAATGTAGGTTAAAAACAAAACAAAACAACTGATCCCACTGATTTCTGTTTCCAAGAATCGCCCCACTGTAGTCATTGAAAAGCTGACCCCACTGTTGTCACTGACTTCTGTTACCATGATTCGCCTCACAGCCCTGATATGGCCCTTTGCGGTCGGCTTGGCTGTAAGCAACATTATCTTACCTTACCTTACCACAGTGCAGCCACTAATGCCAGTTCCATACTCACCTTGCTACTTTAGCTGATAGACTTTTTCAAGTTCACTCATGCAGCCACTGATTTTCTTCTCAAAATTTGTTCAGTTGGGGTTACTGATTTATTGCTTCCAGGTTGATCCACTCGAACGATTGACTTTCATTTTTCAGATGCCGCAGATCATTACTTGTTAATTTTGCAAAAGTGCATGACCACTTTTTGTTTAGTTTTTTCAGGACTTATTGGCTAAGATCACCACCATTATAGTAAACAAACGAAAAATCTTCAAGTCAACCATGAAAGAAAAAATTCATGGTTAGAGGTCACTGCATGATTTCTATCATTTTTTGAAAAAAAATGAACCTTGTTAATTTGAGTGTAACAACATTTATTACACCAAAGAAAGTAATACTTTTTGATTTGTTGCATCATTTGATATTCAGATGTTTTGCAGCATGTTAGCCAGAGTAAGCAAAATTGGTTTAAGTACAAAAGGCATCTGACACCGAAGTCAGATCAGCTTTGGAGAAACCTTTCTGTCAGCCCTAAACTTATACACAAGTTAAACAGTGTGCCTGTAGACTCGTCTTTACATTAAAGTTCATGTCAGTGTTCTTATAAGATGCAAAATTGACCATCCATTCTATCAAGAAGACCAGATAAAAGCTTAGTTCTCACTTAAAATGCAGATGAGGTGAAAATTCTGTTTTGGCAAATATGAACGAGTCTTGGTATCTTGCATACAGGTCACTAACTAGATATGGCGCGTCACTTATTGCTTGATTTGGAAATATCTGGCAAAACATGCAAAACATCCAGTGTCTTGCGCTGAAGTGATTGAAGATAAGTGATTGCTCGTTCATTTTCATTGTCCTAATTGTTTTGTATCTTGCCTGAAGAAGACCAAAGAGGTCGATGTTTTGTCTTGTGATTCATTTGTCCACGTTTTTTGTGTTTTTTTGCGGTTTGCTAACATTTATTTAAGATTTGTTTAGTGAATTTAGGTTGTTAACTCTAAAAGGGAAAAAAGGTCACAATTTACAAAACTGTTCAGTCAGAAAGGTAGAAAAGAGTCATCTTTATGATCTTAGTAAAGCAGCTTATTGTCAGACCTATCACAGAAAAGACAGTCACAGACCAGTTTACCCACACAATTTCGCTGTATGTTATACCTGTTTTGCGAAAAGGAGAGTATGACTGGGCTAAAAAAAAAAGAAAAAAAATTGTTACTGGCACACACACACACACACACACACACACACACACACACACACACACACACACACATATACATGTGTGTATATAATATATATATATGTATATTTTTTTATTTTTTTTAAGAACTTGAGAATGGGAAGATTTCTGTTTGGTGAAAGCATTATTGCTAGTGTTTCATTTCAGTTAATTTCTACAATGTTAATTAAAGAACTTGAGAATGGGAATATTGAAAAGAGAAGTAACACAAGGGGGAAAAACAGGGAAAGGGGGGGGGGGGGGGGGGGGGGGGGGGAACAATCTTCCCTCATCAAGTGAGGCATTCTACAGTCCTTGGTTTGATTTTTTCCCTTGCCTTACTAATTTTTTACCTGTAGATGTGCATAATGGGTGTAAGTATGTGGTACATAATGTGGGATCAATGATAAAATTCTTTGGTGCCAACCCTTTCCAATTTTTTAAGAATTTCCTTGTTGCAGAGATCCTGAATTTAATATAAAAATCCAGTAACTAAGGATTTTGAATAGGGATGATGAAATATCTGCAGAACAAATATGTGGATATTGACATCTTATATATGTAAAATGCATTTTTATTTTTTAATATTTCCTTTCTCATCTGCAACAAGGGTATTAGAAAGGCTTTCAGTCGTAAGCCAAGCTACCCCTTCTTCAGCCAACCCTTCCCCTTCATCCCTGGTTCTCAATTTTGACTCCAGAAGGTAGGCAATCAATATCTTTAAAATGCAAATGCAGCTTTTTTCCCATACTCTTAGTCGACCTTGACCCATGTATCCCCCCCATCCTCTCCAATTCAAAGTCTACAAGAAGTAAAACAACAACAACAAAACAAAAACAACAAACAAAAAAAACCCAATGGTGTTAAAAAATCTTAGCACAGTTTGGCTGGGAATGAACAATTCACAAATGTCTGCATGCACAAAGGGCTTTGTTCTTTTTTAAACAATGTTTATAGCTTTATGCTGTTAACTTTTCTTTGTTCTATTTCCTTTGTATGTAAAATTTACTGGGTCCATACAAGTTCTTGAAGATTCTGTAAAGCTTTGTGCTTTTGAGGACTCCAGTTCAACAACAACAAAAAAAGAGAGAAAAAAGTTGAAATTAGGATTCTGGTATATACAGAAAACTCAGCTTGAAAGTATTTGTAAATGATTTTATGTAGGAAGTTGTTTTGAAGAGAAAAACACAAAATGAAGAGAAAAACACAAAATTATACAGATTTAATGAATTAATTATTTAGTTATTTATTTATCCCTGGGTAAAAGCGATTTTGATATGCAGAGATAAATCACATTTCCCGTGTAACATGCCTAACAAATGTCTGCTGCTGATGAAGAAGAAAAAATTATCATTATCTTTATTAGAGTAGGTTAGCGATTACTTTTGTTACCATGCATGACATCATGTTGGATAGACTCGAGGTTTGCTCGTCATTAGGTAAAATAAGGAAAATTTCCGGCAGACCCAAAGTTTAGGGCTCCCCATATTCAAAACCCTTTCAGATCACAGGTCTTTGAAAGATTGCTTCTTTTTATAAAATGTCAAGGCTGATAAAGTTAACATGTGCAAACTTGTGATTATTCTGCATAAGAAGTACATTCAGAATGTTTTCTAAATTCACTCTGACCTATGACTAAAAGAAAATGTGACAGAGCAAAAAGAACATGTTTGTGGGCAAGTGAATGAATGGTTTGTCAATTTTTTTTTCTCATGCAGCAAGATGTCACAAAGCATGTTGAAAAATGACCCTTAGTCACAAAGCATGTTGAAAAATGACCCTTAGTCACAAAGCATGTTGAAAAATGACCCTTAGTTGCATTCTTTTTTCCTTTTCATTTTTGTGTGACGTTGGATTGGAGGGAACACCACCTTCTTCAAGCACATTTTGTCTTGACAGTCAAGAAGCCATTTCAAAAGGAATGTAAGGAAATGAAACAAGACTTGATCCACTAGTCCTATCATGTTTTATGTAAACTGAGCTGTTAGCGTATGCCTTTGTGGACAGAATTTTTTTTCCCTTTAAAATCTTTATTATAATCTGAAGTATGTATGTGCTGCTCATGCAGTTTCCTCCATGTCATAAGTATGCAAGCAACCAAAATAAGGCTAAGAGAATCCCAGTTCTTTGTGAAATGCCAAAATGTTTTAAGTGAAGTACATGACCCTGCAGTTGGGAATAATGACGTGTGAATTTGAAACTTGTGTTTAGTTGGGAACCATGTAAAAGCTTAACCATGATCTTGTGAGGGCATGAATCAAGTAGGTTGTCAGTTTTGTAAAGTGCAAAGAGCAAGTGTGTAACTTTGTGGTGAAAAAACACTGGCTGATACCATACTTTGTGCCACAGCATCATACATCGATTTAGAAGCGAACCTTGAAAAGTGGAGCTTTTCATTTGAAGGCCATTCACTCCCAGTCAGTGATGTGATTTGTGGGAGTGGCTCCCAGTCAGTGTCGGGTCATGTGATGTGATCTATGAGAGTGGTTTGATGGTGTGAATGTTGTTGACTACATGCCTTGCGTGTCCTTTCACTTTCAGTCCAGCATTGTGAATGAAGATGTAAGAGGCTTGGAACCGTCTTCATGGTTGTTTGTGAGAATAGATACTTTTCACATTTGGAATGGCAAAGACACTGTTAGTGATCACACATGGGAGTCATAATGATTATGTACAAAACTGGCTGGATTTGTGTACAGAGATAATTACAGTGGAATCTCTTTGTTGAATTTATTTTTTGCAAAAGTCTGAGATGTTTATTTATAAAAGAAAAGACAAACAAGGGAGGCATCCATTGAGAAAATCAGAGTGGGAAAACTTGTTCACATGTAGACATATTCTGTAATAAATTATTAATTGAAACTTGTTCAGAGCACTTCAATTATTAGTAGAGTGTGAGATAAAGTATTTGTAACAGGGAACACCTGCTGTGATTATATGTGCACAAGTTAAGCCAACTTGTTAACTATGAATGGATTATTTGTTGTTCTGATCAGGGTGAATGGAATCACATTTAATGAAACATGCAGGGATCATGGTGAATGTATGGGTGAACATAACACTGTGCAATGAAAAGTTTGGACCGAGACTGTGGACTGAAAACTGGTTTGCGTGTATGTGAATGAGACCTTTAGAACGTAGATTGAGGTATGTTGTCCATGCCTTTGTTGATGAGAGAATGATCAAGGTGCACTTGCAGTGTACGATTATCATGAAAGCAGTAATTTGTTTAGTGCTGGGCATAATTTTCAAACTGTATGATTGGCAGTTTTAGTTTTCTACTGAAGAGGGGACTAGCTTTATCACCCACTCACTTATTTATTGTAGCTTTCATCTTCAGAAGTTGGCAGCAAGACCACTAGACTCAGTATTAGCTTGGCCAGATCTTTGAACCGACTCTTAGTGTGCTTGTGGATGGTAACATGATAAAGTATGCTTGACTTGGCCTGGCCAGAGGACATGATCCCTATTGATTCCAGTCTTTCAGATGGTGTTTCGTCTTTCATAGGGATTCACTGTGGATCAGATCATTATTTATAGCATCAGTTGCAGAACAACAGATTTAACTGGTCAGGGCCAATAGTATGCAGAGAGAGAGAGAGAGAAAGCCATTGCTAGTCCAAACGAGGTTCACATTGGACTCATCCTGCAAGTTGTGATTCATTGCCTGTGCATATGGAGGATCATTCACCAAAGTACTTACTCATTTTGTTTGTAGTGAGAATGGCATGCATGTGCTTCATCCCATAAGGAACCTTGTGTGTCTCCCAGCTGGTTCCAATATCTTGAACTGTACTGACGTTGAAATCTGTTTTGTGAATGTCGAAATTGAGATGTAAATAAATTTTTTTCACATTGGATGAATACTGATAGGATTTTGTGTTCTTGATGTGAATGGTTGGCTATTGGTGTTCTACTCGTCGACATCCAAATACCTTTTTTCATCACATTCATCGCTGTCCTGCCCCAGTAAACTTCATGAAACAGTTTCTGCCAATCAGTCATTTTTCTGCAGCATTTTTAAAATTGTGAGGGGAAAAAACTGGAAAAGAAACCCGTGACCAGTTCATATACATGTGTATGCACACTGCTGTTTGAAAATGGTTAACTGGATTAAAGGCGACTTCATTTCATTTCCTTTCAGTTTCAAGGAACTGTGCTATAATCTTGAAAAGAAGACAAAACTCTTCATCTAAACATTTTCCAAAACATATGACTTAATCTGCTTCCCAAAAGTTGACAGTTGCCTACATGTAATTTAACAGTTGTGCCCAAAGGGTGAAAGAGGAGGCTTTTCTAGAAATTATTCAAGAACCTGAAAAATGCAGTGGCAACATTTTTTATTCTATTGAATTGCATTACCAGTGATGGGGTTCAGAAACGGGAGGATTTTCAACGCCTGTTTTGATACATGCTGACAACTATCAATTTTCAAGTGTCTTGATTGTTCTGAAACTATTGAAAACCTTTGTAATCTCAAATGTATTTACTTATTACATAAGAAGAAGTCAAAATGTGTTTTCTATGGTCAGTAGAAAGAACCTAATAATACGGCTCATTTATATATGATTCAAGACATTTAATCCTTTTGCCCCTTTTGGGATATGGAGGATACAAATAGAAATAAACTGGACCAATTCGTAACCAGTGACAATGTGGAACATTCTTCAAAAGTAAACGAACTGGAGGTGTTGATATTGACATCTGCACTGTAATGCACTGGAGACACTAAAAAATTTTTATAAAGAATCCAAACATTTTGAAATGAAAGCACAGTATATACACCATTCCCACATTTTACAGATTTGGTTTTCGGACCTTTTCTTAAAAGTCTGAAATGAATTATATAAACATTGACAAAAATTGAGAAGGGCAATATCAGGGCTGTCACTGCGTTGAAGTCTACTCGAAAAGTCATACTTAAGATAAGATAATGTTGCTTATAGCCCAGCCGACCGCAAAGGGCCACATCAGGGCTCAAAGTCATACTTGAAAAATATAAACCCATCACAACTCATTAAAACACCTTCTGAAAGCACATCAGCAATTTCGTTAAAATCTTTCTTCCATAAATTCTTAGATGAAAGATGTCGATCTCTTTCAGAAATTCAAAAATCCCAGCAGACGGAACATCTCTGAGTAAGGTAAAAACTTATGCGCCAAGGAGCTAGTGGTATCTTGACGATACGATGCTAAATCAAACCAGATCTCCAGAGGTAGGAAAGTGTATAGTTCAGGTTAAGGTACATAGGGACAATTGCCTTTAGCAATCATAGCCAGAACTGGCTTTACATGTCCATTCTATGTGTTATCTGGTCTTTATACGGTCAGGTCTTTAACTCGCTCAAGTCTTTATTTATCATAGTCAAAATAAATAGTCAATAATACACTACCATTGATAGAGCTTTTGAAAAGGTTAGTATTTTGTGCAAGTTTAATGTAAGGGGTTAATTTATTCCAAAGATTTGTTACTCTGTTCCTAAAAGAAAATTTCCTTAGGTTGGTGCGACAATATTCATGATAGATTTTATCCACACTATTTCTGGTAGTATCAACTCTTGATGCAGTAAGAAATTTTGAAATAGGAATATTGTCAACACAATTAAATATTTTATCGACTTGGATCAAATCGCCCCTTACTCGTCTTGTTTTTAGGGTAGGCAGTCCAAGAGCTTTTAACCTACCTTCATAAGGAAGGTTTTGTATGTTCTTTACAAGCTTTGTTGCTCTTCTTTGTACTCTTTCCAAAGCAGCAGACTGCCTCTTTAAGCGAGGATACCAAATTGTATTGCCATATTCCAAATGTGGTCGAATGAAAGCCTTGCATAGTTTTGTAAAAATATCTTTATCTTTGTGAATAAAAGTACGTTTAATTATACCAATCATTTTATTAGCTTTATTTATAGAGTTTTGAATATGCTTATCAAATACCAGGCCAGAATCAAAAGTGACACCAAGATCTTTTTCATAATCACATGTTGAAATATCTGCACGCTTACCAATATTACTGTTTTAACATTGTATATTGGTATCTTGGGTTCTTACATCCAGCATGTAACACGTTGCACTTGTCCGCATTAAAATGCAAATTCCATGTGGTAGACCATTTGGATAAATTATCAATATCATTTTGTAATGTATTATGATTACAAGTTGTATTATGAATTTTTGTATCGTCTGCACATATTTTGCAAATACTTTCCACCGAGTTTAGCAAATCATTTATAAATATTGTAAATAATACGGGACCCAAAATACTCCCTTGTGGAATACCACTTGGAACTTCCGTAAAATCTGAACATGAACTTCCTGCTCTGACTCTTTGCTGTCTTTTAGTTAAAAAATCCCTTATCCATGTATGCACTCTACCTGTAATTCCATATGATGATAATTTCACTAAAAGCCTCTCATGGGGAACAGAATCAAAAGCCTTTTTAAAGTCTAAATAAAGTATATCTACATTGTTGCCATTATCTAAAAGTTTTGTTAAGTCCTCCATGACAAGTAGAAGTTGTGTTACACAAGATCGATGTTTACGGAAACCATGAAGAATACGAATTCCCAAGGTAATGCAGCTAGGATGGTCATAGAGTTTCTTTTGTAGCTTCAGGTCAAAAGCACAGTCATAAACAAGGGTTCATTCAAACAGTAGTTCGAGGTAAGTTTCAGCTGACGGTTGGCGAGGATTGATTCTTTGCCTCGGCATACAGACTGTAAACAGTGGTGATGCGGGATACAGACTGTAAACAGTGGTGATGCAGGATACACTCGGGAGTCGAAATCCATGATGGTGGATGGGGTCCAGAGTGTTCAGGTCAGAGGATCTAGTGGAGCTGAACACTACACAACCATAGTTCAGCTTGGAGCGGACCAGCGCCCTAATCTGTGTGTGCCACAACTCTCAGAACGTTCACTGCTTTCTGACATAAGTTTTCAAGTAGTAGATGTGATTTTTAAGTTTAGTTTTTGATCCAAAACCCAGAAAGTTGGCTTTTCAGAGCTGAAATGATGGATTTGTCCATTTGAATTTCTGGATCTGCAAAGGATTGTCGAAAATTGTGAAAGTGAATACATTGGCGAGTTTTGGTACCTGAAAAGGTAAACCCATTTTCCTTGACCCACTGTCATACCTTAACCATGCAAATTTGGAGTCAACGTTGTACACCGGCACATGTAGTTCCAACTGCGTAGCGTGTGAAGTCGTCAACAAACAGAGAGGACGTGGAACCCTGGTTTACAGAACTGACAATCTCGTTGATTTTGATGCTGAAGAACGCAGGAGTGCTGTGATGGGGTACACCCAACGCCTGTTTATGGATGTCTGATAGCGTGGTGCCAACACGAACTTGGAACTGCCGGTCAGCTGGAAAGTTTTGAACAAAAATAGGCAGATGACCTCGAAAACCTCGTTTATGAAGATCCATAAAAATTCCATATTTTCATGTGGTATCATCAGCTTTCTCTATATAGAAAAGATAGCTATGACATGCTTGTTAATAATGGAGGCAATACAGATGGTGGTTTTAAGACGGACTAAATGATCAATAGTACAGAGGTACTTCCAGAACCCACACCGTTCTTTGGCCAAAAGATAATAAATTTCCAGCTTCCACATCAGACGGGAGTGGATAATGTTTTCCATTAGTTTGCAGAGGCAGCGGGTTAGAGTTACTGGACGATAATTTGAAGGGTTGGTAAGGTCTTTTCCAGGATTGGGAATAGGAATGATCAGAGCTTTCCGCTAGGAGGGCAGAAGGTATGCTGTGGTCCAGATATGATTGTAGACTTTCAGGAGGGTTGGAGACGGCTCTCTGGGAGAGGTTTCAAAAGATTTTCAGGAGGGTTGGAGACAGCTCTGTGGGAGATGTTTCAAAAGTTTGTAATGAATATCGCCAAGGCCAGGAGCAGAATAACTGCAGGGTTACAGAGGTGATTTTATTTAGTTCATCAACTGAAAATAGTAGATTGTAGACTTCAGAGTTATCCGAGGTGAAGTTACAGCGATATTTTTCTTTCAGTTGTTTGCTTAAAAACACACACACAAAACCCCCAGCAGATTGGCAACAGCTGATCAGTAATCTGAGCACCAGCAAGTTTTAGGTGATAGATTGACGGGTTGGTGTTTTTCTATTTGATTGTCTTGAAAACTTTCCAGACTTTTTTTTTCTTTCTAAGATGTTTTGGGTGTCAGCTTGGAGCAGACGTCTCTCCAAGACTGACGTTTACTTAATTTAAAAATGTCTTATTCTGGCTGACAGTTTCTGATGAGCTCGAGCGATGGGCGCTAATGGCATGTGGTAAACAACACTGACTCCGTTGTGTGATTTGTGGACGGCTAGAATTAAACCAAGGTGTTGATAAACAACACTGACCCCGTTGTGTGATTTGTGGACGGCTGGAATTAAACCAAGGTGTTGATAAACACCACTGACCCCGTTTTGTGATTTGTGGACAGCCAGAATTAAACCAAGGTGTTGATAAACAACACTGACCCCGTTTTGTGATTTGTGGACAGCCAGAATTAAACCAAGGTGTTTGGGGCAGCTGAAGTTTATTGGAAGACACTGGGATACAGATTTTAGCACACTAATCGTAGCGTAAGATTCTGCTGGGTCTGAACGTAAAAGAATTTCATTTTCGTGGAGCTCCTTTAAAACATTTGCAGCAAAAAGATTCCAGTCGGCCTTTTTATGATAAATAGGGTATTTTGGAACAGAGGCGTTTTCGGTTTCTATGAATTTTAACACAACGGGAAAATGGTCACCCCATGCAAGTTGTCATGGACAGGCCACTCATAGTCCAGGGCCAGCCAGGGGTCACCCACCGACAGATCAATACATGAAAGTGCACCACAGAATGATGCATAAACGTGGGAGAGCCATCATTCAGGCAATACAGATCCAGCTGAGAAAAAAACATCATCCAGAAAGGAGACCCAAGGATGATGGATCCACACTTTCCCAAAGAGGGTTATGGCCATTAAAGTCACCCAACAGCAAACAAGGGCAAGGAAGCTTTTCAATCAGACTGACAAGGTCTTGACGACTGAGATAGAAGGTGGCTAATAAACAAGCAAACAATAACGGGTTTATGGAGAGTGATTCGCGCAGCTAAAGCCTGAAGAAGAGTAGTGAGAGCAATACGGCTACACAGCATAGATTTGTGGGATAAGCTGGGTAACACTTGCCCCTATAATCTGAACGTGAAAGGTTATACAGGTTTAGAAAGGATCTTGAAGCCCGAAAGAGTGAAGGTCTTCTGGATTTGAATTTCTGTTTCCTGAGGTTTAAGAGTACAGCACAAAAGCTGTCGCTCCTCAAAGAGTTTAGACTATGGATATTCCAATGGACTAATGTACTATCTATGTCGGCAGAGGACAAACGGGAGAGGAATCAGTTCATCTCCGAGCTGTCGCCTATATCGAACTTGTTCTGAAGAGGGACAGGCTTGTTTGGTTATCCAGACCTGAGCGGAGAAAACTTTGGTTGAGAGGACGGTGGAGATCGTTGGTTTTTTTTTTCCATTTCCACCATCTTTACACTCCAATGGGCTTCCTTGCCCATACCCACACGGCTCTCAACAGGTCGAGGCGGGAGTGCTTGTTTTTGTTTGTTCGTTTTTGTTCTGCCCAGCAGCGGATGGTTTAGGCTGCTGGGGAGTTTGAACAGTGGTGGATTTAATGCCCCCGCCAGGGACATCCATTTTGGGCTGTGAGGTAGTGGATTTGCCTCCACCGGGCCAGACACTTTACCTAGCACTGTTTTCGTAAAATAAAAGGTATCAGTTTGGCAAGAATCGAAGCGAGTAATTACTTTCTTCACAGCTGAAGCATGGAAATAGACGAAAGTGGGCCGACTGCCAAGGACCTGTTTCCTAGCTTTGAAAAATGAAGTTTTGTTTTCAGTTTTGACTCTTAAATTTGTTCTTCCCGCAACCAAACTGGGCAGTTGCATGAAGAGGAGTGGTCGCAATCGCAGTTTGCACAATGGGCCGGATCTTCACATGGCCCATCATTGATTGCTTTCCAGCAAATACCACACACCTCCTCCCCAGAACAACGATCTCTTAACAATATCCAAATCTCTGGCACATCAAAACAGTGCATAGGAGAAGGAATGTTCAGTTGAACATGGGCATTTCGATATCCCACTTCGATGGCTTGTGGTTGGACAAAGTACAGAACGTTAGAAGGAGGATGCTGGTGGCACTCTCGCTGTTCCTTTTCGGAGTGTGGCCCCATGGAAATCTTCCATGAGGTGCCAATTCCGTTTTGACTCCTGTCTCCGTCACACCTCTAAGATCACGGCATCTGATAACTCCTTTGGATGAGTTGAACTGTGTGCGAGGAGTTACCCTGATCCCTCTGTCCTCTGTCAGTGTCACCCTGCCTCCCTGTATGTGTTGGGGCTGATGATTTCAGTGCACTAAGGAGTACTTCATCCATCATCACTTCCAGCGCAATTCCTTGAGGATTGGTACCTTGCTGATCCCACAATTTCGAGCGGCATTAAGATCTCCACATAGTATAACAGAGTCTCCAAATTCATGTTCTATTTCCTCCAGAAAGGTCCAATCCGTTTTTGAAGTGTGGGTGCCTGGATGTATATATGCATTGATGAGTACAAGGCTTTTCTGACTGCCATCAGGTCTTTCCAGCCTCACACCCATTAGCTCACGTGTGTTGCCACACCATTTTCCCAAGTCTATCCTGGACAGTTTGTTTTTCAAGGTTTTTTGTTTTTCGTTTTTTTTGTTTTGTTTTTTGTTGTTGTTGTTTTTTTTTATAGCTAGTCCTCGTCCATCATGCTTTTGAAAAATTATGAAGTCATCCAAATGTAATGGTCTGTGGGCGGCACTTCTTGTTTCTTGTAGACACAGAACATCAAAGTCATAAATTATGCTAGCGTTTCAATAGTTGAGATCCTCTTTCTGGCACTGCAGCAGTTCCAAGTACAAATGCTGAAATATTTTTAGGATAGTCTTTCAGCTTCTGTTATATTTCTACCTACCTTTCTCCTTCTTCCACCTCTTTTGCTACGCCGACTATTGTTTTGAGGGGATCCAGTTTTAAGTCCCAAAGCCTGCACCCGAAGATCCCCAAGGTGTAAGCGAGACAATGTATTTTGAGAACCCACAAGAAGGTATTCTTAGTGTTGAGGGGTCCTAAGCAGTCGCCCTGATAGAGCCTCGTATCAGGGAAGGGCAATGGATGTCCATACATGTAGGGAACGCCAGCACGTATGAAGTCCGTCAGCCTGGTGTCGCCCTAGGGCCAGACTCATTGGACCAATATTCACAGCAGGCATGAGTGCGGAAGTACTTCTTCATCATGGAAGTGACCATTTCCCTGTTGCATTCAGTTTACAGAAATTATCAAAAGTTACACAAACAAAACAAAAGGATCCTTTTCAATATAACAACAATGAAGAGAATATCATAGGAACGTTAAGGAGTAGAAGATGCGAAAGAAACAATGCTACAACCAAACAAATCACTGAACCCCTTGGTGGAATATAGACATGGCAACAGCCTGGAAAGAGAAAAGCAAGGCTGTAAGAATTTAGCAGAGAGAAAGAAGAAAACATTGCCCTGATCTAGCTATTAAAACAGACATGAATCAGAAAACCGAACAATTCGAAAGAGTAGCTAAGGAAGCAAAAGAAACAAAGTGGCAACAATGTTTGTCTGTCACTTAATTATGACACAGCGCCCACTCAGTTCTGGCACCTTTATAATCGCCTGGAAAGTCAAGGCTAATGTGGAGAAAGAGTCTGCTCTACTTCAGCGTTTCGTAGAACAGAGTGATCAAAGAAATTTGGAGGAAAAGAAGAAATATTAGACCAGGCTAAACCAACACCTAGCTCAGACTGGCATTGATGATGGAATTACAGCATTTGAACTGGATGACGCAATTGCTACATACACTAAGGATAGTGCTCCAGGTCCAGACAAAGTACAGTATGCAGATACCAAACAGCTCTCAGAAGAAGGAGCCCAACTCTTCAGTCTCTACCAGGAGGGTTTTGATAAAGGCTATGTCCTAGAAGACTGGACACACAGCTACCTGCAAGCTTTACGAAAACCAGGAAAGATCATCATTGGCTAAATGGCTACCGCATACTCACTATGCAAAATATAGCAGGAAAGCTCATGGAACGAATCATAGCAAGAAAACTCGCAAGCGATTTTGAAAGTCGACAAATCCTCCCATCAAATCAAGGAGGCTACAGAATACGTAACAGTGTATGGGAAAACGCAGCCGCTTTTGCCTATGAAGTATACGATGGATTCCAATCTTCTGACAACGGATAGGGACTTCACTAACAGGGCGCTAAACGTCGGATTTGAAAGGTATTTTGTGCTCAGAGACAATAAATAATAATATAGTTAAAGGTGATCAGCAAAAAAGAAAAAAGAAAAAAAAAGGGAATAAAAATAGAAAAAAAAAAGAAAAGTAAAAGAAAAGGAGAGACAGAGAGAGAGAGAGAGAAAGCAAGAGAGGCAGACAGACAGAGGGGGGGGGGGGGGGGGGGGGGGGGGGGGGGGGGGGGGGGGGGGGGAGGGGGGGAGGGGGTAGCGCTGGCAAAGGTACGTCATCGATGTGACTCAACAAATGCAGAGAGAAAACGAATACCAATGTGTAATTAGCTTCTGGTCTAGGCCCCTCACTGGAGGAGGAACACTTATAGAAAATAGATCAGGAGAGGGGATGGGGTGGGGGAGGAAAGAGGTGGGGAAGGGGGAAAAGGAAGAAGTTTTGTTTTAGCTTAAATCCCTAGCCTCACCCATCAACATGACAGAAGTGATTTTCTTATTTTAGAAGAATATTTATTGATTACTTTGGCTTCTGCAGAGGAACGTGTACTGATTAATGTCAGGGCAGTCAAATGCTTTCACATCGTCATGTCAGGGCAGTCAAATGCTGTCATATCGTCATGTCACGGCAGTCAAATGTCACATCGTCATGTCACGGCAGTCAAATGTCACATCGTCATGTCACGGCAGTCAAATGCTGTCACATCGTGATGTCACGGCAGTCAAATGCTGTCATATCGTCATGTCACGGCAGTCAAATGTCACATCGTCATGTCACGGCAGTCAAATGTCACATCGTCATGTTTCCCTCGGAGTTAACATTGGTTCTGACTCCATTTCTCATACAGTCCTTCGAATGAGACTATAAACCGAGGTTCCGTGTGTGAACGCATGCATAACATCATGCACACACGTAAAATCCCATCACCAACTTTCGGAAGAGTAGGCCAGTTTGGCCGTTGGTATGGATGACACGTTACACATAGCATGCACCCTGCGTGAGAAATGGAAAGAATGAAGGAAGTAAGGAAAATGAGTGATTGATATTGAACGATGCTGAATGGATGACACGGGAAACGACTGAATAAAGCGCCAGCTGGCAGCTCTTCAGTCGGCACTACCCAGGTAGGCAGCCCGTTGTGTAAACGAGTGTTGATTGTAAAGCGCTTAGAGCTTGGCGTCTAGCCGAGAATAGGCGCTATATAAGTATTCATTATTATTATTATTATTATGTCACGGCAGTCAAATGCTGTCACATCGTCATGTCACGGCAGTCAAATGTCACATCGTCATGTCACGGCAGTCAAATGTAACATCGTCATGTCACGGCAGTCAAATGCTGTCACATCGTCATGTCACGGCAGTCAAATGCTGTCATATCGTCATGTCACGGCAGTCAAATGTCACATCGTCATGTCACGGCAGTCAAATGTCACATCGTCATGTCACGGCAGTCAAATGCTGTCACATCGTCATGTCACGGCAGTCAAATGTCACATCGTCATGTCACGGCAGTCAAATGCTGTCACATCGTGATGTCACGGCAGTCAAATGTCACATCGTCATGTCACGGCAGTCAAATGTCACATCGTCATATCACGGCAGTCAAATGTCACATCGTCATGTCACGGCAGTCAAATGTCACGTCGTCATGTCACGGCAGTCAAATGTCACATCGTCATGTCACGGCAGTCAAATGTCACATCGTCATGTCACGGCAGTCAAATACTGTCACATCGTCATGTCACGGCAGTCAAATGTCACATCGTCATGTCACGGCAGTCAAATGTCACATCGTCATGTCACGGCAGTCAAATGCTGTCACATCGTCATGTCACGGCAGTCAAATGTCACATCGTCATGTCACGGAAGTCAAATGTCACATCCTCATCGTCATGTCACGGCAGTCAAATGTCACATCGTCATGTCACGGCAGTCAAATGTCACATCGTCATGTCACGGCAGTCAATTGCTGTCACATCGTCATGTCACGGCAGTCAAATGCTGTCACATCGTCATGTCACGGCAGTCAAATGTCACATCGTCATGTCACGGCAGTCAAATGTCACATCGTCATGTCACTGCAGTCAAATGGCACATCGTCATGTCACGCAGTCAAATGCTGTCACATGTCATGTCACGGCAGTCAAATGCTGTCACATCGTCATGTCACGGCAGTCAAATGCTGTCACATCGTCATGTCACGGCAGTCAAATGTCACATCGTCATGTCACGGCAGTCAAATGTCACTCGTCATGTCACGGCAGTTAAATGTCACATCGTCATGTCACGGCAGTCAAATGCTGTCACATCGTCATGTCACGGCAGTCAAATGTCACATCTCATGTCACGGCAGTCAAATGTCACATCGTCATGTCACGGCAGTCAAATGTGTCACATCGTCATGTCACGGCAGTCAAATGCTGTTACGTCGTCATGTCACGGCAGTCAAATGTCACATCGTCATGTCACGGCAGTCAAATCTGTCACATCGTCATGTCACGGCAGTCAAATGTCACATCGTCATGTCACGGCAGTCAAATGTCACATCGTCATGTCACGGCAGTCAAATGCTGTCACATCGTCATGTCACGGCAGTCAAATGTCACATCGTCATGTCACGGCAGTCAATGTCACTCGTCATGTCACGGCAGTCAAAGTGTCACATCGTCATGCACGGCAGTCAAATGCTGTCACATCGTCATGTCACGGCAGTCAAATGTCACATCGTCATGTCACGGCAGTCAAATGCTGTCACGTCGTCATGTCACGGCAGTCAAATGTCACATCGTCATGTCACGGCAGTCAAATGCTGTCACATCGTCATGTCACGGCAGTCAAATGTGTCACATCGTCATGTCACGGCAGTCAAATTGTCACATCGTCATGTCACGGCAGTCAAATGCTGTCACATCGTCATGTCACGGCAGTCAAATGCTGTCACATCGTCATGTCACGGCAGTCAAATGTCACTCGTCATGTCACGGCAGTCAAATGTCACATCGTCATGTCACGGCAGTCAAATGTCACATCGTCATGTCACGGCAGTCAAATTGTCACATCGTCATGTCACGGCAGTCAAATGCTGTCACATCGTCATGTCACGGCAGTCAA
>CM031601.1:13728573-13731073 GCA_018398815.1 Conus ventricosus
AAACCCATTGCATAACATAATCAAGCCAAAAACATTTCTCTCCTTGATTAATAGGGCAGAACGCCACGTGTTGTTCTGACTCAAAATGTCCCTCCTCTTTGGTCAATTTCCAAGACAGAATATGTCCGTTTTATTGTAAACGAAAAGCAACCAAAATTTCGCAGGGCACGAGGTAATACCTGAGCTACTCTATCCTTAAAATCGCTTCTTTGGGGGAATCTTAAAGTAAAAATCTTGGTCTTCTACGCAAAAGGAAGACCCCCCCCCAAAAAAAAAAAAAAAACAACAAAAAAAACAACAACAACAAACAAACAACAAACGGCAGTCCCCTCTCCCTTAACGTTTCTATTCTCCTTAAACTGGACAAAAAAAAAAAGATGTTCCTTTCTAAATGAAAAGGTGCCTGCCTCCCCTCCACACTCAAAAACACAACGCTGTGTTATTCTCATTTAAAAAGTTATTTTGAACCAAAGGCAAAAATAGTATTAAAAAAAAAAGTAAATGTATTCTCCAAAAACAATGACACAATGTAAGTCTTTGTTGGACATAGGCTTTTTTTTGTGTTAATCTAATTAAGATTGAATTAGCAACTTGGATTTAATTAAGATAAAGAAAAGAAAAAGAAAAGACAAAATCACGGAGAAATGCAGTCACCAAACAGCGAGTCTTTCCAGTTCGGACTAAGAGATACAGATTACTTCTTCCTCCCGAAGAAGCTCCCAATGCCCTTGACAACATCAAAAACGTCTCTGACAACGCCCAGAAAGCCACGAGGATGCCTCCTCCTCCTCCTCCCCCAGAGGTCTTGGCGATCTGTTCCTGGGTCTCCTTCATCATCTGGAGGTACTGGCGGTCCCTCTCTTCCTGTCGTTTCCGGTCCTCCTCGCGCTGGGCCGCCATCATTTCATTCACTTCCGCTCCCGCTCGCGGACCTCCTCACGCTCCTGGGCTCTTTGTTCCTGAAGACAAGAAAACCAAGGGGTGAAGCATATCTCATGGGCAGAGACCTAGCTTGAGAGTGGGCCATGGGTATTTCTACAGACCCTGGCCAGACTTCATTATTCACATTCAGGTCTGGCAGCCTGGCTTCGGTATTACTCAATTTAGAAGCCTGGTCTAGGCCTGGTTTAGAAGCCTGGTCTATGCCTGGTTTAGAAGCCTGGTCTATGCCTGGTTTAGAAGCCTGGTCTGAGTCTGGTTTAGAAGCCTGGTCTATGCCTGGTTTAGAAGCCTGGTCTATGCCTGGTTTAGAAGCCTGGTCTATGTCTGGTTTAGAAGCCTGGTCTATGTCTGATGTAGAAGCCTGGTCTATGCCTGGTTTAGAAGCCTGGTCTATGCCTGGTTTAGAAGCCTGGTCAATGCCTGGTTTAGAAGCCTGGTCTAGGCCTGGTTTAGAAGCCTGGTCTATGCCTGGTTTAGAAGCCTGGTCTATGCCTGGTTTAGAAGCCTGGTCTATGTCTGGTTTAGAAGCCTGGTCTATGCCTGGTTTAGAAGCCTGGTCTATGCCTGGTTTAGAAGCCTGGTCTATGTCTGGTTTAGAAGCCTGGTCTATGTCTGATGTAGAAGCCTGGTCTATGCCTGGTTTAGAAGCCTGGTCTATGCCTGGTTTAGAAGCCTGGTCTATGCCTGGTTTAGAAGCCTGGTCTATGCCTGATGTAGAAGCCTGGTCTATGCCTGGTTTAGAAGCCTGGTCAATGCCTGGTTTAGAAGCCTGGTCAATGCCTGGTTTAGAAGCCTGGTCTATGTCTGGTTTAGAAGCCTGGTCTATGCCTGATGTAGAAGCCTCGTCTATGTCTGGTTTAGAAGCCTGGTCTATGTCTGATGTAGAAGCCTGGTCTATGCCTGGTTTAGAAGCCTGGTCTATGCCTGGTTTAGAAGCCTGGTCTATGTCTGGTTTAGAAGCCTGGTCTATGTCTGGTTTAGAAGCCTGGTCTATGCCTGGTTTAGAAGCCTGGTCTATGCCTTGTTTAGAAGCCTAGTCTATGCCTGATGTAGAAGCCTGGTCTATGCCTGGTTTAGAAGCCTGGTCTATGCCTGGTTTAGAAGCCTGGTCTATGCCTGGTTTAGAAGCCTGGTCTATGCTGCCTGGTTTAGAAGCCTGGTCTAGGCATTACTCAAGACAGTGGCCGGGCTCAGCTGATGAGTTCACTGACATTTACATTAATTAGGCCTATGCATTACACAAAGCACTGTCCAGAGTTGGTCGCTGGCATTTACCTTTAGGAGCCTAACCTCGGCATTATTCAAAGCACAGACTTATTTAGTTACTCACATTCCAGTTTGGGAACCGGCCTAGACATTACTCAAGGCACTTTTCTTTCTGTCTGTCTATCTTTCTTTCTTTTCTTTTTTCTCCCTCTCTCTTCCTTCCTTTCTTTCTCACTTACTTTCTGTCTCAGCTGTCGCGCTGTGTTCGTCTACCTTTGTGACTTATTCTCTGTCTTTGTTCTAGAAGGCTTTTACACTTTTTAAAACAACAATCACAAAAGGCCCACTTTAT
>CM031601.1:13733573-13736073 GCA_018398815.1 Conus ventricosus
TATATGGTTGCGAGACATGGACACTGATGACCGAAACAGAAAGAAGAATCTAGGCGTTTGAGACCAGGTGCCTGAGGAAACTACTCCGCATCTTCTACAGAGAACACAAGACCAATGATTATGTGCGGAACCTAGTTGGGCCCACGAACCACTTCTGGCAACCGTCAAACGACGGAAGACGGTATGGTTTGGCCACGTCATTCGTCACAACACCCTCTCCAAAACCATCCTTCAACGTACCGTTGAAGGAGGGCGCAGACGAGGACGGCAGAGAAAGAGCTGGTCCGACAAAAAAAGGACTGGACCAAAATGACCATGCCAGATCTCCTCACGACAGCCACCAACAGAAGAGCCTGGAGAGAAACGGCGGCTGCCTCATCACGTCCTCCCAACGACCCCATCGGTCAAGGGAATGACTACGACTGACTGATGTGGGGTAAGTCAGTTGGGTGCTATAACAAGGTCTATGTGGGGTAAGTCAGTTGGGTGCTATATCAAGTTCTTTGTGGGGTAAGTCAGTTGGGTGCTGTATCAAGTTCTATGTGGGGTAAGTCAGTTGGGTGCTGTATCAAGTTCTATGTGGGGTAAGTCAGTTGGGCGCTACAAGTTCTATGTGGGGTAAGTCAGTTGGGTGCTATATCAAGTTCTATGTGGTGTAAGTCAGTTGGGTGCTATAACAAGTTCTATGTGGGGTAAGTCAGTTGGGCGCTGCAACAAGTTCTATGTGGGGTAAGTCAGTTGGGTGCTATAACAAGTTCTATGTGGTGTAAGTCAGTTGGGCGCTATATAAAGTTCTATGTGGGGTAAGTCAGTTGGGCGCTATAACAAGTTCTATGTGGGGTAAGTCAGTTGGGTGCTATAACAAGTTCTATGTGAGGTAAGTCAGTTGGGTGCTATGCTTATGACAAGTTCACTTCTATGTGGGGTAAGTCAGTTGGGTGCTATAACAAGTTCTATGTGAGGTAAGTCAGTTGGGTGCTATAACAAGTTCTATGTGGTGTAAGTCAGTTGGGGGCTATAACAAGTTCTATGTGGGGTAAGTCAGTTGGGTGCTATAACAAGTTCTATGTGGGGTAAGTCAGTTGGGTGCCATAACAAGTTTACTTCTATGTGGGGTAAGTCAGTTGTTAACTGGAAGAGCGTGGACATTTACTCCCGCTTGATCCTTAACTGAGAAGTTACTGTGGCAGAACAGGGCTTAGAAGAGGGAGTTCTGCGTGTGTTGGGGCAGAACATACACCACTGAAAGTCAGACAAGTGAACCTGGCTGCAGTGCAGTCTCCCCTCTTCAGGTGCGTTGCCTCTTGACTGTCCGGTAGGGATTGCTCCCTGTGAGCTGAGGGCTACAACAGGAATGCCCTGGTGTGGATGTGCACGGGGGAGCATGGGGTTAAAAAACACACACACACACACTGGGAAAGCACGTTGAGAAGCGCAGGCTAGCAATACGTCATCTTGACTTCAACGACACGCTCACCCTCTCTTACCATGCAATGTCGCCCCAGTTAGACCAGTAGAACAGACATGGAGTGCCCCCCCCCTACCCCCCCTACCCCCCCCCCCCTCCACGTCTGCGCTTTGCCTCTGCATTTCCCTCTTCCGCACTCACGCCAAACTGACTATGACCCGACGGTTCCCTTCTGGCAGACGCCGTGGATCTGAGGGACACAGTCCCTGCACGGGGACTGCTGACTTCGTCATGGCAAGAGCAAGCCCGCTCTGATGACGACCAGCATGATGACCAGAACGCAGAAGAGGAAGTCTTGCGTTCATCAGTTTGGGCAAAAGCAATGATAGTCGTATCAACAGCACCAGCGATAGCTGTAGCAGCACCAGCAGCAAAGCAACAGCAGTAGTAGAAGCAGTAAAAGCTGCAGCTGCAGCAGAAGCAGTAGTTGTTGCAGATGTCGTCGGTGATTCCGCTTAGAAGAAAAGAACGATGACGTGGTGAGTGGAATAACCCGGGTTCAGACATCGTCACTGTCATCATCATCAACAGCAGCTGGCCAACATCACTACCTTCATCACCACCATCAACATCAGAGCCACACACCTGACAGTCTTTCCTCAAGTGTATCAGAGCCACACACCTCTACAGTCTCTCCTGAAGTGCAGAAGACCAGGAGATGGCGACTGAGGCGAAAGTCAAACAGGATCTCAAGACATCCCAGTGTGTGTCGGCACCACTACCACCTCGATCATGATCATGATCATCACCATCACATTCAGTGCCGATACCAGCATCAGTACGACCATCATCAACATCGTCGTCATCAGGAACATTTCAACAACATCAACATTCCGACCATCAGCATCACTGTCACCTCCTCACCATACTTATCATCATGATCGTTAGCAGTCATCATCATCAGCATACTTATCATCATTATCCTTATCAGCCATCATCATCACCATACTTATCATCATTATCATTATCAGTCAACATCATCACCATACTTATCATCATTATCGTTATCAGTCATCACCATCACCAGCGCCA
>CM031601.1:13741073-13756073 GCA_018398815.1 Conus ventricosus
CACACACACACACACACATACACGTACACACACACACACACACACACACACACACACACACACACACACACACACACACACACACACACACACACACACTGTCTGTAATCACGTTAAGGGGAAGACGTTAAATTGAAGAACAACAACACACAGAGGGAGAGAGAGAGAGACAGACAGAGAGAGAGATAGAGACAGAGAGAAAGACAGAGACAGAGAGAGAGAGGGGGAGACAGAGAGACAGAGAAAGACAGAGAGAGACAAGGACAGACAGAGAGAGAGAGACATACAGTCAGAGACAAAGAGAGAGGGAGGATACAGAATAGACAGAGAGAGAGAGAGAGAGAGAGAGAGAGAGAGGAGAGAGAGAGAGAGAGAGAGAGAGAGAGAGAGAGAGAGAGAGAGAAAAGTATGCCAGCCTGCCGTATCTTCCGAGGTGGGTTTGAACGCTGAACCTCAATCAACTACCACTGCCTGCAGCGGGAGGAGAGGAAGGTGGCTGGATGAGTCGGGGGTGGGGGTGGGACGGGATGGGGGTAATCATTTTCATGTTGGTTAACCCATCAGAAAAGAAACGAGCAAACAAACAACCAACAACATCAAAACATAGAAAGTATGCAACAGCACAACACAACAAAAACCAAAAGTGTTTTGAAAGAAAAAAAAAATGCAGCTCAGATTGTAGATCAAAATCTTGACCCACTTTGCTGCTAAAACCCAGAACTGCCGGAATCAACTTCTAACTGATATCTGCCGGAATCAACTTCTGACTGATATCTGCTGGAATCAACTTCTAACTGATATCTGCCGGAATCAACTTCTAACTGATACTGCCGGAATCAACTTCTGACAGATATCTGCCGGAATCAACTTCTAACTGATATCTGCCGGAATCAACTTCTGACTGATATCTGCCGGAATCAACTTCTAACTGATATCTGCCGGAATCAACTTCTGACTGATATCTGCCGGAATCAACTTCTAACTGATATCTGCCGGAATCAACTTCTAACTGATATCTGCCAGAATCAACTCTGACTGATATCTGCCGGAATCAAGTTTTGACTGATATCTGCCGGAACCAACTTCTCACTGATATCTGCCGAAATCAACTTCTAACTGATATCTGCCGGAATCAACTTCTGACTGATATCTGCCGGAATCAACTTCAAACTGATAACTGCCGGAATCAACTTCTGACTGATATCTGCCGGAATCAACTTCTGACTAATATCTGCTGGAATCAACTTCTAACTGATAACTGCCGGAATCACTTCTGACTGATATCTGCCGGAATCAACTTCTGACTGATATCTGCCGGAATCAACTTCTGACTGACACCTGCCGGAATCTACTTCTGACTGATATCTGCCGGAATCAACTTCTGACTGATATCTGCCGGAATCAACTTCTGACTGACACCTGCCGGAATCTACTTCTAACTGATAACTGCTGGAATCAACTTCTGACTGATATCTGCCGGAATCAACTTCTGACTGACACCTGCCGGAATCAACTTCTGACTGATATCTGCCGGAATCAACTTCTGACTGATTATCTGCCGGAATCAACTTCTGACTGACACCTGCCGGAATCAACTTCTGACTGATATCTGCCGGAATCAACTTCTGACTGATATCTGCCGGAATCAACTTCTGACTGACACCTGCCGGAATCAACTTCTGACTGATATCTGCCGGAATCAACTTCTGACTGATATCTGCCGGAATCAACTTCTGACTGATATCTGCTGGAATCAACTTCTAACTGATAACTGCCGGAATCAACTTCTGACTGATATCTGCCGGAATCAACTTCTGACTAATATCTGCCGGAATCAACTTCTAACTGATAACTGCCGGAATCAACTTCTGACTGATATCTGCCGGAATCAACTTCTGACTGATATTTGCCGAATCAACTTCTGACTGACACCTGCTGAAATCTACTTCTAACTGATAACTGCCGGAATCAACTTCTGACTGATATCTGCCGGAATCAACTTCTAACTGATATCTGCCGGAACCAACTTCTCACTGATATCTGCCGGAATCAACTTCTAACTGATATCTGCCGGAACCAACTTCTCACTGATATCTGCCGAAATCACTTCTGACTGATATCTGCTGGAATCAACTTCTGACTGATATCTGCCGGAATCAACTTCAAACTGATAACTGCCGGAATCAACTTCTGACTGATATCTGCCGGAATCAACTTCTGACTGATATCTGCCGGAATCAACTTCTGACTGATATCTGCTGGAATCAACTTCTAACTGATAACTGCCGGAATCAACTTCTGACTGATATCTGCCGGAATCAACTTCTGACTAATATCTGCCGGAATCAACTTCTAACTGATAACTGCCGGAATCAACTTCTGACTGATATCTGCCGGAATCAACTTCTGACTGATATTTGCCGGAATCAACTTCTGACTGACACCTGCCGAAATCTACTTCTAACTGATAACTGCCGGAATCAACTTCTGACTGATATCTGCCGGAATCAACTTCTAACTGATATCTGCTGGAATCAACTTCTGACTAATATCTGCTGGAATCAAGTTCTAACTGATAACTGCCGGAATCAACTTCTGACTGATATCTGCCGGAATCAACTTCTGACTGATATCTGCCGGAATCAACTTCTGACTGACACCTGCCGGAATCTACTTCTAACTGATAAGTGCCGGAATCAACTTCTGACTGATATCTGCCGGAATCAACTTCTAACTGATATCTGCCGGAACCAACTTCTGACTGACACCTGCCGGAATCAACTTCTAACTGATATCTGCCGGAATCAACTTCTGACTGCTACCTGCCGGAATCAACTTCTGACTGACACCTGCCGGAATCAACTTCTAACTGATATCTGCCGGAATCAACTTCTGACTGCTACCTGCCGGAATCCACTTCTGACTGCTACCTGCCGGAATCCACTTCTGACTGCTACCTGCCGGAATCCACTTCTGACTGCTACCTGCCGGAATCCACTTCTGACTGCTACCTGCCGGAATCCACTTCTGACTGCTACCTGCCGGAATCCACTTCTGACTGCTACCTGCCGGAATCCACTTCTGATTGCTACCTGCCGGAATCCACTTCTGACTGCTACCTGCCGGAATCCACTTCTGACTGCTACCTGCCGGAATCCACTTCTGACTGCTACCTGCCGAATCCAACGCTAGTTTCAAAGTGAGGTGACTGCAGGCGGAAACTGAAACACACGACGCGTTTCGACCTCTCTGGTCTTCTTCAGCAAGACAATGAAAACGAAGAACGAACAACCACATAATTATCTCCTGAAACAGGGCGCCAAATGAATGGACCTCCTTCCCAGCAGCCTCGCTTTCATTCCACATCCATTTTGCGCTCAGTTTGATGAGATGAGTGACTGTTCCTTCTTCTTTTTCATTGTCTTGAATGTTGTTTGTCTCGCCTGAAGAAGACCAAAGAGGTCTAAACGCGTCGCGCTTTGCTTTGTAATATATTTGTGTCTTTCGTTCGGCGGAACGGTGAATCTTCTTTTCAGTTTGTTATCCGACGAAAAAGGGCGCATCAAATGCACCCAAAAAACTGGCTATAGACGGCAGGCACCGGGTTTTGGGGATGAATTCTTCTGTGGGCAGGCCGGGGGGGATGGGCCCCAGCAAAAAATGTATTTCCCCGCCCTTTTGAAAATGTGTCGTGCTTTCTCCCCTTTTTCCCCTTTTCCCTCATCCCCAGACAAACAAAAAAAGATGGGATTTTAAAAGAAAATTCAAAAAAGGGGAAAAGAAAAAAAAAGGGAAAGAAAGAAAAAGGGAAAGAAAAAAAAAGAAAAGGAAAAAGAAATAGAACACTGAGCCTCAGGGATCAGGGAAATACCCATTAACGCTCCCCTTCTTTCCTCCACACCCCCCAACCTCTCTCTCTCTCTCTCTCCTCTCTCTCCCCTCTCTCTCTCTCTCCTTCTCTTCTCCCCTCTCTCTCTTCGTCCCCTCACACACAACACACACACAAACCCCACACACACAAAACACACACACACACACAACCCCACACCCACACACTTCTTTTCTCTCCCCTCTTCTCGTGCGTTCCACCACCACACAACAAAACCACAAAACACACACACACACACACCCCACAAAAACACACAACACACACACCACAAAACACACACCACACAACACACCACACACCCACAAAACACACACACACACACACACAACACACACAACACAACACACACAAAACACCCCACACCCAAACACAACACCCAAACACACACACAAGGCGCGCGGACCCCACACACCCACACCCACACACACCAAACAAAACACAAAACCACACACACTGTTCAAAAGTCCAAATAAAATTTAAACTTTTTGGGTTTTTTTGGGTTTAATTTTTAAAATTTTTAAAAAAAACAACAAAACTCAGGGGGCCGTTAAAATTAAAAACATAAGGGTTTTTTTACACAAACCCTCGTGGGGCTGATTTCGAATGCAACCCCAGCAAACCCTCTAAACCACCCCTTTTTTTGATTTGCCCCATTTTTAAACGGATTTTACTCAGTCTTCGACATCGTTCTGCCCCGCCATGTTGTTTTGCTGATACGTGGTCATCAATTTTTTTTTTCACTGCCCGGGGTTTCCCCAAAATCCGCCCCCAGCATACTTATTACTTTTTTGTGTGTTTTGGTGTTCTCCCTCTGTGTTTTGTGTAGGGAGGGGGGGGGGGGTTCTGCCTCTTTGTATGCGTGGGGGTGTGTGTGTAGGTGTGGGGGTGTGTGTATGTGTGTGTGTGTGTGTGTGTGTGGTGTGTTGTGTGTGTGTGTTGCGTGTGTATGCCGTGGGGTTTGTCTCCCCGTGTGTGTGTGCGTGTGAAATTTTCCGTTTTTTGTCGCCCGTGTTTGTGTGGTGTGTGTGTGTGTGGGTGGTGTGTGGTGTGTGTGGGTGTTTTTGGTGCGTTTGTTTTTTCCGTGTTTTTTGTCTCCCCTTTTTGTGTGTGTTTTGGTGTGTGTGCGCGGTGTGGTGTGTGTGCCCCCTGTGTTGGTGTGGGGGGGGGGGGGGGGGGGGGGGGGGGGGGGGGGGGGGGGGTCTGCCTCTGTGTTTTGCGTGTGTTCTTGTTTTGTGTGTGTGTGTGTGTTGTGTGTGTGTGTGTGGGGGTGTGTGGTGTTTGTGCCTCTGCCCTCTGTGTGTGGGCCTCTGTGTGTGTGCGTGTGGGGTGCGTGGGGTGCGGGGCGTGCGTGCGTTTTTGTGTGTGTGTGTGGGGGGTGAATGTTGTTTGGTGGGTGCTTCCGTGGTTTGTCTGCCCGTGTGGTGTGTGTGTGTATTGGGGTGTTGTGCCGTGTGTATGTCTGCCCGTGGGGGGTGTGTTTTGTTTTGTGTGTGGGGTTGTGTTTTGTGAATTGGGGTGTGTGTGTGGTGTGTCCCTCGGGCTCTGTGTGCTGGCCTCTGGTGTGTGGGTGGGCCTTTGTTGTGTGTGTGCGTGCGTGGTGCGTGCGTGCGTGCGTGTGTGGGGTGTGTGTGTGCCTCTGTCCTGTGTGGGGGCCCTCTGTGTGTGGCTTGTGGTGCGTGCGTGCGTGCGTGTTTTGCGTGCTTGTGTGTTTGTGTGGTGTGTGTGTGTGTGTGTGCCCGTGTGTTTGCTCCCCGGGTGTGTGGGGTGTGTGTGGGTGTGTGTGTGGGGTGTGTGGGGCGCGTGTGTATTTTCTCCCCGTGGGGTGTGGGTGTGTGTGTAAAATATGCGTGGGGGGGGGGGGGGGGCCTCTGTCTCTGGTGCTTTGGGCCTCGTGTGGTGGTTTTGGGGGCCCCCTGTGTGTGGGGCCCTGCTTTGCGGGGCGTGCGTGCGTGCGTGCGTGCGTGTGTGTTGTGGTGGGGTGTTGTGTGTGCCGTCTGTGTGTGTGTGTGTGTGGGGAAAGGGGGGGGGGGGTTTTGCCTCTGTGTGTGCGTGGGGTTTTGTGTGTTTTTGGGCCTCTGTGTGTGTGGGGGGGGGGGGGGGGCCCGCCTCTGTGTGTGGGTTTGGGGGTGTGTGTGGTGGTGGCGTGTGTGCTTTTGGGTATGCCCGTGTTTTTGGGCTCCCCGTGTGTGTGGGTGTGTGTGGGGTGTATGTCCCTCGGCCCTTGGTGTTTTTGGCCTCTGTGTGTGTGTGTGTGCGGTGCGTGCGTGCGTGCGGTTTTGTGCTGTGTGCGTGCGTGCGTGTGTTTTTTGTGTGGGTCCCGTGTGTGTGTGTTTTGTTGTGTGTTTTTGTGAGTTGTGTGTGTTTTGTGTGCCCTGCCTCTGTGTGTGTGTAGGGGGGGGGGGGGGGGGGGGGTTGCCGTGTGTGTGTTTTGTGTGGGGGGGGGTTTTGGGGGGGTGTGGGTGGCGTGGTGTGTGTGTGTGTGGGGGTGGGGTGTATGCCGGTGGGGGGTCTCCCCCTGTGTGTGTGTGGTTTTGTTGTGTGTGGTGGGTGTTTTGTCCCGTGGTGTTGTGTGTGGGGTATTGTGTGTATGATGTGTGTGTGTGTGGGGGTGTGGGCCTCTTTCTCTGGGTGTGTGGGCCTTTGTTTGTGTGGGGGGGTTTTGGGCCTCTGTGGGGGGTCCCGGGCGTGCGTGCGTGCTTTGCGTGGGGCCCCGTGTTTTGTGTGGGGTGTGTGTGTGTGTGTGTGTGTGTGTGTGTGTGTGTGGTGTGTGTGTTTTGTGTCGCCTCTTTGTGTGAGAGGGGGGGGGGTCTGCCTCGGTGTATGCGTTGGTCTGTGTGTATGTGTGTTTTTGGGGTTTGTGTTTTTTGTGTGTGTGTGTGTGTGTGTGTGTGTGTGTGGGGTTTTTTGGTGCCTCTGCTCTGTGTGGGGGGCCTCTGTGGGGTGTGCGGTGCTTTGGGCTTTTGCGTGCTTCCCGGCGTGCGTGCGGGGGTTTGTGTGTGTGGGTGTAAATTGTGTGGTGTTTTTGCGTCCGTGTGTTTGTCTCCCCGGTGTGGTGTGTTTTGTGTATGTGTGTTTTGTTTTTTGTCGTGTGTATGTTTGCCCGTGTGTGTGTTTTGTGTGGTTGTTTTGTGGTTGGTGGTTGAATATCGTGTGTGTGTTTTGTGGGTGCCCTGTTTGTGGCGTCCCCCTTTTGGTGTTTTGTGGGGGCCCTCTTTTGTGTGGGGTGTGTGCTTGCTGCTGGGTGCGTGCGTGCGTGGTGGTGTGTGTGTGTGTGTGTTTTGCCTCGTCTCTGTGTGTGGGCCTTGTGTGTGTCGTTTCGTCCCGGTCGTCGTGCGTTGGGGCGTGCGTGTGTTTTGGGGATGTGTGTGTTTTATGTGTGTGGTTTTGTGTGTCCGTGTGTTTGTCTGCCCGTGTTTTGTGTGTTTGTGTGTGTTTTTGTGGTGGGGGTTTTGGTGTGTGGGTGTGTGTGGGGGGGGGGGGTTTGTCGGGCCCGTGTGTGTGTTTTGTGGTGTGTTTTGTGTAAAAAAGGCGTGTGTGTTGTGTGTTGGCCTCTGCCCTCTTTTGGTGCGGGGGCCCTTTCTTTTGTGTGTGTGGGGGGGGCCTTTGGGTGTGTGTGGGGGCGTGGTGCTGTGCGGGGCGTGCGTGCGTGCGTGTTTTGTTGTGTGTGTGTGGGGGGTGTGGCCTCCCCTTTTGGTGTGTGTTTTGTGTAGGGAGGGGGGGGGGGTTTTCCCCTTTGTGTGTGCGTGTGTGTGGGGTGTGTCTCCCTTCTGTGTGTGTGGAGGGGGGGGGGGGGGTCTCCCCTCTTTTTGGGGTGTGTGTGTGGTGTGTGTGTGTGCGTTTTTGTGCGTGTGGGGCCGTTTGAAATGTCCGGGGTTTGTCTGCCCGTGTGTGGTGTTGTGTGTGTTTGTAGGTGCTCTGTTCTGTTTTGGGGTTGGCCTCTGTGTGTGGTGTGTGCGTGTGCGGGTTGCGTGCGTGTGTGCGTGTGTGCGTGCGTGCGTGTGTGTGTGTGTGTGCGTGCGTGTGTGTGGGTGTTGTGTGTGTGTGAGTTTGTGTTTTTGTGTGCCCGCCCCTGTGTGTGTGTAGGGAGGGGGGGGGGGGGGGCCCTGCCTGTGTGTGGGTGTGGTGTGTGGGTGTGTGTGGGGTTTGTGTGTTTTTTGTGTTGGTGTGTGTTTTGTGGGGATTTTTCCCCTTTTGTTTGCCCTGCCCTTGTGTGTGGTGTTTTGTGTGTGTGGGGTTGTGCTTTGTGTGTGTGTGTGTGTGGGGGGTTGTTGTGGGGTAGCTTTGGTGTGTGGGGGTGTGTGTGCCCTGCCCTCTGTGTTTGTGGGCCTCTGTGTGTGTGTTTTGGGGGCCTCTGTGTGTGTGCTGGGCGTGCGTCCCGTGCGTGCGTGCGTGCGTGCGTGCGTGTGTGTGTGGTGTGTGTGGGTGTTTTGTTTTGTGTGTGTTTGTGTGTGTCTCCCTTCTGTGTGTGTAGAGGGGGGGGGGGGGGTCTCCCCTTGTTTGTGGGGTGTGTGGGTGTGTGTGTGTGTGTGTGTGTGTGTGTTTTGTCCCGTGTGTATTTTCCGTGGTTTGTCGGCCCGTGTGTGTTGTGTGTGTGTGTGTGTGTGTGGGTGTGGTGTGTGTTTGTGTGTGTGTGTGTGTGTGTGATGTGCCTCTGTCCCCGGGGAAAAAAATGTGTGGGCATCTTTTTGTGGTGTGTGGGGTGCATGTGTGCTTTTGTATGCCCGTGGGGTTTGTCTCCCCGTTTGTGTGTGGTTTTATGTGGGGTTTGTGGGGTTTTTGTGTGTGTGTGTGTGGGGGTGTGTGTGTGTTTGTGTGTGTCTGCCTGTGGGGTTTTGGGAGGGGGGGGGGGGGTCTCCCTCTGTGTATGCGGGGTTGTGTGTGTGTTTTGTGTTTTGTGCCTCTGTGTGTGTAGAGGGGGAGGGGGGGTCTCCCCTCTGTGTGTGTGTGTGTGTGTGTGTGTGTGGGGTGGGTGTGTGTGTGGCCTCTGTGTGTTTTAAAAGGGGGGGGGGGGGTTGCCTCTGTGTGTGTGGTGTGTGTGTTGTGCTTTGTGTGCTTTTCCCACGGGAAGTCCCACCGGTCCAGGGGTTTAAAGGGGGCTTTGGGGTTTTTTGGGGGGATTGAAAGAGACTCGGGGAAGGGGATTCATGGGGGAAGGGGGAAGACCGGACCAGACCCGCGTTTGGGGCCCCCTGACCCAGGAGTGGTTTCCTTTCCCCGGGGGAACCCCCAACTCAAAATCTGAGGGTGGCGAATCCCACCACGTGGAGCAGATTGGGGAGGGGGGGTTATACACGCACGATGTCAGGGGGGCCATGAGCACCATTTGGGTGGCCCCCAAAACCCCCGTCCTTTAATACCCAAAACATTGAAAAACACCTGGATGAGGGCAAAGTGGAAGCGGGAACGACAGTTCGGTACGCCCCGGGGGCCCTCTTCCAGTCGTACCTGAACGAGTTCGTGGGGAAAGGAACAAGTACAAGGTGGGCAACGCGAACTTCCCGTAGCTAAACTTTCAAAGGGGAGCAGAAAACTAATGTTCCCCATGTGCCTGGTTTTGGTTGGATGGGGGTTGAGGACTACCAGCTGTCGTCAGCTTCGCCCTTATAAATTTTTCCCAAATGTTTATCACGGGGCGAAGTTTAGGGAAAGAGGGGGATTTGTTTTTTGTAGTGTGGGGTTTTCTGTTTTGGGGGTTTTGTGTGTGTGTGTGGGGGGGTGGGGGGGGGGGGGTGTGTGTTTGTGTGTGTGTGTGTGTGTGGTGTGTGGTGTGTGTGTTGGTATTTTTTTGTAAAACGGGTTTTTGGAAACCCTATAAAGTTTTTAATGTTACGTTCAACTTTGTAAACGGTAACCTACAAGTGTGATTCGAAACTTTACATTTTTGGAATTTTAAATTTAAATCCAAAATGTGAAATCGTAACTTTTTATTTTGTAAGTAAAAAATTTGTAAAACTTCTAAAAAATGTTGAAGGGTTATTTAGAAACCCTAAAAGGTGAACTGAAACCCTAGTCGACTTTTTTACGAAGTGGGCAAAAAATTTTAAAAGGCCCAAAAGCCCTCTTTGTTCTTTTATGCCGTTTTTTTTGGCTGTTCCCCCAGTTTTTAAGGGGGGGAATCGGGTTATGGGGTTTGGGCTTTGTCTGTTTCTCGTTTGTTTGGTTTTTTCTGTAGGGCCCCCCTTAATTCTTGGGGAATCTTTGCACGGGGAATTTTTAAAAATTTTTTTGTGGTGGTAGGTCTCCATGATGGGGAAGGGCCTTGGCGAAAATTTTTTTTTGGTCGTGCCCTTTGACCTTGGACATACCTTAAAAACCAAAAAAAAAAAAATAAAACAAAAAAAAGGGCAAAATTTTTCCCAAAAACCGTTGTTTATAATGTTAAAAAATTTGGTGTAAAAATTTCCCTTTGGGGGTGGGGCCCTACCCAAAATCGATGCTTTACAGAAAAGGGCAAGGTAAAGGAAAATATGGGCCTTTTGAAAGAAATAGGGGTAAAAAACAGAGAAATTTTTTTCCATTCCCCCAACAATATTTCACCTTTTGACAGAATCATTTCAGATTTGGGTGGGGGTGGGGTTTCCATGTTCAAAATTGGGTGTGTTGTCTTTTGGATGGGGGCTCGTCAAATATCCAAAAACCAAAAGGTCGGGGGAAGGTAAAGGGGAGACCCTTGGGCCCTTTTTTTTGGGGGGGTTTTTCAATCAAAAAATCTCATAAAAAAAACCTTTTGAAGATTCTTTTCAAATTTGGTTTTTGGGGGGGTTGGTTTTTTTCAGAGGGAAAAAGCCTTTGGGGGAAATTTAAATTTTTGGCTTGGACCTTGCCCTTTGGGACTTGACCTTAAAAACCCAAAAAATTTTAAAAGCCGACTTTTTGGGATTTGACCTTTGTTGGAAAATGTTTGACAGCTCAACGGAAACTGCCCCCGCAGCCGTCTTGGCCGCCCTTTGGGCCCCTAAAAATTAAAGGGCTGTTTCACCCTGTGCAATGCTTCTAATGCTTTGCTTGTGTTCATTGACTCCAGGCAAAATTTCATCGTAATACATTTTTTGGGCTACAGGAGAATCGGGCCTTTAACTGATGAGACCAAAACCCCTAAAACTCATAAAATAGGAGGGGGGGTTGGTTTAAAGGGGGAGGGAAATCAGGGAAAGGGGTGTCAAAATGCAAAATGTAAAAAAATTTGGGTTTACCCCTTTTCCAGAAAATTTTATGTATTGTAATTTTCGAACCCGTCCCTTTTCAATATTAAAAACCATTCTAGGCTAGTACCCCGAGGAAGGTTGGGGGTATTCCCCTTTTCTTCCGAATGGCAAGCTATGGCGGGGGGGGGGGGGGGCGGTGCCGAAGGGGAGAAAGAGAGAGAGAGGCGAAAAGGGAGAGAGAGGGGGAAGGGGAGGAAGAGAGAGAGAGAGAGAGAGAGGGGGAGAGAGAGGGGGAGAGAGGGGAACGAAGAGAGAGAGAGAGAGAGAGAGTTTAAAACCAAAACAAAAATGCACTCAAAACCCCATGCAAAAAACATTCAAAACATGCCCCGCACACACACACTGAAACTATTCAACACACACTAAAAACACAAATTTTGCGCACGGGGATATACACATATGCAAAAAACCCCAGCATGTTATACCACATGCAATTTGGGTGCATTCAAAAAAATCAGACACCATGAGTGGGGCCCGCGCACACACAAAACAG
Source organism: Conus ventricosus (assembly GCA_018398815.1). Classification (NCBI taxonomy): domain Eukaryota; kingdom Metazoa; phylum Mollusca; class Gastropoda; order Neogastropoda; family Conidae; genus Conus; species Conus ventricosus. Next base: position 13,752,661 of record CM031601.1, read on the forward strand.
GTTTCACTCCCTGCAAACACCAAAACACATACACACACCAAAACAACCCCACACCCCCACACACACCCACACACCCCCACAACACACACCACACACACACTAAAGCATACAAAAGAGGCAAAAACCCCCCCCCCCCCCCCTTACACACACCCCAAGGGAACAGAAAACCCACACACACAACAAAGCAAAAACACACGACGCAATACACACGCCGCCACACGAACGCCCCGCCCACGCACAGCACACCACACCCCACACATATGCCCACCATACAGAGAAAAGAGGCACATAACAAAGACCCACACACACCACCACACAACACACACACACACAACCCCACACACACACCAAAACGCATACATTTTGGGCAGACCATCCCCCCCCCCTAAAACACATAGAGGCAGACACAACACACAAAACAACCCCACACACAAAACACACAAAAACACACACACACCACAACACAAACACACCCACCACAACACCCCATCAAACACACACCACGCCGCACGCACCAACCCCACCACGCACAAAAACCACACACAACACAACCCCCCCTACAGAGAGGCAAACACACACAGAACAGAGGGACATACACACACACACAACACACCCCCACACAAAACACACACACACCACAAAACCAAAACACACACGGGGGAACAAAACAAAAAGGACTTCAAAGCACACACGCACACACACACACAAAAGGCGACCCCCCCCCCCCCCCCCCCCCCCCCAAACCCCCAAAAAACAAAAAAGGCACACACCCCACACACCCAAAGCATTTCACAAAAGGGAGACCCCTCCCCCCCCTACACAAACACAGGCGACAAAAACACACCAGACCCACACTCACACACCCCAAAACACACACCTACACACCCCCACAAACACACACGCACGCTTACCACGCAAACGCACACCACACACCAAAAAGACCCACACACTTTGAGACAGAGGCACACACCCAACAACCACACACAACACACCCCACACCAAAACACACACAAAACACACACAAGGGGAGACAAAAAAACACGGGGGCATACAAACGAACGACCACCAACACACACACACACAAACACCACAGAGGCAGCCCCCCCCCCCCCCCTAACAGGGAAAAGGCAGACACACAACACACCCCACAAAAACACACACACCCGACAACACACACACACACACACACACACACGCACGCACGCCCCCGCAGCAAAGGGACGCACACGCACACGCCCCAAAAACAAAAAGGGCCCCCACCCCCAGAAACCGAGGCACACACACACCCACAAACACGGGGAGACAAAAAAAACGGCCCTACAAAGCACACACGCACCCACCCCCCCCCCACAACACACCCACACACACACACACACACACACACACACAGAGGGAAACCCCCCCCCCCCCCCCCCCCCCCCACACACAAGAGGCAAACCACACCAACCCACACACACAGAGGCAGAACCCCCCCCCCCCCCCCCCCCCCCCCTCCCCAAAAACAAAAGAGGCAACAACACACACAACACAACACAAAGAGGCGACCCCCCCCCCCCCCCCTACCACACACACCCCAGAGGGGAGGCACACCACCAAAACACCCCGGGAAGCACGCACGGGACGCACCACGCACGCACGCACACAACCCCAGAGGCCCACACACACACACCGGGGGCCCACGCAACAGAGACAAGGGAAAACACACACACCACACGCATATTCACCCCACACACACACACACCCCACACCAACACACACAAACACACACACACCCGGGCAGACATACACCGGGGCACACCACACACAACCCCCCACACACACAAAACACCCACACACACACCACACAACACCAAAGGGCAAAAAACACGGAACACCACACACACACAAAACACACACACAACACACACAAAACACCACCCACACACCACACACACACAAACCACCAACGGGGAAAGCACGCACACAAAGCCCCCCCGCACGCACGCCCCCGCCCCAGACACACACAGAGGGCAAACACAAAAAGACAGAGGCAAAACACTTTCACACACACAAACACACACACACACACCACACAACACAAAACCCCACACAAAATACACACAGACAAAAACACGCATACACAGGGGGCGAACCCCCCCCCCCCCCCCCCCTTTTTCCCCACACACACACACAGAGGCACACACCACCCCCAAAACACGCAAAACACCCACACCAAAAAACGGGCAGACAAACACCAAAAGGGCTTCAAACGCACACATGGGACAACCACCCACACACAAAAGATGCCCCCCACATACAGGACAGAGGGACATTCACCAAACACACACACACAACCCCACAAAACACACACCCCCAACAACAACACACCGGGGGGGACAAACACACGGGAAAAACACGACAAAAGCACACACACAACACACACACAAAACCCCCCACAGACAGTGGCAAAACCCCCCCCCCCCCCCTCTACAAAACACAAGGGAAAACACACACCACACACACAAAAACAAACACACACACACACACCACACACACGAAAGCACGCACGCAACGCACACACGCAAAGGCCCCCAAAAACACGCCGCCCCACACAGAGGCCCACACACACACACAAGGGCCCAACAAAACAAGCAGAGGCACAACACAAAAAAACACCCCCAGCATACACCAACCCCCACACAAAACACACACACCAACACACCAACACCAAAACCCCAACAAAGAACACACAACAACCCCAACACACACGGGGGACCCAAAAACACGGAATAAAACCCCAAAAAACACAACCCACACACACACACACACACACAACCCCACACACACACACACACAAGGGGAAAACCCCCCCCCCCCCCCCTTTTCACACACACAGAGGCAGACACACAAACACAAACACTCACACACCCACAAAAACCACACACACACACACACCCAAACACCCCACACAAAACAAACACACACACAGAGGCAGGAAACCCCCCCCCCCCCCTACACACACACAGAGGCAGACACACAAAAACACACACCTCAAAACACACAAAAACACAACACCCCCACCACAAAACACACACACACACCAAAAGCACGCACGCACACACACAAAAACAAACCACGCACCGCCACAAAGCACCACGCACCCCCACGCCCCACAACCAGAGGCCAAACACACAAAGGAAGAGGCAACAACACAACACACCCCAACACAACCACACACCCCCACGGGCAACAAACACACGGAATACAAAGCCACCAAAACCCCCACACACACACACACAAAACACACACACAAAAACACACACACACCCACACACAAGAGGAAAACCCCCCCCCCCCTCCCCAAAAAACAGAGGCGACACACCACACCAAAACGCACACACAGAGGCCCCAAACCCCCCCTCCTACACCACCAC